>JACGWO010000001.1:51974247-52432232 GCA_034509735.1 Sesamum alatum | reverse complement strand
CTATATTCATAATATAAGAACCTACTAGATAAAAAATACTCTTATGAAATTATAAAAGGAACTAAAAAATATAATTACGATTCAACATTGTATAATTTATTGAGTACAACAATAATTAAGTTGAATATAATTTTATTCTAAATTAATAACTTAGGTGTTATTCCATTATAAACAATTCATATATAAAAAACCAGGTTTGTAGTTTCAAAGTTTTGAATAATTTATTTATATTTCATGTATAATTGATTTATAATACTTAATTTTTTAAATTAAAATTTGAAATATTGTAAAAGAACTGGAGATACAGAATTATTAATTAAAAGAATACAACGATTGTTAATAAAATTAAAGAATTGTCAAAATAAAAAAAAACTATAAAACATCACTTAAAAAAATAGTTTACAAAAATCTTCAAAAAGTAAATACTCAATATTGGTATATACACTTAATGCTCCAAAAAATTGGGATCGGAAAAAGAATAAATCATAAGCAAAAAAATTAACTAAAGATATAAATTTAATTTTACTTGCATTATTGAGAAACAAAAAATATTACAAATTATTTAATAATGGAGGAACAAATAATTGTTCTATGATTTTCATTAGTTTTATTATTTCAACAATTCATTTAAAATTCTGATATACAAAGTTATTATGTTATATATATTGTTGAAAATAAAAATAGATCGAGAAGAATGAAAATACTAAAAAATCAAAGTCTATCTAAGGACATATCCTTTTATATAATATTTCAAAACTTTTGAACAATCAATCTGGTAAAAAATGTATTTATATATCTTACAAAATTCTTGTTAAGGTATGATGTACGTAGTTAACTTTGTATGATTTATTGTTCTATTGAAAACTTATTTATATACTCGAACTCAATTCAATACAAGTTTGGTTGAGCAATGAATTATTATGTGCAAGTTAAATAAAATTATATATTTTTTATATTTTAAATAAAGATTTATTAAAAAAAATATTCATAATTTTCTACCTGATATGTACTTGGATATGCAAAATATATGGTGAATTTTTTCAATTAATTCATGATTTAGATTTTAAAATAATTTAAAGTTAATTAGACTAATTCTTATCACATCATTACTATTGTGTTGATTTGTGAGACAAAATCGAAAAACCTCTTTTATGTATATAATCCTTAATAGTATTATCTTTTGATGGTAAACTATGTCAATTATTAACGTATTTTTTTTAAACCAAAGCGAGTTTAATAAAAGATAAAATATGCATACACAACTTTCCATAAGAATTGATCTCGTGATCTTACTATCATGAATAATTAATATAAGGGTAAATTACATTGACACCCCCTAAGATTAGGCCCAATTATACAAACACCCACTGTCTTTTGAGAAATTATAGCTACACCCCCTAAAGGTTGTTTGTGTAATTTTTTTCAAGGGGTATTAGTGTAAGTTTTGCCTTTAAATAGGGGGTGTAGTTGTAATACAATTACAACCTCCGGTGGTGCAGCTGTAATTTCACAAAAGACAAGGGTGTTTGTGTAATTGAGCATAACATCAGGGGGTATTACTATAATTTATCCTTAATATTATACCTGAGTTAATTGAACATGAATGTCAGCTCCTTCTCTTACACTATGTACATTGCTCAATTTGAATAAATATCTTGAACTGATAGGATACTTAATTTATTGTTTTTATTTTTCCAGACAAAATCAAAAGAAATGTACATACTATATGAACAGCTTTTGAAATGACCTTTTTAAAGAGTTTAAGAAGGAATAGAGCTTAATATTAAAAGCACAAAAAAAATTAGAATATTATATAACTACGGAAGTTTGTGAATACAAGGTCTTAGACAAATATAAAAGTTCTATATATAAGTGAAGAAGCTTTTATAGTATTTAAAGATATTTTCAAAAGAGATTTTGAAAGCTTTTCACCACACCACTAAGATTAATCTTCACCGTCCATTTGAATAACAAAATGTATAAATATTGCATTGAAATTCATTTTTAATAATCAAGTTTGGATATCAATATTTTCATCAAAATTTTTTTATTAAAATCTTTTACTAATTTACACATTATCTAAGAGAGGAGAAAGAAAAAAACAAATTAATATTGAAAAATAGAAAACAATGCATCACGCGCAACGCGCGTTTATTTTACTAGTATAACTAAAAGTTATGAAAGAAATTGTAATAAATTATCAAATATCACATGCTCAATCAAACTCAAACACATGACCTCAAACTACCGATCACACACGCACATACACGTACACGTACATAGATACATATATTTATTCAATCACATATATATTCCATATGTCTGTTACTAAATAGCTTAGATGTCAAGTTATGATTAATTGTGAGATGCTTTTTCAGACAGTGTTTGTAGGGAGGGTAGTTGTATATGGAGGTTTTCTTTGAGAGAAAGGCAATGCTGGTGAAGGCCATCAACCATCATTTTAATTAATACAGCTGATGGAAGTGTATTAAAATATAGTATAATGTTTCATGGTACAAAAGGGTATTATTACACCACAAGACCGGGTTTACCTGCTCTGCTCAATACTCTCTATATCTGCCCTACAACCTACAATCATGGCCCTTATAACACTAAACAAAACTAACATAATCATCAAGATTAATTCAGGACATCATCATCCCAATCAACACCAACACCAACACCCCTTGTATGCTTATCATGATGATCACTCTTATTTAGGATCTTCAGACATGTTTTGCCTGGTTTTATATGATGTCTGCATACACGGCCAAGAACGTCTGAATCCGGGCTTCATCTCTTCAGGGATACAAACAAACACACAAGAAATGCGGTTCCATAGTTTCTTTTGCAAAAAATTTAACTACTTTTTTACTCTTCACCGTCTAACCCTTGCTGATCAAACCAACATCAAGAGGCTGATCAATGACACAGCTCCAAATGCAGTCGATGGTTTCCAGATCATCGACTCGCAAAAACCTGTCATCATCTAATTCTTTGTCATCATGTAAATTACTAGAACCAGGCATGGCTGGAGAAACAAGAGAATTTTGCACACAGCATTGATCAAGATTTGCAGAAACTTGATCATGATCCAGATACGAAGACGGTGAAAACTTCTCTTCGGGCTCCAAGTAGTCGTCTGCTTTGAATATGACGCCCTCTTTGAGCCATGGAAAATCGAAAACTCCAATGCCATCACGGAATTCATAGCCCTTTTCATCTTCGTCCATGGAACTGATGCTTTCTGGTTTCTTCCCTTTGTGGGATTCTCTCTTGTCGTCTCCTTGATCCCTTGTTCTCTTCCTCTTCTGACTGTTCTCCATCTCCATTCTTGTAACAATCTGAAAATCAACATGTACAACTTCATCATTAAACCCAAGAATAACAACCTTAAAATGCACAACTGGATCTCCAAGAATCAACGTCGCAGATTGATCCATTTCAAGAAATGAGAAAGAAGTGATGAATTGAAATAGAGAATGGATTACCTTTCTTGCTGTTCTTTGTGGGCTAACTTCCGTTTGAAGTAGTTTTCTTTCTCCTTAGGCTGAATTGAGAATGAAGATATACATATATATATATATCTCTCTGGCTTTTGGCTTTTGGCTTTTGGGCTCACACGGCAAGTGATATAAAGCTAATTAAAAACCGTTTTTACGTACACGCAGAATGCGTAGAAATGCACACCATCCGTCACGCCCTCTTTTACCAAGTAGACAACTCTCTGCCTCTCCTTCCATATCTCTCTCCATGCCTCTCTATATATTATTAGTATTATCTTTTTCACCTTTTTCTATTCCTACACAAACATTCTTTCAATTCGGAAAATACTTTGTATTAGCCCATCAACATTGCTATATGCATCATATCATGCATGGGACATTCCATTAATCATCTGCTAACACTCTCAAAACTGCTCCCAGTTAATGCGTCTTTGGCGAGGGCTTAAATTGCTTTCTGTTCTGCCTTCTTGTCCTTCTATTTTTCGTTCTTGGCCCGGGTGGAGGATACCATATTATTTGGGTGTCGTAATAATGGTTATATACGTAGTCATTAGGATAATAATCACGTTTATGTTGTCAACGAACATGTCGCTAAAGGGAGTCGAAGCTTATTGATCGTAAGTTTACCAGCAGATGCTCTGGATTCAGTATATGATGAGGCAGGGCACTGACAGCAATGAAGAGGAAAATGTAGGAGTTCAGGAAGAGGAAAAGAAAGACAAGGATTATTTCAATGACATTGATCCACATTACATCCAATAGGTTTAAATAATAACACAAATTTGAAAGGGGGGAAAAACTATAATTACACTGGATTTTTCATTTCAACTACCACAAACATGAAGCCAGGATACAACACAATTTGACTGTTATTTCTAAATTTGCCAACTTAGCAAAATGTATGTGTTTCTCACAGTCACAAGCTGACTCCATCTGCTCCTTTGTACAATGTATCAAAACCTATTGTGAAATTTACAGTAAAGTGGAACAAAAGTAAGATACGAACAAATCAAGAGGTAATGCTGCAATTCAAAGTTGTCGACAGGGAAGAGCAGGAGAGCAGAAAGAATGTTGCAGCAAGTGCTTACAAACGAATCTCAACTGCAGCAACCTCCAGCTTGAGAAGAAGAAC
Organism: Sesamum alatum; assembly: GCA_034509735.1. Lineage (NCBI taxonomy): Eukaryota > Viridiplantae > Streptophyta > Magnoliopsida > Lamiales > Pedaliaceae > Sesamum > Sesamum alatum. The sequence continues at coordinate 52,427,594 of JACGWO010000001.1, read as the reverse complement.
CATCCCTTCCACTAGAAGGGCCAGGAAGTCCCCCGTAACCAATTTTTATCCCATAAGACTGCAAAAGAAAGAAAAAGATACAAGATGGCATCATGATCCACTTGATTTTAATGGGAAGTATTACAAATGGAATAAGGAAAAAATGTCAGAACAATTAACAAATAGAAGGTAAACAAACAAGATATTCGATTATTATCTAACATGATGCATTTGAATCTTAAAGTAACTTATAACATTATCAAACATCAGAGACAGCAATTTAGTTGAAAGCCACCATCTTTTCTAAGCAATTCCCGCAAGCCAAATATCAGAATAATTAAGAAAATTCTGAAGCAAGAAAAAACTGATACGATGCCCATGAAATCTTTGCTTACTTGGAGATGTATCATTTACATCAATAGAGCAAACCTAACTGGAAAGCCTATCAAGAGAAGACATAACAAGCTAACCTCATTTGACACGTCAAAAACTCCATCTTGAATCTTCTTGTATATTGTTGCAGCTGTTTTAATAAATGCCTGACAGATGAAAAAGATTAAAGAGAAATACACGTATATATAGCAAATTTTTAGATCTTCCGTCATAGAAGTAGGTTAAGTTCCTGAAATGTTTTATCACCTCCTCCACATTCTGAGCAGTTTTTGCAGATGCTTCCATGAAAATTAATCCATGTTCTTTTGCAAACTGTTCTCCTTCTTCAGAGCTAACAGCCCTCCTGTGGGCAAGGTCACATTTGTTTCCTATCAGCATGATTGTCATGTTTGGATTTGCATGCTGCCTTGCATCTTCTAGCCAGCTAGCCAAGTGATTAAATGTTTCCCTCCTGACAAGTAGGAAAGTAGACAATGAAAAAACAACTAGAGAAAATTCAGCAAAATCTCTCCTCCATCTTGACAGGTGTAACACAAAAGAGGATTTACTGACCAGAAACACATTGTTGAATTGCATAACAGACCAGACAAGTATGATGTACAACTTTGTTGAATATAGTAAATTGTCTCAACTTAAATTTTCTCCTATTTTTTATTTCAGAGAATTCAGATAAACAACTCATCATAATTATGAAAAGATAGCCGAACAGCATTACATCCTAATATCTCGGTCAAATTTGATTGGCATACAAATCAAATAATGATCTTTTCTTGTGTCTTTCTGATACACAAACGTGACAGAAGCATCACTGAAATCAAATATACACAGATGGTACCTAGTGATGTCATAGACCAAAAGTGCACCAGCAGCTCCTCTGTAGTAAGATCTTGTGATGGATCTGAAGGATTCTTGACCAGCCTGTAAATATCAACCAAAATAAACTTTTCAGGTCTAGGATATTTATCCTATGGTTAATCGGTTTCAAAACCATCAAAAGGTACATCTACAAACTTATGTGTAGCTTCGGACAAATCACTTATACTAACAGTTCGGAGTGAATTAAGAGATAACTTATGTAAAATTGGTAGCATTTTCATAATAATTGGAGAGGATCTGCTATTCTAGAACCTCTTATTTGGATTGTAATTTTAATTCTAAGCTGGTAAAAAACAACTGCATCCGAGTTTGTAATATTATCAGATCTTACACACTTATCCAGAGTTCAGACTTGGCGGTTGAAATTAATTATACCGTTACCAATTATATATCGTGTCAGTCAGTGTCAGCAAACATGCTTGTTTTTGTAGCATTCTCATTTCCATGTTATGTTTCTCACATTAATACTGCCCATATTGGCAACCAATTAGCACCACTGCCAAAACTCGATGAGAAGATATATTAGCAGAATACATGTACTATTGCTCCAGGCTTCACGGATTATGACTAGAATATGTTATTATTGCTCCAGGCTTCAAGGAGTATGACTAGCAACTGGAGAAGTACAGAATAAAACCTCTATAATACCAGAACTGAATCATAATATATCTATCTCCAGCATTCTGAATAACCGTATCAGTATCACATTAAATGTTTTAGTATCAACCACTTAAGCTTATAACAAAATGGCGAGGCATGAAACTTTCATTCTAGAGACAAAACTAACCGTGTCCCATATTTGAAGCTTAATGGGCTTGTTGTCAATTGTAATCATCCTAGCCCCAAATTCAACTCCAATAGTCAAGTCATGCACCGGCTGGAAACGCTTGTCAGTAAATTGTAAAAGAAGGCAGGACTTTCCAACCCCTGCAAATGTTTCACGTCAACATAAATTGCAATATTTTCTCAAACTTTTAATTAACAAATTGGTGAAAAACAGAGTAAGGCAAATCAGCATCAGGCAAGAAGGTCTTTACGAGATTAAGTGATCAAAGGGACGCCTAAATGTAAGACAATAGCAAAATAAAATTTAACATAACCTAAGCATATGCAATATGAAAGGCGCCTTGAACGATTCTTGATGTTCTTTTTTGATTCTCTACGGCAAGCATTTTGTACATCTTTCGTCATGTATTAGAGTTTATTTACAATTATTGGCACTCTTTCACAAAATTAGCGGCCCTTAGAACAATATCACAGATGATGGTAATGAGTAGATTCCGGCATCAGTGGTAAGAACATCCACAAAAGAGAGACGTATCAACTATCATGGAATTTGGTCTAAGGGACCAAGAGTCATATTTTACCAAGTCTCAGGAAGAAAATTAACTATTGTCTTATCTTTGAGGAGTAAGTCAATCCACTGACGCCATTTAATAATCCCACCTTGTGGCTTCTCCTCAAGCTCAATTTCCCTTCATCTTAATCCCTAAACCATTTAAATTGGTTGCCAGAAATTCTCAACTAACTCGATTTCTTTAAGTTAAACACCACATCAGCTAGAAATCCAACAGCAGAAGAAGTAGCTAATACAAGAGAAGATGCTAGGAACTTGGAAAGATGCAGAATACATAACATATATGGATAAGATGCAATCCAAAAGCAACTTATTTACTACCAAGAAATTTTCATACTCTAATAAAACACATATCCGAAACTTGTCAACCTTTCACTTTTTGACAAATAACATACTCATATTGCAGATGGGGATTAAATCCCACAAAGATGTGATTTTTATCTACTCAATTACACTGCTGATCAACTAACTCATTCGGGCAAACGGGATTTCCATGGCAATCAAGAAACTACTCACAAATATTCCAGCAGTCTGTTAAAACACTACAAAAACAAAACGCCCCAACTCAAGAAACTAACATTCAGTGATCGGAAATCGGAACAAGCAGAAACCAGAAAAGGGGAAAGGGAGAAACGATAAACTACCAGTATCGCCGATAATGATGTACTTGAAAAGATACGCGTAAGACATACTTAGGGCAAATCTTAATTTCGAATTTCGGATTGGGAAAAGAGGAAAACTCGAATTGGAGAATGAATTCCAGAGAAAATCCAAAATTCAAGAAAATCAAATGATTTGAAAAAGCAGCAAGGTGTGTATGATTGGCAATACTTTTATTTAATTAAAAATAATTTAATTAGTCAAACATGATTGACGGTTGATCAAGATGCTTCCAGGCTTCCACCGATTCTGCACGACGAGTTTGATTTGCCTTTTATTGTAATAAATAAATGTACATATATATGTTACGTCATCAGCACCGTTGTCGAATTAATCTCATAAAATAGAAATTTTATATTAATCTCAAACTTTTTTAAAAATTCAAATTTATCATATTTCTCATTTAATCTTATATTAAAAAGTTATTTCAAATATGAAAATTAGCCACTAAAATTACGTAACCGTAGTATATTTTGAAGGAAAAAGATGATTATTCGTTATACAATTAAATTTTATTGGAAAATTTTTTAGGAGGCTCCGAGACAAATTTAAATTTGATGTATTAGTATTTAATTTCAGGTGTAATAGATAAATAAACATGATTTTGCGAGTAATAAAAGAGATTTAACAAAGGTAGATTAACAGCCGGGATTAAAATAATTACATTTTAGACCAATCCAAATATTACCACCCAATAAAGAATAACCGAAAATAAATATAATAAAAATCTAAAAGCCTACATTGGTTTATTCCATTTTATTTACCCCCCAAGAAATAGATATGGATAATTAGTCTCAGGGATCGGCAGCAGAAAGCACTATGGGGCTCCGAACATAGTGGGTCGAATCCTGCCATATCAATTCCCCGAACCCGTATACAGTTGAAGAAGCTCTGTGTACTGTTATAATCAACTTAAAGCTCTTCTCTTCTCCAGTTTTCTTAAACTGCAGAATGTTGGGCTCCACGGAAATTGAATATCCATATGGCGCACGAAGACGGGCCGCGTAGATTCCGGGTTTGCCGACAAGTTTGACGGTTCTTGTCACATTAACGGTTCCTCTTACATTCAGCACGGTAATGGATGGGTTGTTGAAGTTCAAGATGCTGTAATCTTCCGGGCATTTATGGTAATGGATGCCGGCGACTTGCCTGATCTGTGTTTGGCTGTACCCGATTCCACAGAGGAAGTCCAGGTAGTCATTCAGGGTCAAGTCGTAGACCAGTCCGGGATCCACGGCGCGGTTGGGTCGGATATGCCCGGACCCGTATGCGAAGGGTGTGGCGCCTTGGTAATCCGCGTCACGCATTGGGCTGACAGTGTTGTCTCTGATTCTTGCTGTTGATTCACCAACAATTTAATCAGCATGAGTTTGGAAAACGGAAGTATCAGAAGTTCGGGTGAGAGTTGAGTACCTGTTGTCATGATCGCTGATCTGACGGCAGCCGGGCTCCAGTCGGGGTGGAGGGTCTTGATCAGGCCAGCTACACCGGAAACATGGGGGCAGGACATGGACGTTCCAGATTCTGTATTGAATGGAGTTTTTCGCTTGTCGAACGCTGCGCCGGTCGGGCTCACTCCCTCGCTGTAAGCAGCGATGATGTTTACGCCTGGAGCTGTAATATCAGGCTGCATGGGACAATGACTTTAGGACACATTATTTACATAAGAGGGGAATTAGTAATAACATAGCATTAGCTCAGTTTCTAGCTAACCTTAAGAATCTCAGGTGTAACACTGTTCGGGCCCCTGGAAGAGAAAGATGCCATAAATGGAGCCGGCTGTACGCCATACTTTGCCGTAGGAGGTGTAATTAAGCCTTGTGGATTGCTGCTTCCAGCGTGTAGGAAAGAATATAACGGCCCGTCAACCAGAAGTTTATAGTAATTTGAATGATATAAGGTATAGAGAGAGTTATCTCATACCTGGCAGTCTTGAGATAATCAAAGACAATGCGGCCATCTGTGTAATTGATATGAGCAGTAGGAAGAATGTGAGGGTCGGCAATTATCTCGTTACCACTTTCTGCATCGTTGGCAAGAATCATTCCAGCAGCGCAAGCACGATAAGCCTCCTGTCCTTTCTCGACTCTAGCATTTTCACCTCTTAAACAAACAACAATTTTCCCCCTGGTCTTCTTACGGTCTAATGTATTTTTCAAGCATAGTATCCTATACGAAATCAAAACATTAGATCAGTGTCTTCTACTACTTTTCGAACTTCTATAGATAAGGACTTCAGAGAGAGAGAGAGAGAGAGAGAGAGAGCTCTCACGCGTCTGCTGCTGATACGTTGTCAGCTCTGGCATGTTCGGCACTGATCAAAGGATACAATTTTTTGTTTGGCAACGGTGCAGAGAGGCTCGTACCCTGATTAAAGGCCATCAAGAGCATTAGAAACAATCAGATAAAAATATTGGGGTAGATCAAATGACTATTGAAAAGTAATAGCTAACCAGAAGGATCGAGCCATTTTTCAACTGAACATTAGCTTCAAACTGACGGTCAAGAGTACTTGCTCCTACAGTGATGATCCATGGTGCAACATTAGATACAGATCCTGGATAAGGCCCTGAATTTCCAGCAGAGGCTACGACTACGACTCCCTTCTTTACTGCATGAAAAGCAGCAATAGCAATGCCATCAGCAGCGTATGGGACGGGCGTGCCACCTAAAGACACCGAGAGCACATCAACACCATCATCTATTGCTGTATCGAATGCTTTCATGATATCAGCATCGAAGCATTCACTGCCGTTGATTGGAGGCCAGCACACTTTGTAACTAGCCACTCGGGCTTTTGGTGAACCACCCTTTGCTGTTCCATTTCCCACACCGAAAACACTTGCTCCAGGGACAAAGTTTCCAGCAGCAGTCGACAGAGTGTGACTGCCATGACCGTCTGTGTCACGTGGAGTGCAGTATGAAGAGTTAAGTTTTCCTGCATAAGCTTCGAACCCTTTGTTGAAGTACCTAGCTCCAATTAGTTTCCTGCAATTAATATTTTTACATGGTTAGTGAAAAGTTGCTCAAAAGAATACTGACATCAGTGCAAATACAGTAGTTACTAGATAATACTCTTAATGTAGATTAATTGCAACATCCACTCTGTAAATTCACAGTTAAATGCATATGATATCACTGATTCGGGGCATAAAAGCATCTAACTGGACCACGCACACCGGCCTTTTATCTATTGAATAAGGCAGGATAGCAACTTTTTAGAGGACATATGCTGAATAAAGGCTGCTTTTCTAAAGGGAAAACAATGAATTTGCTTTGTTTCAACATTTCCATAGTTGAACTGTAGCATAGCAGGATTACTTTTACCTCCGAAAGATGAAATATTAATGTTAATCAGATAACAAGAAAATGAAAGGATCAGAATCAGCTGTTACTATTCAAAGAAAGAACAAAAAGTTAAACCTGTGTATAATTCTAGAGCAGTAAAGAAATGACACTTTAAATCAAATGAATCCAAATCCATCGTAATAATTGGCAGTCATTATCATCGTCATCTTCATGATCATCGTATTACATAAACAAAGGAGAATTAAAAAATGATTAGTACCTATTGCAAAGGGGTCCTGCCTTGTTATCGAACTGACAGATTCCTTTCCACTTTGATGGAATGGGACCATATCCATGGCCACTAAAGCTCTTTGATTCAGGCCAAACACCTAGTAAAAGCCATCAAAGAACATTGATTTTCATGCTCAACTTTAAATCAAAAGCAGCATTGGAGGATTTGTAAAGAGATTCTCAATCAAAAACAAAAGAGAAAAAGACAGATCAAAAAGATTAGAAACCCTGTGCTCTTTACCAGTATCAAGATTTGCGATGATGGTATCTTCTCCATATCTAGCCTTCTTCCATGCCGAAGACGGGTGAATAACACCTTGCCTTTCCAGCATAAGAAAATCCCATGAATGTGTTGTGTGCAGTTTCTTTCCTTGATTTGGGAAGACGGAGACAACATCCGGATGCTCTACATTTACAGTAAACAAGCATTCATCATCAACACACACACAAAAACAAACTTAAAATAGCTACAAATTGCATGAATGAATGCCCTTATCATACTTGCAATCTCTGCAGCCTCTTCCTCTTCAAGAACCGCAGCAAAACCATTTACATGCCTCTTGTAGTTGTAAATGATCGCATCCTTCGCCTTCTCTTCACTGCAATATCAGGCAGCAAAACCAAAACTTCAGACATCACATATATCATCAGGGTTTTTCAACAGCAAAACATTCGGGAAAATCTCAAACCTCCCCAAGAATGAGGCCAGCAACTGAGTGTGTGAATCCGTCACCCGACGAAGATCAGCAGCAGTTACTTCCGGCCCATGAGAATGTCCTCCCAAGTAAACGATGTAGGACTGCTTCCACAAATAAAGAATACACACACACAGTTTAGTTTTGATTGATCAGAAGAAGACAACATATATAGTGAAAAATTGATCACCAATTAGATCATGAGAGGAGGACAATGTGCACCTTTTTGATGGCTAAAGCTGGTTCTTGGAACGCAGCAAAAAGAATGAACAGTGCGAGAAAAATTGAAAACTTGCCAAATAACATTTCTGCTTTTGTTACTGTAAAAAGCCTGCAGTGTGGTGGTGATGATACTTTATATTATCGTGCTTAATAATTAAGCACTATACACTCTCTTTTTCTCTTTGCCCTTTCTTTTTGTATAGAAAAGAAGCAGCAGATGCTTTTGAGCCCCTCAGCTCAGAGATATATCTGAAACACACAAAACCCTTGATTATTTATATGAAAAATGAAGAACAAGAAGAGGAAGAAGAAGAGAAAATCAGGCAAAGTGATAGAATCAAATTACACTATAATAGGAGATTAGTATCCAATTAATTAACGATAAAATCCCTGATGCAATTGATCGATATCTATACTTAACGGATTTAGAGTTTCTTGAATTGAGGCCTCTTTGAGTAACGCTGCGTACGTATTTGTAGGGATAATTAGGGTTCTTACTTAAATTAAAATTAGGCTTTCCATTGATGGATCCCTCCTGTTTTGCCCTAATGCATGCACTTATTAATTGTTTGATGGTGAATCTTGAATTAGTTCAATTCATTCACTCACTTTAGGCGATGTATGAACGTCAAACTTTTAGGGTCCGAATCAGGAGCCCAGAATGATCAAATTCATTCTTCCTATTTTGTGAAGTTATGGCTTTTGAATATTTCCATTCATATATAATTCCATACATAGAAAAATTATTCACTTTGAATGATCGAAGAAACCTAAAAGGGCAAAAAGATGCGTTCATATTACTTTCTTGGCTGATTCACTTTTGAATTTCTGAATATACATCAATCTTGATTTTCTCAGCCCGGCAATTAACTTCGTCATGGAACTTCTCTTTAAAGGCATTATTACAAAAATGTCAACATCAAATTATGCCAATAGCTAGGAAATTAGAAAGATGAGTAAATTCAGTGATAATTAGTAATGAATTTAATAAGAGATACAAATTTTAATTCTTGTGATTTCAAAACTAACATTACAAACAAGAGTTAAATGCACACACAACCTAATGTATGGGGTTATTTGCACTTTGCTCTTTAATTTTATTTTATTTTTACACTTTACCCTTCAATCTTTTATTTTGTTACACTTTGCACTTTTTCGAGAATAATAATAGAATATTCCAAAAAATAATTTTAGAATGGGTAAAATTATAAGGGTTATATCTATACACCCTCCCAACGTATAGGGTCAGTTGCACTTTGCTCCCCAATCTTAAAAAAAAAAACAAATAAATTTAAAGAAAATGTAGATAAATTACAAATATATAGTAGAGAAGAAATGGAGAAAAGTTAAAGGGCATTTTTTATAATTTTTCAAACAATAATGAGATATTTGTACTTATATCAAACCTCAGGGGAGGCGGTTGTAACTTATCCAAAAATAAAAATTTATTCTCACTTTGAATATTTTGGAAATGAACTTGCGTGTATTACAATCCAACTTGTTAATTTATAATTCAGATAAACAACTTCACATCACAGATGTGGGCAAAATACATACAACATGCATAAAAGTGGCCAAATCGAATCCAAAAAAGAAAGAAGAAAGAAAAGAAAAATTGTGTATGTATTTTTGTCGCCACCACCATCAGGCAGATGTGTGTATTTCTGCCAGCGCCAACATTATATTTTGGTTTATAATATGAAGTTTATCTATAGACTAGGCTTTGAATTTTCTGGAATCCTTCCCATTTTTTTTTTTCGTTTTTTATAAATATATTTGTTTATTTAAAACATAGATTTTTTTTTGGGGGGGGAGGGGGGGGGGGGGGGGGGGAAAGTGCAACTGATCCCATACGTTGGGGGTGTATGCATCTAACCCTTATAAATTTTACCCATCCAAAATTATTCCAAGAAATATTCCATGATTATTCCTCAAAATGTGCATAGTGCAACAAAATGAAAGGTTGGGGGGGCAAACTGTAAAAAAAATGGTTGGAACAAAGTGCAAATGACCCTATACGTTTGGGGGTGTTTGCATTTAATCCTAGAAACAAAATATTTTCTTGCTATAATCATAAATGAATTTTAATGTTGTAAAATTTTGTAGTTGACTTTGACGAAAATCTGAAAAGTTCCCTACCAAATTTTACTAACAAATGTTCTTGTTAGTAAAATTTCTATCAAATTAGCAAAAAAAACAATTCAATGCTAAAATTACTGACGAGCTAATTAACAAGTTAATATTTTTCTTGCTAAATTTGTTATTAAATGTAAATTAACAACGAATTATACTATTTTGTAAGGAATTTGTGATGTTGCTAATGGTATTATTTTTTGTAGTATTTGGAATTTGGAATTTAATCATGTAATTCAAACAATTATTTATTATCTATCTATTATCTATAATATATGAAGGGGGTATTCCCAACCGATAAATATTGATCAAAACTCTGAATTTTTTATAATCTTTAGTTTTTTATTATTTCATAAAATTTTGATTGGTTATTTCAAATTTATGGTAAATACTAATTTTACTATAAATTAAGACAAACCTTACAATTTCCTTAAAAATGCACATCATCTATTAATAAGAAATATTCATTTAAAAAATATGATTTGTTACCAAAAACAAAATTGTTACCAAAAATAAATTTGTTATATATAGAAATTAGTCAATCCAATTAAAATCATCATTAACCATAACCTTTAATTACAAATTTACAACCATTTAGAAACGCACATAATCTGTTAATAAGGAAAACTCGTGCATTACATGAGGCACACTGATTGCAAAAATATGTACTAGCAAGTGCATTAGTTATCAATTAGTATAAAAGATATCGAATCCACGAGAATTTAACGAAGTAATTACCACAACTATGGCTAATCCCTAATAATTATTTGGACGATCGAAAGTTTGGATAATTTATGAAAACTACTAAAAAAGCAATAAAAGCAATTATGGCAAGCAATTACGTTTGAGACAAAAATGTAGATTTACAGAAAAGTGCTACGGCTATAGGTCCACCTAATCAATACAACGAGTTCAATATTAACGGATTAATCAAACAGACAAGTATTTTCACACACTGAGATTTTTTCTAATTTAATCCTATACACTCTCTCGAACTATACCGAACCTATTACTATCAAGGAATTAGGAGATCTCTCCCTCCAAAACTCTTGACAATAATGCATTAGGATCTATGAAAAACCTATGTAACCAGATAGATCATACCTATGTATGTCTACACATAATTCAATCGACACCATGAATTACTCTATCCATTATGCTAAATTCCCCTCTCGGTTTATTAATATAATTAATAAAATCTAAGAGGTGATCAATCTCTCAAATAATAGCAACAAACACAATAATTCATGAATATGCGAAAATAACAATTAGATTAATCCGAGAAATATTTAACACATTGTATCAATTAGGCTTTCCATAAGCTTTAGCACAAAAAGATATTAGTTCATCCTAACTCTAACTAAAGCTAAAGAGAAAGATAGAGAAAAACTCATGGAGTAGTGGATTGGCTTGATGGTCGTCACTCCAACACCGAATCTCCTTCTTCACGTGTTCCTCGCCTTTTCCTTTGCTCTCAAAACCTCTATGTCTCTGCGAATTTCTGAATTTTTTTTTGCCTTTTCCTTCCATCCTCTCTTCCTTATATAATGAGTTTTAACTATGGTAAGAAAGGAATAGGATTCTACCTACCATCTTTTTCTTTCCTAATCCTATCCTTACCAAAATCTAAGGTGAATTACAAAGGAAATAGAATCTCTTTTCAAACAACCTAAAATTGGAGTTTCAGATTTACAAGTCAACACTTCTGTGATTTCCGCCCAGCAAACCTCTGAATAACCCGTGGTCCAGGGGTTATGTATTTTGCGTTTCTGTCACACGAATCTCTGATAGCCCGTGTGTCATGGGCTAATTTATGATCGTTTCTTCATAATTTTGACTCTTTCCTTTATGTTTGAGCTTTTTGTTTGTATTCGCCTTTTTTCCACGAAATCTCCTAAATATCACAAATGTACCCAAAAACAAGCATCATATAGAGAGAAAATAAGGACATAAGCATAAGAATATATCGTATAATTTCCTCTAATCACACACGCTAGTCATTTATCTATATATACTTCATTATTAAGTGAGAACACCATTTTGGTATATCACTGAATTTTGGTATGCCATTTTTTGCTAAATTTTTTAAATTAATTAATTATTTTTAGCTACTCCATTATTATAGGCTTTCATTTTTTGGGGCAGGGGGGAGGGGGTAATTTAAATTTCATTAATGTTAAAAAAAAAGTACAAATACAACAAAGGCCTAACGCCAGAAACGATAATACGGATGTGTGCAAGGGGACACGTAGTGTACAAGTCACATGGCCATGTCCCCTGGCCATGTTGCTTACGGTATCTAGGCAATTTTTTTCAGAACCCTATAAGTAGCTACAAGTTGCAGGGAAGGAGGTCGATGGGTGCTAAGTAATCTTTTCCTAATCTGCTCAATTACAGGGCGTGTAAGCACATCCAAATTTCGGAAAAGTGGTTGAAGTGTCGTTGGTTTTGTTCCACCCACAAATGGTAAACCAGCGAGGCAAGAGATAACCGATACGTGGCGTTAAAAAGATGTTGCCCCTACCACCGCGAAGCCACCCCACGTTGCCAATCAGAGTGAGGCCATAAAAACTTAATCTCCCGCTTACAAATGCAAAGACAAGTGGTGGAGTAAGCACAATCAAATAAGAGTTGTTGGTGACTCGCAATTACCGCCAACCCACATAGAATGCAATGAGTATCAAGATGTTGCAACCATGGCTTGTCCATAGTAGGCAGTTGCTCCTGAATAGCAAGCCAAAGGACAAACGAATTACTTGGTATCTTCACCGGCCCTACCAACAGAATATACCACCCCACATATAGGGTGCTCGGAATAAATAACGTGAAAGCCGACGATATAGAGAAAGTTCCCCGATTGGAATTCCACGTGAATGAATCCAGTAGGCTACCAACAGACGGTATTGATTTTTATGATCTTCGTAACCTCAAAAGAGGTCCCCACCAGCCAAGACCATTCCCAATTGTGTGTAACATCCTGCTGCAACGTACTCTCATGCAACCCGGTAACAAGTGGACCTCTTGGATACCAAGAGAGGAGAATCCCAAGCGGGTGCCACGTGTCTTACGAAAGGAGAAGGTGGCTGCCATGGCCAACTCTGAAGGTAATGCCACAGAGTATCTCATTATGGAGTTTTAAGAGTTGTTTCCAACCCCAAGACCCTTAGTGGTTGCTTACCAACCAAATGGACTTCCGCCTTAGCCGATAATGCTGAATCCATCTCACCCACAGGGATGTGTTTTACAAGTCAATGATATTCCATAGGTGACGGTTCATAAGAGCCTTGTTCATGGCAAGCACCGGGTGAATCCCCAAGCCTCATTTATCAATAGGGCCCACGACACCTTTGCCACACCATTCTCATAGTTCCGCGCCATAGGAATGTCCTTAAGCGTTTCTCAATCTTGCGAATCACGCCCTTGGGGAGCAAGAAGACCATAGTCCAATAGATATAACATCACTGAGAAGACTAAACGGATAAAGTGAACCCTCTCTGCAAATGAGAGCAAACAACCTCCCTGCAAATGAGAGCAAACAAGATCCCACGAATGAATCCTGGCATCCACCTTCTCAAGAAGGGGCCTACAATCCCCAACTTTGAGCTTTGAGGTAATTAGTGGTACTCCCAAGTACTGAATGGGAAGGGAACCAATAGGGAAGCCCACAAGTGTCTGTAAGTACTGAAAATTCACTACTGATTTCGAAAAAAAATATCATACTCTTATTAATATTAGCATGCAACCAGAAAAAGCCCGAGAACTCCGTGAGTGTCTGTTGTGGAGTCATGAGCGACGGTTCGTTTGCCTCATAGAAAACTAACAAGTCATCCGCAAACATAATCATGAATAACTAGAGCTCTCCACAACGTCAATGATAGCGGAAGTCCGGGGTGGCGGCGACTTATGCTTGAGGCTAGAATGCAGGATCTCCATCACCAAGACGAATAAGTAGAGAGACATGGGATCCCTCTACCGGAGGCCCCTTGTCCCCTAAAAAAAAACATGTGGCACCATTAACTGGAATACGAAACTGTGCACACACACTCTTTGGCCCATAATACATACTTCTCATGAAACCCAAACAATCGCAGTGCAGCAAGCAAACAATCCCAATCTACTGTATCATATGCTTTACGAAGATCAATCTTAAGAGCACGTTGTTTTGGAAGCCTGCCCTGATTATAACCAAAAAACAGGTCCTGAGCAAGCATAACGTTCTCGTTGATACGTCTCCCCGGAGTGAATGCATGGCTTTCATCAACAAGCTTGTGTAGCACTCCTTTCTTCCTCAACACAAGGATCTTTGCAATGATCTTGTAAAGAACATTGCAAAAAGAAATGCGTTAGAAATCCGCTACAATCGTCTGCGATTGAACCTTCGAGACCAATGAGACAAGCGTGGCATTCACCTGCCAAAGGAGTCGTCCCATGGTAAAGAACTTAGTGACCGCCCCCCATGATATCTTCTTCAATGACGGACCATGCCTTCTTAAAGAATTTTGCCGAGTAGCCATTCGGAACAGGAGCCTTGTTATCATCAATTAAGAACACTGTTTGTTGTACTTCTTCCGGCTGGACCAGCCGTACCATATTAGTGGCCTCCTTGGGGCATAAGGGTGCTCGGAATGCTAGGTCTCAGCGGCTTAAGATCAATGTTCCTAAAAGTTTGCGCCCTCCATAAATTCTGGAAATACGAAACAAATTTATTAACCACTTGTGCTTCTTCTCGGACCGCTTCCCCCGTTGGGGTTGTAATCTAGACAATTTTTTGTCGGGCTCAACATACTGCGATTTTCTGGAAGAAAAACCTCGTACACTGGCTCCCATCACGCAACCACTTTATCTTAGCTCGTTGCTGCAACATAGAATATTCTTGTGCAACCGCATTGACATAAACCGGCCTGCATTGCTTCTCTGTCTGTCGTATGAAAAGATCATGCGGTAGTTCTTGCAATAGTTCTTGGATCTGCACATGGAATTCTCCAACATCCAGAACATTGGGGGAGCGGTCCCCTTTCTTACATATCATAGCCCGGAAGACCGGTTTGAGGCACTTGAGCTTCCTCACCACAGTATACATACGGACCCCATGTATCTGATGCTGCCATATCCTGTTCACCTCGCTTAGAAAAGAACCATCAGTACAAAGAAAGTTGTCAAATCGAAAAATACCTCCTCGGTGAGCTGTTGCCCCTGCGGCCCGCAAAACAAGGGGCGATGGCCCGAAGTTCTCTGTGTAGAACAAAGATATTCCCCTTCCAGCCAGCGCTCCAACCATGTCTCATTAATCAGGACCCGATCAAGCCGTTTCCATTGACTACAACTTCCAACACTGCTATTATGCCATGATTATTGGCTACCCCACATCGGCATAGTGTGTAGTTGCGCATGGCGTATACACTCTCTGAACTCATCCATCGTCGTTGTACTATCAGAGTGACCCCCTAAAATCTCATTAGCGTCATCACCATATTGAAATCCCCCCATATTAGCCACAACTCATCCTCAAGCTACCTGACAAGAGTGAGTATAGAGTCCCATAATGCTGGCATGGTACCAATGTCATTAGAGGCATAAATGATGGTGAAGATGGGTGTTGCTCAGTTGGGTCACCTTATTATACACGTATTGGTGGTGGCAATGAAGTATTTCGACGCGCACCTCAGATGCATCCCATCCCAGCTATACTCTGTTATGAGGGCCATCAGTAGAATAGTCGACAAACCAAGTCCTGTCGCTGCGTATAGGATCACGAACCTGCGCCAAATTATGCTGGGAAACTCGGGTTTCCAAATGGCCAATAATCGCCAAATCAAACTCCCGAATAAGCTCTACAACCGCATATTGGTGGTTCCGCTTATTAAGACCGCCCGTGTTCCAGCAAGCCGTAGAAATCGTGGGTTGACGTTAGAAGGGCTATGTTGATTAGGGGCCTGGTGGTGGGTGTCAGCAAGGTATCATAATCCTCCTCATCCACATCATCCAATAGTGTAAATTGGTTGTACACCACAATCTCCTTCCCCTTTCCTAGGTTTGGATCCCCCTTTCTGGGGACACGACCGTGTAGCAACTTTTTGGGGGCATGTTGAATGACCAGAGCCATACACGGACGAAGCGGGAGAGGGGGGGAGGGGAAGACACACCCCTGTGGCGAGGCCACTAGAGACACCATCCTCCGACACGACCGCTACATTGTAGACGCGAGGATCATACGACCATGTGGCAGGGGCTACACCATCCGAGACGATCGTATCTGGGGAACAAGGCCTTGGAACTCTCAGCTTCTGGCGGATAATTTGCCACTGGTCCATATTTTCTACAGGTTGCCCAGAATTGTTGGTCGAAGCTACAACATGCGGCCGGGGTTTCTGCACATACATCTTCGTTACCAGCCCTTTGGCCATTGGGGTTTTTTTTGCATGGACAATAGCCCTCACTGTGTCCGACGAGGTTGCACGATCTACAGCGAGGCGACATCCATTCATAATCCACATTCACTTGGCATACCCCACCCCCCATGCCATCCCCCTTCGGCTTCACCACTATCACATGCTTATGCAAAAACTCATCCAAGTTAACCAATACACAAACACGAGCATAATCGACTCGTGAACAAGATAATGTAATAGAATCAGGATATAACGATTGACCAACGCCACTAGCAACAATACTAAGACCATCACCAGTCCAATATTCAAGAGGGAGGTTTTTGAACTTTACCCAAATAGACATTCGCCTATGATCATGGCGCTTCACATTCATAACAGGTTGCCACCATTGCAGAAATATCGGTTGTCCCTCAAAGAGCCACCGACCACCCTCCAACACCTCTTCCATAGCGATTTCTGTAGTGAATACAAAGAAATATAACCCGTTCGTCGCTGCTACAACTCCTGTAATGTTCTGCCATAAGCTACAAACAAATGTGTTCAAGTGATGGAAATATGATTTAATTCCCACAAAGTATCCCACGGCCGTGGTATTCCATCGCCGTGCCCCGGTCTCCATCATTTAACCACCGAAACCCCATTTGTTCTCTAGTGCCACAAATCACAGTGTTCGCCTTGACGTTTGACCAAATCCATCAACAATTGTATCACATGCAGGCATGGCCTTAGGGTTTAATCGCACATTGCCAATGAAAACTTCCGGCATGGCCAGGGCGACACGACCAGCCTTTCTCGCCCCATCCGGCACTCCCTCCACGCTCAGGCCATCACCTGCACACGCCCCCGCAACCTTACGCTGCCGCTCCTCACGAACAACGTCGCCCTCCTCCGCTTCCTCTACCACATCTCTCTCAATCCCCTCCATCAAACCCCCAGTGTCGAATCCCCCATCCCTCGGAACCATACCAATGCCCTCATGACCCTCAGCTCTCACCTCATCAGCACCCTCGCGCACATCGATCCCACCCTTGCTTGCCTCCTGGTTACTGTCTCATTGGCATCCAAACTGGCACACCCACTAAGCCGTGAGCATTGCAAGGGCCTCCAACGAGTCGTCATCCCCACAATTGAGAACCCGTGTGGCCACCTTCGCAAACTTGATGAACTCAAATCCCTTACGTATGTGATCTCGATCAGCCGTTGATGGATGGTAATCCTCAAAATCCATCACAATGGGTATCTTAGGCGGCACCTCCTCCTGAGCCACCGTGTCAGGCTCATCCTCCGCCCCATCTCCACCAGTAGAACTAGGAATTTCATCATGAGGAGTGTGTGTAATGTGTGTTAAAGAACAGAGAGAATTCATGTTTAAGTTTAACCTTTGTTTATTATTATAGTTTTTCATTACTACCTTTTGGTTTTCGCATGCATTTTTTGATTTCTCCAACATTATTCATTATCTTTCTTTGTCAATATCTTCTGATAAATCAAAATATTTATATTAACTTATCATCTTGATATATACTCGTAGGTACTTTTATATAAATATTTTATTTTAATTTATTTTTTAAATTATACACATATATAGGATGTGCCACACTTACTAGTATATATATATATATATATTATATAAAAGGGGTATTTGGTCCCAATTAATCAAATTTGACCAGATTTCTGAATTATTAGAATTTCAAAAGTTTTGATTGGTTGTTTGATATTTATGATAAATATTAAATTTTAATAAATCAAGATAAACCTTACAATTTCTTTAGAAACGCACATCATCTGTTATAAGGAAATATTCGTTTTTAAATTATGATTTGTTACCAAAAATAAATATTTTATAAAAATTTAACTAAAATCATGATTGACCATAACCTTAATTACATCATTGTTTATACAAATCTCAAATTATCCAAAAAAAAAAAAAAGAAATCCATCTTACATAATTATGCGCCTTCACTATAGACGTCCGTTGAACTTTGGGCCGTACCACCTACTCATGGGCTCTATTTTGTTGGGTCATTTTCACCTCCGAAATGAGAATACATACATAGCAAGAGCTGAGAACTTAGGCAGCTGTGGCTCCATCTATTGGAACTATTTGTCATCACAAAAGACACAAGGGAAAAATTTTGCCCAGATTTTGATCAAATCAAATCAATTTTCCTGAACTGTACACCAATTACACGGTATTTGTCATTTGATTGGTTCAAATTTGGCAGAATCGGATCTGGTAGAAAATTTTCTAATAAACAAGTCTACATATATATATATATATATACACATAACTCCATGCTATGCCGTCTTCTCCTCTGATTTTCTGCATCTTGTGTTGTCCTACCCTTGACGTTATGCATATTTTTAATATTAATTACAAAGAATAATAATAGAGGTTGGAAGGGCTATAAATATGTGAGGAAAAGTCTCAAGAGTAGAGAATAATTATTGGTATATATGTTGAATTATGTGCAGGTTTTGAAGGTAAATTATGTGTATGTATTTGGTGAGAAATGATATGCCTGGCTCCCTGAATGCCAACTGAGAAAGCTTGTCAAAATTCCTGGTTGGTGACTTCTTACTTGGCATAAAGGGAGTCAAGCAGGTCGCATTAATCCAAATTCTACTCTTTGCTTGCAGTGAAAATAGGTCTGGAGACTGACGGAAAAAATCTATCAATTAAACTCTGCTTCTGAATGCCCATTAATCTATAATTCAGAGATGCATTTCCAAGTAAGTAATTATCAACTTTTGGAATTAATTATCTAGATTGGTTTTTGATCCGAGTTCGCCCTATTCCAAGTCGCAGGTCGTATGTGACCTCCTCAAATAGTTGCTTGGGACCTGAGAAAAGAAGGTAGTTAGGCTAGCTGGGGGCTTTCCCAGTGAAGACCGTATGATGCCTCCTAAGTCAGATTGTAGTTCGACGAGATAAAAGGGTGCGATATAGTAGTCCGAACTAGGTGTAATAAATTCGCACCTTAAATGTGTCGGATGGGGGTATTTATAGGGCCTGAAATGCTCACTTGCTCTGGGCCAGCTGTCGTCATTCTGACACATTTTTCAGGTAATGATGCTTTTCCTAACGCATTGCAGGTCGGGTCGACCAAGACTCTTAGGCTGCTCCAACCTACTAGCCTCTTGGGCCTATTCTAAGTCTTTGGGCCTCCGAGGCCCATTTGGCCAATTTGGGCCAATATCCACATCAGTAGAGATTCATTTAAGCAGCAAACAACGATGGCCTTCGCCATGCGGATGATGATTTGCCATTCTCTTTAAATTTCTTTTATTTTTATTTTGCAAAAATATATTTCTTTCACTAATGTTTATGTAATTCAACAATTCATCGTACGTACAATTAGCAAATTAACTTAACACAGACACACACATACACCCACCCCCACCAAAGAAATGAGGTAGATGCAGAAACCAACAAAAACCAATTTCTTCATGTTTCCGGCAATTAAAATTGATCTGTTTCTCTAAAGTTGCTAATTAATTATATATTTTAGTTGTGATTATTTGAGTTCGGAAACAGTAATGACGTCCGTACAGCCAACCTTGTTCCTCAATCTTGTGGCCAACTTGACTATGTCAATACCATCTCCAATCACCACCACCTCATTCTTCTGCACCCCTTCTACTGCCATTGACTCCACACCTGCATCCACATATTTTACTTCAAATATTTATAAATATTCCGGTAAACAAAATTTTAAAAAAAAAATCTTGAAGTAGCGATTTCATGAATATATAAACTTATGTCGTACAAACCATAGGCTTCAGCAACGACCTTCAATGCCTTCCTGGGGCATTTAGGACAAGGCAATTGTATTCGAAACACGACTTTTTGCTGAAGAAGAGAAATAATTAGAAAAAGGGAGATTAATTAAGAATTATCAATCATAAGAAATTAACCATGAAGAAATAAGGAAGTAGTTTCATACTCCACACCTTCATATTGGTAACTCCAGAGGAAATTAAAAGTATAGTCAAGAAATGCAAGGGAGAGAGAAATATTAGAAATTGAAAATAGATGCATGCATATGCATTATAATGCATCATTTATATTGTGAACTGGAGTGTGGATGGGTACAAAAAATATTGCAAGTAAAATAGGGGACATGTGAAAATATGTTGAGAAAGAGGGTAATGTTGGAAATATCACTTTTGGTAAATAAAATTTGGATGGGTAATTTCATATTTTACTGTTTCCGATATATCTCCAATTAGGTGTGTCTAAAGAAATTGTTGCCACTTTGCGTTTCATGACATGGTCGTGATGTGTATCTTTCATAAAAAAATAAGGAAAAAGTAATTGATTCATTCAAATTATTCAACATCACTCTGGTTAAAGATTGCAGTAACTCACTATAAAGTTATAATAGTAATTAGTAACAGAATTAAAATATTTTTTTTCTATAAAATTGTAGTAAAAAGAAAAAGAATATATTCCGCAAACCCAATACTCTTTTTCTCAATTTTGATTTGGATATGAAACAGTGAAATCTTGTTCACGAAGTCAACTACAATATGGTTAGTAGAATATATTCTCATGACTTTAGCTAGAGTTTGCAAAAATGATGAAAGTGGAACAGTGTGGGACTCCTTCCCTTTACTGTGTGTTTTTCTCGTATGTATCAATATTTGGTGGCACCAAGGTGAAAATGATTATTTATTATGGCCATATTTACCTTCCTGTATTAGAGGAAATATCTAGCTCAATAAGAATATGTGTGTTATTTACTAATATATAAGATGGCTTGCTATTATATCGTAAGGCCTTGTACAAGTCCCTACAAAATCCATTACTACAGTCCAGGGCCCCCCACATATTGTTAGTATGTGGGGCCCATCGAATCCCATATTAACTTTGCCTTCCATCCTTGTCCTCATTTTGAGCTTGGTTTTTTGCACATTTGACCTCAACATTCAATTGCGTTGAATGTGCCAACACATCTTTTGGGAACAAAAAAGTAACAATACATATAGTCCAATATTTTATATGGCATAGTAAACAATACATCATAATATTCAACATATATACATCCACACAACAGGTGAAAGTAATCCTCTATTATTCTGTGATACTATGCAATGGGATAAGGTAAACAAAACCTATGTATATATAGAGACAACATGTTATAACAGTTAATAGATTAAGGCCATGTTTACATTGGCCTATTAATAAATGGGTTATTCGGACGTTTACATACCAATTAGCAAGCTCGGTATTGAATAATACGTCCCGCTACTGACCATTACAAATATCATATTATAATACAAGCTCAAATGCCAATATTATAATATGTGGGTCCTACATATTATTACTACTAAATTTGTGTTCTAGAAAAGTCCTCATTTGTGCCGTATTAATAAACGTTATTACCCTCCATTTTCTTGTCAATTACATCTTTGCATTCTGACATCAGTTAATGTGTTTGAGACCATTTCAATGCCCCATGTAAAAGCCTCCTTAGAAGCCATTAATCTGGCATTGGAGAGGTAGATGGAGTTATCTCTCTGTACTTACCCTTTCAACCTTTGAGCAACAGGCGTCTGTATATTAGGTACGCTTTTCTTTTATTTTAAATTTTTGCCCTGAAGCTTGGTATCGATTAATCGGATGTCAACCTCTTCTTCGTCTGAAAAAATCAGGCCAGGTGTGAAGAATGTTTGAGGAAAGGTTGAGAAATTGAGGGGCAATAGTGCGAGCTAATATTGTTTTTGTGTAGTTCAGGTGTTATGTTTGTTTAATATTTTTATGAAGCTTGCTGTCAATTAATCGGATGTCAACATTCTTCTTCGTCGCTGAATAACTTTACCAAAATTTTTTGCAAAAAAAATCGAACGTGAGTTGCATACGGCTGAACGGATGGTACACTAGTGGATGTCGACTTCTTCAAGGTCAAAGAGCGGTGCAGTGACGAGGCTGTGGAAAGCGTAGAAGAGGGTTTCGTATTCGCACTCAACAAGCTTTTGTTTTATTTGCACGTAGAAGGGTTCAATGTTTTGAAGAAGAAAGACACTACAAGGGTGAATAGTTCAAGCTAATGACAAGACATTTTATCTTATTATGAGAACAAAATGGTAATTTAATATAGTAATACAATTTTAAATCTATTTTAAAGTAAACAACAACTAACCCAATATTATAATTAGAGGCCCAAAATAAACGATTGAATCAATGTAGTAGTATAATACAATACAACACATATTAGGGCCTTGTACGGCCTAATACAATATGGGCTATTAAAGTAAATATGGTTTAATAATATTCAGCCTGTGAAAGTTGTAGCAGAATTAAAAGTGGGCAGTGTTTGTAAAAAAAAATAAAAACCAGATAAAAGCTAAATTGGTAGTGTTTGGGAGAAAAACACTTCTAAAACACGTTTAATTGATTAAAGACCATTTTGTCCCCATGTATTAAACAGATGCTATTTTGTCTTAATATTTGCATTTATCTCTTTATTATAATAATTATTTTTCCTCATAAATAATAATTTTTATTTCAATTAGTATATCTCATATTTAATTTTTTTACAAAATGATTATAATTTATATTATTAAAATATTCAATATTAATAGAAAATCTGGATGTTTAGTTTAATAATGTTCCTATTATGTAATATAATTGTTCATCCATGCACAATAAATAAACTTGCAATATTGACAAAATAATTATTATTTTTTAATTAATCCTAGCAATTTAATTTATATTTTTCTGTGATTTAGGATTAATATCATATAATATAGAACATAAAATAGTAAAATATTAAACATGTGAAATTTTA
Source organism: Sesamum alatum (assembly GCA_034509735.1). Taxonomy (NCBI): domain Eukaryota; kingdom Viridiplantae; phylum Streptophyta; class Magnoliopsida; order Lamiales; family Pedaliaceae; genus Sesamum; species Sesamum alatum. The sequence goes on along the minus strand of JACGWO010000001.1, from coordinate 52,404,517 downwards.
AATTTTGTTAGTGATAAATTATTCAAATTATTTAAAATTTTAACATCAATTTTAGATGAGTAATTTTGAAAATACATTAAAAAAGATAAAATCGAATTGAAATTACTATAATGAGGGTAAAGTTGTCTAAAGTGAAGTTGAATTTATTTAAAAAAAGCCAAAGCAGCTAGAAGCACCCTCCAAGGTGCTTCCAACTTTTGGCTTAACAGTGCTTTTTGTAGCAGTTTCAAAAACAGAAGTTGACCCTCCAAACACTTTAAAAATACTTTTCACCATTCAAAAATTGAAGCGCCCACAAACACTACCTATATAATTCGTACATTTAGAGGCCCGTAATGTGATCCACTTCTTAAGTAATAAACCTTATTATTTTATTTATTAATTACTTCATTTCAAATGTGCTTCATCAGCAAGAACCGCCACGTAATACCCACCCGTCGGGCTGAAAGCCTTCCACGTAGTAAGACGTTGGCGTACATAGCCACCGCCGATGCGGTTTTCTTTTTACAGTAAACGCGAACCATGGCACTCTCACCAAACGACGCAGCCGGCGCCGGCGGAGACCGCCATGTCCCCGCAGCGGAAGAAGGGCACCGTGCAATCCCAAACATCAAGTTGCAGCGCCTACCACACCTCACAGACTACCTCCCGGACCTCCAAACCCACCCGAATCCGCTGGATAGCAACCCGTTTTTCCACCCCATATCCGAATTCTACATCACCGCTTCCGACGTCATTCTACGCCACATCCTCCACGACCTGTCCGAGAGCTTCCCTTCTCCGGGACCCCACCTGGCGTACAACCGCGCCGGGCCAAGGAAACAGGTATACTTCAAGCCCGGCCACGTGCGGGCGGCCATAGTCACCTGCGGTGGGCTGTGCCCGGGGATGAACACGGTGATCAGGGAGCTGGTGGTGGGGCTGTGGGGCTTGTACGGTGTGCGTGAGATCTTCGGCGTGCGGGCGGGTTACAGGGGGTTTTATTCGGGTGAGCCTGTGGAGTTGAACCCTAAATTGGTTCATGGCTGGCAAAAAAATGGTGGCACTGTGCTTGAGACTTCCAGGGGTGGGTTTGACCTCGACAAGATTGTGAATGCAATTGAGAATCGTGGGTTCAACCAGGTTTCCATCTCTGTCTTTAAACCTTCCATGTGAATTTGTCTTAGTTAAGACTAGTGGTGGCAATATGGGTGGAAACTCATGGTTTCAATCCAACTCATCTAGTTTTGGGTAGGATTGGGTTGGGGTTGACATTTTTAAATATGAGTTTAATATAATTTATTTAAATTAACTTAAATAGATTATGAATTTTATATGGATTTTAATGGGTCTTAAATGGGTTTTTCATGTTTAGTATTTTATTAATCAAAATTAAAATTTATTTTAATAATATAATAGAATTTATGAAAGATGTTAGTATAATTATAATCTTGAATTCATTATGGGTTCCATATGAGTTGGTGATGGGTTTTAGGTGGGCTGGTGATGGGTTGGAGATGGGTCTTAAATGGGTCCAACCTCATCACTAACTAATTCCATATATTCTAATTTCTTTCACATTTTTTATAATTAAAAAATAAATTTATCAAAACATATTAAGTATGTTTTATGGATTGGTGATGGGTTTTAAACGGGTTCAACAAGTTATTTAATTGCTTAAAGTCATTATTGATATAATTGTATTATATATAATTAATTACTTCTCATTTCTAAATTTTCGCATTTTTTATGAGAAATAAATTTTTCAAAATATATTTAGTAAAAATAATGTTTTTCAAATTAACGAGAACAAAAGAAAAGTGAAATATTTTATAAAATAATCAAACCTGGCAATTCATATGTTTCCATGTAAAATTATCTTTAATTTTTTTTTTTTGAATAAATTGACAGGATACAATTATATTAAAAATTTCAATAAATACATCAAATATTAATATTTAAGCATAATTTATAATAAATGAACATGTATGATCAATATAGAAAGTTGATTATTATTATTATTACGATTGAAAGCCACAATTCAATTTTACAAACAATTATGGAGAAACTGATTGGATACTATTAATTTCATGATTTATTTTGAAAAATGCAGTATTTTTGTAAACCTTACAAGTTTTTTATTTTATAGTTTAACAAATAAATCTTTAATGTACATGGTTACTTTTCAGAAACAATACATAATACAAATTTAGTCGTATTATTTACAAGTTATATTAAAAATATCATCATCTTATTATTATCTAAAATTTTAATTGTAAATATTAAATATAAAAAGGATTATATTGACCCGACTCAACCCATTTGAGACTCGACCCACTTAGAACTCATTGATTCGAACCTATATTTAACTCAACTCATTTTAGATCCGATCCACTTAGACCCAACCACCCATTTGACACCCCTAGTTAAGACATTTGGTAGGTAATAAAGATTCAAATTTTACAATTAAGAAGTAAACGGCTACAATGGTACTGCAGCCGGTTTGCTCATGATCATTCCAAATATACACTTCAGACATATGTCTGAATATGTGAATTGAAGCTGCTAATATGATTACATTGGGCATCAAATTAGGACAAATTCCTCCTTTTTGTCTTGTCCCTCTAGCTTGACTTGTGACTCTTGTTTAAATTTGCATATACAGGTTTACATCATAGGTGGGGATGGTACTATGCGTGGGATGGTAGAGATATTCAATGAGATCAAGCGTCGAAAATTGAACATTGCGGTAGCCGGGATTCCTAAAACAGTGGACAACGACGTTGGCATCATAGACAAATCATTTGGGTTCCAAACAGCTGTAGAGATGGCTCAGCAAGCAATCAATGCAGCCCACACAGAAGCAGAGAGCGCTGTCAATGGCATAGGTTTGGTTAAGCTCATGGGCCGCAGCACCGGCCACATTGCCCTCCACGCAACGTTGAGCAGCCGGGATGTGGATTGCTGTTTGATCCCGGAGAACGATTTTTACTTGGAAGGAAAAGGTGGCCTATTTGAATTTCTTGACAAGCGGCTAAAAGATAACGGCCATGCCGTTGTGGTAGTGGCTGAGGGTGCAGGGCAGGACGTTATACCTAAGTGTGATCAATCCCATGTAGCAGAGAAGGATGAATCCGGGAATCCGGTTTTCTTGGATGTGGGTGGATGGCTGAAATCGGAACTGAAGAAGTGGTGGAATAGGGATCACCCTAAAGAGCTGTTCACGGTGAAATACATCGATCCAACATATATGATACGGGCAGTCCCAGCCAATGCAACAGATAACTTGTATTGCACCCTCTTGGCTCACTCTGCCATTCATGGTGCAATGGCTGGGTACACAGGGTTTGTTTGTGGTCCGATCAATGGGAACTACGCGTATATTCCGGTGGAGGAGGTGGCTCGAGCAAAGAATCCGGTGAATACAAGAGATCACAAGTGGGCATGGGTTAGGTCTATTACCAATCAGCCTGATTTCGGATCGCATTAATCCATGCGAATTGGTGTAAGCAATAAGAACTACAAAACAGAGGTTCCTTCTTGTAATAATGTAATGCTTGAGGTGATTTGCAAGAGCTAGCATCCAACAGCAAAAGGGCTGTAGAATCTCAGAAAATCAAATCATAAAGAAAGAAAGAAAAAGAAAGCATCCCTTTCTTTAATTTTTGCTCAAACCTTTTAGCAAAGAGAAATATGGGAAGGTTTGGCAGTGTGTGTAAAAAGTGCAGTCCACATGTAGTCTTAAAAGGCAAAAAGAGCAAAGAAGAAATTGCATATCTTGTATCAACAAAACAACCTCTTCCAACTGTCTTTATATCGTTAAAGAAGCCAAGATAAAGGGAGAGGGAGGGGGTGGTATATTCGAATGAGGTTTATGGGTGGCATGTGATGCGAGAATTTTAGCATTAGCTAACGTTAATCATGGTCGTGTACGTGTTTCTTTAAGGACAAAACTGTTTGTGTGTGTTTTTATATTATCATGATGATGATGATGATGGTGGGTGTGAATTCTTTTTGTTTCCACTATAGGTCTAAGTCTATAATTAATGATAGGTTTATCGTAAATTACTGTGGAAGGTACGCGTGTTTATCACTCCATTAATATAATTGACGGCCATGTCCACCCGACTCCATAGCAAGTGACGGCACGGCACAAAATTTTCCTGCGCCATCAAGTAGGAGTGCGACTTTATTTTAGTATCTATATTATTTATAAAAAAAAAAATCGAATATTTATCTTTAATTTACTTTTTTTTCTTAAAAAAATATTTAGTCAAAATAGTTATTTTAATATTTTTTAATAATTTCACACCAATTTTTTTTCTTTTCTGTCGACCCACTACTCCATATTTATCTATCACTTTATTTCTCCTCATTTTTATTTTTCTCACAAACTTCTATATTTTTAATAAAATTATAATTCTATATATTTTTTCCTATCCCTCTTATCTCATCTCATCCCACCTTTCCTTCTTTTCCCTTTGTCTCTTTCTACAAATTTTATTTTTTTATTTATCCTACATCACAATTCTGTTTTTATATCCTTGCTGAAACCATATACAACGACGATTAATAATATAATTACTTTTTAGTTTCTTATGATGTCGTTTCTCCATGATACAACGACAAACTTCAATTTCAACATGTAGTATTTTTATTAGCAAAACATATAATATATTTATTATATATGGGATATATAATACCTGAATATATAGAAAAATAATGAAATGGTAAAATGAAGATTTCAGTACAAATAGATTAAAAAGAACTTATTCGAATTTTTGGTAAGACGATCGCATCAGCGGCTAGTGTGGACTAAATGGGCGAGGGATGATTAAGAGTTAAGACGGGTGACTAATGTGATGTGAATTGTTTTCCTCCTTTAATTTCTAATAATGATTGATGAGAAGGGTGTGGGTGTATGGGGGTAGCTGGTGAAAAAGTAAAAAGTAGGGGAAAAAATACAAGAAAAGAATTAATAAAGGGTAATAATGCAAATATATTAGTATGAGAATTATGTACATGGAGACATCCTTTTCGCCGTCTTGTATTTTTGACTGTCTTTGCATTTCAATTGGGCTCCCTATATGGCTACAATACGATAAAAATCGTGTTTCTAAACAGTTGAAATCTAAATCGTGATTTCATCTCAAGAAAAAATATATATTCTTGACCTTATCATGTCCCTTAAAAACCAACCGACATTTCCTTTAGCTAAAGTGAAACAGTTGGCCGTTTTGTGGGTAGTTGTGTCATTTTCAAGCTAAAAAAAAAAATAAAAAATCTCAATTAATAAATTCCAATAAAAATTTAATTACACTTTTTATTTATTTATTTTTGTTGGGGGCTAAAGACACTTCAAATTTACGCGTTACCACCCCAACTCCAAGGCTTCATCAGTATTTATGAGGTTACATATATATAGTGTGGGTAAACTCCTCTCTCTTTTCACTTCTGCTGAAACCCCTCAGCTCCCATTTCCACCGCCTTTTGAGCAAGAAATCTTGATATTGATGAGCGAACCGTTTCTGCAGATTTCTGGGACTAGCGGATGAAAATGGCAAGAGCCCATTTTGCAAGCAAGATCCTAGTGCTTTTGTTGTATGTGTCAGTGGTGGTGGTGGAATCAGGCATAGGAGTGAACTGGGGCACGGTGTCGCTCCACCGCCTTTCGCCGGAGACGGTGGTGGATCTCTTGAAGGATAACAAGATTGGAAAAGTGAAGCTGTTTGATGCTGACCCCACCTCGATGAGGGCGTTAATGGGCAGTGGGATTGAAGTCATGGTTGGGATCCCTAACGAGATGCTGGCAGTGCTCAGCACTTCTGCTGCTGCTTCTGATTTGTGGGTTTCCCAGAATGTATCCAGATACATGGTTAAAGGCGGTGTTAATATCAAGTATGCTTCTCTCTCTCTCTCTCTCTCTCTCTCTCTCTCTCTCTCTCTCTCTCTCTCTTTGTGTGATTTCTATTAATGTGGTGTATACTGTATAGTCTTGATCTTTATACTTGGCTAGTTCAAACTGCTTTTCTTTAGTTTTTATGGTTTCTTGTTTGGATTTTCATTCCTTAACCCGAAAAGAAGTGATCTTTATTGGATTGATCAAGGTCCAAGTGATTTTGGCTCTTTTATATGCATATAATTGTTGGCTCTTTCTCCTGTGTTGGCTAGATGGAAGAGTGGGAAACTGATAGGAATTTGTTCTGGATTTTTAGTACAAGTTAATTTTTGTTTTCAAGTTCTTCAGGAAACGTAACTAGAAACGGACGTCTTTCATCTAGTAGTGGTTTTAGCAAAAGTGTAAGAGTACTTAGATTGTTGTGACAAGGACCAGTTTATTTTTTTAATTGGTGATGTTAGTTAAATATATCATGCGTTTCTAATTTGAGGATGGATTGGCAACACTTATATGATGAACTTGTCAGTACTGAGAACATAATTTTAAACTCTTTTATCATAATATGGAATGAGCCTGAAAAGTGCCTTATCTTTGGACAATGAAAGAATGTTGTCTTCGTAGCTTGTCAATAATAGTTTTGAATTAACTTCGAAAGCACAGTTGGGTGCAAATCAATCAGGGGTTGAGAACAGCTTTTCGAGTATTTGAAGCAACAGGAATATCTGCTGATTATAGATTTTTTCTGCATGCTTCTAATCTTACACTTTGATTGCAGGTATGTTGCAGTAGGAAATGAGCCGTTTCTGACTAGCTATTCTGGTCAATTTCAATCTTTGGTTGTGCCTGCTCTGATGAATTTACAACAGTCTTTGGTAAAACAAAATCTTGCGGGCATGGTAAAGCTGGTTGTCCCTTGCAATGCTGATGCCTATGAATCTTCTCTACCATCACAAGGAACTTTCCGACCTGAACTGACCCAAATCATGACGCAGCTTGTTTCCTTCCTAAATTCCAACGGTTCACCTTTTGTAGTGAATATTTACCCTTTTCTAAGCCTGTATGGAAACTCAGATTTTCCTGAAGACTACGCATTCTTTGAGGGTACAACACATCCTGTGGTGGATGGACCAAATGTTTACTACAATGCATTTGATGGGAACTTTGACACTTTAGTTGCAGCTCTCGCCAAACTTGGATATGGTCAAATGCCTATTGTTATAGGAGAGGTGGGTTGGCCGACAGATGGGGCTTTTAGTGCTAATCTTAGTGCTGCAAAAGCTTTCAACCAGGGACTTGTGAAGCGTGTGCTAAGCAACAGCGGAACCCCTCTAAGGCCCGGTGTGCCTCCTATGGACGTTTATCTTTTCAGTCTCCTTGATGAGGGGGCTAAAAGTGTACTCCCAGGGAACTTCGAGAGACACTGGGGCATATTCTCATTTGATGGGCAGGCCAAGTATCCCTTGAATCTTGGCAATGGATTACTGAAAAATGCAAAACAAGTTGATTATCTTCCTTCTAGATGGTGCGTGGCAAATCCTAACCGAGATCTTTCTGCTGTGGCTAATCACTTCAAACTTGCTTGTAACGTTGCCGATTGCACAACACTCAGCTATGGGGGATCTTGCAATAATATCGGTGAGCAGGGAAATATATCATATGCTTTCAACAGCTACTATCAGTTGAAAAAACAGAATCCTCAGAGCTGCGACTTTGACGGGCTTGGGATGGTCACTTTCTTGGATCCTTCTGTTGGTGATTGCAAATTTCTTGTTGGGGTTACAGATAACAACTCTTTAGGCTTCAATTTGAATGGTAGAAAAACAATATTCTCATTAATTATTTTTTGGGGGTTTAGCATGTTCTTCATGTGATTACAGGTGTTGAAGTGGGGTTTTCAGGGTTCCCTCTTCTCAAACTGTCTGATTAGAAAAAGGAGAGAATATTACTGCACAGAAATACTATTATAGATGTATCAGTTAGAATCTTTAGCTCCTGTGGAGTTACGAGTGAATGTTGGGTTATATGATAAATATTTATGATTTGCCTCTGCCTGCCTACTCTGTGATCATCTTTTCGGTGGTAGTGCTCTTATAAGCAGAGATATTGTCTTGGCTTCTTATTTTCTTTTAATAATTCAATCAAATTTTAGATCAATCTTCCTTTTTCGTTTGCCATATAGAGACGATTCGTGCCCTTTATGCTGTAGATGGGTAATGCTTCAAGTTAGCGGTGGCATCAGACAATGATTCTAAGACCGTAACTTTATTGATCAGAAAGGAAATTCAGGTTACAAAGATAAAGATGAAGATCGAAAACCGGAGGAAAACATTTCCAGAAAAGTTGTCGATGCTTGGAAAACGACATTGCCAACTAGAAAACATGCGCTTAGTAGAACGTTAGTGTAGCTCTTCTGAAGCGTCTAGCAGCAGTCCGGCCCACAGCACGGCCTTGCACAAGTGATGAGCGGCTTGGAGAAATCAAATAAGCAGCAGCGACACCCTTCAGAATCAAACAAACAGATGATTCCTCATACTCTGCAATATTAATTTACTTTGTAAGCAAAGAAAAGAGCAGAAGCATACTACCTTGGGGATACACAACGGCCTCAGCAGGTTTTGCTGTGGCCCCATATGAACAAGTGAGCAGGTATGTCACTAAGAGTAGCCATGTCAAAATGATCACCAAACTCTTCTTTCTCAGCATTTCCTACTTCTTCTATTCTAGTTCAGGATGTTGCAAATGCAGATGTGATGGTCCTGTTCTTGCAGCCTCTATTTATAGGGAAAATAAATAACCCTCTATGGCAAATGGTAGTATTGAGCTTACGTGGATTGCTTTGATGAAAGTTCCCAGTGCCTGATTTTCTTGACTGAGAGTCACCACTTGAGAAGTGGAGTCGATCCAATTGTGTTATAAAATTGCATGTTTTTAGACAAACTGCGTCTACCGAATCTCAATGGATTTGTCTGTAGCATCCAACTGCAGTATTATACACGAAAATCTTACCAAGTGGGGTGAGTTTTGAGGATGTAAAAGATATGGGCAAGATTGTTTATATCCCACGACGGCCCAGATCGTTGTCTCGAACGACAAGTTGAACTTGCATTAATCTCCAGCATCGAGTGCCTGAAGCAACACTTGTTTTCACTTACCTGTCGAATCATTTCATCTTAATTTGTACAGCTGATGAACTAATTAGACCATTTCTGGTCATTTGTCTTCAAGAAAGTATTTCTGTGTTTGCAGTATAGTTATTTCATTACCATTAAAGAAAACACAAAAGCAAATGAGAATAGAAAACTTGTTCATCAGTGATCAGGAAAACAGTACATGTGTATTTTTTTGTACAACCTAGGTTTTAACTAAAGAATGAAACTGCTTCAATAATCTGTCTTTCAGTACACTCTGAGAGATTAGGCACAGAAATATAAACATCTTCGTATTGAGATCCCAATCCGACAATCAAACAACTCTGGTATCTTACATTGATTTCATGCTCAAATCTTTACTTTAGTCATAAAGCCTTATTCTGGTGGTTATCTCCGTCCGACAAATAGGGCACCAGGTGAGATCGTTAGCGCAGTCATGGCACGTCTGCAGAGAACATTTGTGCTATGTATGAACAGGGATAAACAGAAATACAACCTTTGAAACTTTCATGGTATGTTCGTCTGACAATTACCTGATGTCCGCATCCAAGTGCAAGATCTCGTTTGTTCCAGAAACAAACAGGGCACCTCTGAGGAGCATCAGAGAGCTATTGTCAGCAACATAACTAAATCACAGACTTCATCTGAATGCAAAACTCAATGAAATGGAAACAAACTACTGAATATCACACTCATGGAGGGACGTAGCTTAAGATATCTACCCTATAACTTGAACAACTTTCACTGGGAGGGGGAGAAGGTGGATAGGAAGACGAGAAGTTGTGGCTGTAGCTGCTTGACCGGGACAAAAACAGGTGAGAATTTGGTGACCTCAAGAGCCCGGATGGTGGTGGCAACGGGACTATTGTGTTATGTCCTCTCTGGTTGCTGCATGAAGAAATACACTTGGCATTTAATATGTTTGCTTACAATTGTGTTTAAATGACAAAGTTCATCGTTTTCATGATCCCAGTAATCAAGAAGACATCTGTGTAAAAGTGAAGGTACCCCAAGAGTTGGAGTTCCAGGGTTGCTCTGTATTGTAAAGGGATTTCCATCAAAGCAGCCAGGGCAAAATCAGTTTCCTTCTGGGCTAGAGGGACATTTCTTGACATGATCTCTGTGAAGTTCACAAACTGCATTTTTCACCAGCAATATAATTGGTCAAGTTTCTAGGATGAGTATGGATTCTGGATATTGAAGGTATATGTTCGAACCTGAATATTGTCGAAGGCCCTGGCTGGAATGTTATCATCAAACTCCCGCATCATATCCCATGGGCCGTCTCCAACACCAACGACAATAATGGACAATGGGTATTCGCTGCAAACAGAAACGTAAATCAACGAAAAATTTTAATTTCACATATAAAAGAAGCCTGGATTCTATATGTATTAACCTTGCTTTGACAATTGCGTTGATTGTGTTCTGCTCTTGTGGACTTAGCTGCCCAATGCCAGTGTCTACACTTCTTGTCACCTATCATAGAAAGTAAAAGTTAAGGTACCAGACTTGGAACGTTGAAGTTCTTTTGAAAGTAGATAACATGTACAGAATTACCTGGCCATCAGCTATGATCAGCAGGACATGATATTGGCCACCACTTTGATCAACTATCCCAATAGCAGTTTCAATTATTGGGGCAAACGACGTAGGTCCTAGACGAGAGAAAGTTGTTGTTCTTGATTAAATATGCCAACATTAAGAAATTTCAGACATGAGTTAGAGCAAGTCCACGATCTAACCTGCCAACCGAACATTTGGAACAATCTCTTTGTAACGAGAGAGTGCCTCCTCAAAGCCATTACAGGGCCTGTTGTCTGGATAGAAGCTGAAGACATCCTGATCATGTGTGCTAACTGCAAGATCAATCATGTATCCACACCTTCAAATCAGCTAAATTCAGATGTACTTCGAATTTCAAGAAGCTCATCTATACACAAGTAACATACCATCGCCAAAGCCAAAACACGGGATAAGATTATCCTCATCAAAAGCTGACAGCGTCCTTCCAATGATTGATATTGCATGTTCATACGGATTTAATCCTTCTCCAATGTGGTGAAGGCACCTCCCGTTGAACGATTCTTTCCCTGTCCACTCATTGCTTTTCGTGAAATCTATGCCAACAATCAGATTTGAGGATTCCAGACCGAATTCAGATAGAGCCCGTGTCACCTTACAAGATACAAATGAATTCAATATGGAATTCCATAAGAAACCATGCAAAATTTTCACTAACTGCATGACATTTAGAAGAAACAGAACTTACCTGGTCAAGAGAACTATAGTTGTCGCCAATTACTCTATATCTTGAGTGCACCTCCCTCGTTCTCTCTGAAATACAGCTACTTCGAGCACGATGAGGAGAAGAGCTGGACTGAGATCCATGGCTAAACGAATCTCGTCTAATATAGTTCCCATCTCTCGTCTGTTTTGCTCCCATGTCACCTTTCAATGTCGTAGTACTAGTTTTCTTCCTTCTAGGGTAACTGTTAAACACATCACAATCAAGAAAACTGCTTGATCCGAGTACATGACCGACCCCTCTTTTCTACTTGAGTTTTTGTACCAAGAAACACTTTTCTTATCAGTTTCCAATCAGAAGCATGTAATTGCATGGAAAGAACTAGAGGTTGTCAAAACAAACAGAAAAACATCTGATACATATGATTATAAGACATCAGAATTATCTGCTTACCTATAACACAGAAGAAAACTGAAAAGAAGGAATTATTACAGGTGCAAGTTGAGGCCAACAACAACCAAGAAATGAAGCCAAAGCAGCCATTTTATGCCTGACGGGGTCTACTCATACAAGGTCACTCTCCAGGATTAATTAACACATTTGAGCTGACTTTCTGCAGGTTCTATCTCTCGTTCAGAAAACATCACTCTCAACAGAACATTCTTATTTTCTTTTTTTAAATGTGCAAGAACCCGCTCAGAAACTCTCCGGGTCAATGCTTGCTCAGTCGCTCTTTCTTTTCTTTTTTTTTTTTTTTTTTCTGTTTTTTGTTGGTTGGGTTGGTCGGGATTAATAAAAAATCCTGAACATGTAATGAAATTTATAGAGGCTAGAATATGATTAAATGTTAAGAGGTTTGAGGGCGGCACAACCAATTAAGCCTAACTGGGGCACCAACCGTTGACATCTCTTCCGAACAGGAAAAGACCAAAGGAAACAGCAGAAATCAACTTAGAACAAATTTCAATGAAATATATTTCTGATTCATTCCAATCAATGTTAAAATACACATATTTTTACAAGACTGCTTCTCCTCAATTTATGTCTGAATATGCTGGGAAAAATAGTCAATTTCCTCTTAGGTAGAGAAAATATTTCTTGTCAAGAAACTCACCCAAACTCTCATTTTAGATATTATGTACTCGGAGCTGATGAAGAAATAGCGGCGCATCACATTTCTCGTGCTTATATTTTACTCAGAATTCATGTAATTGCATAGTGAAAAATGGAGAATAATACTTGTAATGTGCCACAGCCACTCAGAGTGGTGTATATACACATACGGAACCCCTGCCGTAAATTCAGACGTCAGAACGAGCTCTTTAACTGCGGATGTTTCCTATGATATGGGAAATATTACCTGAAAATTAGAGATAGTATATGAACATCACTCCTAGAGGCAGAAGATTTAGCCTTTGACGACAAAAAATGCAGAATGAGAAGTTGGAGAATTGAGGTCCATGGTACAAAGCAGATGCACAAAGTTTACTGCCGTTTAAGTAGCCAGTAATTACAGTTGCCGAGTATCATCAACATAATGCTATACATCATGGGAAAAGCTGGCTGTTAGCAAAGTTGGTCTCTGTTACTTCACAAAATTGGAGCTTCACATGCCCCAAATCCAGCATACCTGATTCAAGTAGCATGTAGTACGATTTCAGCCAAAGTTTATGTCCCACTATGGTTCCACCTAAATAAATCATGATAATGAAATTATTGAAGCAGAAACAATCTTACCATCATACTTATGCAGAGAGCCTATGTCGAACCTTTCAGGTTAGCCAATGCCTCTTTGAGGTTTGCTAATTCATTCAGAGCAATTCTGAGGGGGTCTCTTAGCTTGTTCATCTTGGGCTAGAAAAATATCAACGTTGTCAAAGTCTTCTCTCAAGCGCTCAGATCAAACAACAAAGCTATATAATCTCTAACACTAAATGCTAGGAATGCAAGGATTTTGGCTTTATTGAGGAGAATAAAGAACACATGATGTATAATACCTTCAGGGCTGGGACAAGAGCAAAAACTTCTTCCACCGACTCCGGGCAAATGTTGGCAATTAGGCAAATCTGAAACCAATAAGAGTTTTGGTAAATCCACTTCATGACATAAGGATCATAAAAACACTCTTTAGTGCAAGTACCTCAGATTCAGAAACACCATGCTTCTTCAGAGGCCTAACCTGTGTTAATGGCAAACAATTCTTGGAAATAACAGACATGAAAATATCTTATGTAAATGATTCCTAACATATGAGTAAGAAAAATTCAAACGTTACGGTAGATGAGGATACTCAAGTATTTTCTTCACAGTCTGAGGCTTTGCATAGCTCCCACCTCTCTTCGCATATGTCAGTCCCATATCAAATGGCCTAACAGAAAATAATGCCTAAATCACTAGAACTTATGCAAGTTTTTAATCTGATTTTACGTAAACAAAGGGAATCAAAATGAAAGAGAGAAGAACCAACTAAAAGATGAAAGCTTTAGCCATTGCCACTCACACAGGAAGTTTTATATCTGGATCTTGAGATAATATAACCATCTGATCTTGGATGCCTTGCAAGATTTCTGCAGCTTCACAGTCCATCAAACACATAGAGTTTGGAGGAAGCTCTGCACGTCAAGTATCAGTCTTTTCAGAGAGTATAAAAGAGAAGACAATAACCTGGAATAATATGCAAGCAGTGATCATCCAAAACATGTTTTTCGCGTACAAATACACTGCACAATCTGACCAAAGCTAATGCATGTATGCTCTGCCTCATCTTTGCATCAATCATCTTTGTATCAATTGTGCAAACAGTATTAATGCAGGCCTTGGTCCTAATGCATTAAATATAATATAATATCATGTTGCAACCTGTTCAGATATCTCAATCAGATTTTTACATTTTTCTTAGTGTATTTGTGCGATTCTCTCTTTATCATTAGTTATGTGAACTTTTTCCATTTCACTCGCGTGATTTCTCGGCAGCAATGGGAACAATTCAGTAGTTTCTAATACTTATCAAATTAAGACATACTTTGGATGGATCAGTAAATTTTCCTCAACAATTGCAGATTGCATCATCTCACAGACACATAAACACACATAGATAACATGGTGCATGGTAGCACTAACCTTGCTCAAGTCTTCGCTCAGTCGGGGAAGGCGCTTTCACGGTGGATTTTTTAGTGCCATTCGCAATTTTATCTCCTTTTCCGCCTTACCCCAATCAACATGATAAATATAATGCAGGTGTTCAAAACACAATTACAACAAAATTGGAAGCCTCAAAGGAACATGGATCTCAGTTGCATGGGAAATGTAAATAAAAGAAGGATCCGGAGTCAACCTTTTGCAGCTGTTTTATCAACCTTCCCATTAGATTTGGGATTATTGTTCTCGAAAGAATCTGAAACGTGGGAAATGACAAGAAGATTAACATACCAAGTAGAAATGTCTCAACAGAAGTTGTGGCATTTATCTTTTCACTTGAGTGAGCTTCTTCCTTTGTTAATCAACACTTGGGTTAGTCAAATTCATAAAAAATGATATAGCACAAAGTGGGAATCATTATAAATTTTACCTTCGGAATCAAACTGAACTTTTTTCCCTTTCTTTGACTTTGCTAAGCTGTCACCATTCCCGACTGATTACGTTGCAAAGAACAAAAAAAAAAGCTCATGAGGGGAAAGAGATGCATAGAAAGTAGAAATAAGAACCACATAGCTACAAAGTCTAATCTATACATAAGCAGATGAGGCCAATGGAGAAAGGGATCATAATTACTAGTTCATATCACACTGTTCATCTCATTGGGAAGCACTAGACAGACATATCTCCTTTTCCAGTAGGGCAGGATGTAGGACTAATTGCCGCCATAAGCTGGCATTTACGAAAGAAAACAGGAATTGGCATGTTATCATCATACTTCCAGCGTACTTGCAAGATCAACAGCAAGCAGATCCAGGATAACAGGAGAACATCTTGCTAAATGTCATTGACTAGATAACACGGATAACATTTATCAACTGAAAATCGACTGTGCCTAATTAGAATGTCACTATCATTAACCCTCCTAAAGCAAACACAAACGTTCCACATTCCATGCGATACAAATGAGGAATATGCGTGTAAAAAGCAATCCCCTCTTTAACTGATATTCCTTTACCACCTTCCTTCAAATACTTAACGTATACAGTTCACAAATACAAAAGCAGCCAAAAAGAATATAAACCTTTTATTTTGACGCATGTGGTCAAACATCTAGCACCTACTAAGTGTGAATTACTAGAGTAACCATATGGCAGTGATTCATATCCATCTTCTAGGCCAAGTGAGAAAGGCAAATAGAAAGGAAAATTTAACTAATATTCAAACGCATACATAAAACATAAACATTCGCAAGAACACATAAAAAAATCGAAAACTAGAGGGTTCAGGCAAAAAAGAGTTGTAAGCAAAAGAATGATTACCTGGTGATTTTAGAGCAGATTTTCCACCTGCAGCTGGTAAATTCCCTTTTCCTCCTTTTTCTGCCATTCTGTTTTGCTTAAAGCACCTAAGAGCAGCCAAACAAAACCTTCATAAGGATATATGGGTTTTTCTTGAATGTATCGTTTGGTGATTTGGACTTCAAGAAAATGATAAAAACAGCTAATTTGGCATGCAAAATAAAGAATGGTATATGGGGTTACCAAACACCACCGCAAAAATCACATTTCTCCAACTCTCGAGTGAAAATCAGAAAGAAAATCTGAAAGAGAACACTAAGAACATTGTTTAGCATGCAGAAATTCTAACCGAGAAAGAACGGCAGGGGATGACGCCAACGCCGGTGGTAGTCTACGGCAGCAGAGTGAGAGTGTGAAGGTGGGGGTTTAAAGGTAAGCGGAACTTTTGCCTTTGGGGAATAAAGAAATAGTGGTAATCTCGATTTTAGTGATATTGCAGGGGCCAAACTTTAATTTTCCCCAAGTCTCTCCCTTTGCTACGACTTAAGAGCATCTTCTCTTGTAGCTCTTGGTACAATTCTTTCCGGTGCGATCTGTTTAGCTGAAAGCTAATACACGACTTTATCGAAGAGTGGCATGCGACTTACTTGGACACTATAAATTATTTTTTGAACTTAAAGCTAGGAATTATTCTAAAACATCTTCAATTTTGTATTCATCTCAATAGCTTTTTCACCTCGACACATTTTGTGTTTGAACAATTAACGATTTTCAGATGTTAGATATATGATATGATATTGCAAAATTTCTCCTCCTTCACTTGAAAACTAAACATTTTTCCAAGCAATTGATCATCATCATTTGTACAATTTGACATTTACGGGTAACTTTTATCCCGTGAAAACCTTTTCTTCGACATTTTTCGTTCACTGTCAAAACACAATTTGGCATTTACAACACCCTTTATTTCCTTTAGAATATACCAGAAAATATTATCATCAATTTTTAACAAATTTCAAAAGTCGTGTAAAATAACACCAAACATGTTGTATATTTCCCAACACACACTCCAAACTCCTCGCTCTCAATCCCTACATACAATACCAAGTGCATAAGTCCTCACAGCCACTAATCATGTAGGGTTAACATACTATGAGTGTGTGTGTGACCAACGGATAGTCATACCTCTTTGGACACCATTAAAGCTCTTGAAAATAACACAACTAAAGCCTGCCTTCCATATTTAAACAAAACTGAAAAAGTAACAATTACAATACATATGTTCAAACTCCTAGCTAGAGTCTATCATAATAAATCAAATGTTTGTGTCTCTGAACAAGGAAATATAAACTCGACAAATAGTCATATCCTGAAGGAACAAAAGAATTCAACATTTTCATCTCTGCATCCAATTCGGGCAAGAGCTTTCTTTTGTAGGCCTTTACACAGAAGATCAGAAGACATGCTGTCCCGACTTGAAAATGCCCGCGATCCAGGACTTTGCAACAGGAGGTGTTCGCCGACTTAGGTATCATCAACTTGAGAATGAAATACAAAGCTGGGAAATGTGGTGGTAATGTCTCTGTTCACAGAAAATAATCAGATTTAGGGACTCACAAGCTATGTTCTAAGGAAAGACAAACTGACACTGAACCTACGAGGATATCCACATAAATATATTTCAGGTTTTCCTTACAAATTATTGCTATATTTAGAGCCTGAGGCAAGGTACCAATACAGGAGCAGGCATTATAGACAACAAAAAATGGTTTAGGGATTTGTTTGCATGAGATAGCAACATATGTTTACAAATTGTTTCCTGAAGCAGAAAGAAGCAACTGTTGCACAAAAATGGCACCCTTATCCCACTTCAGCAGAAGACTCCGACCAAACAAGATATGCATAAATGTGAGTGTGTGTCTCTTTATCACAGATGGATGGGTAAATATAATGAATTTTCTGGCTTGAAGGATTTGCTGGGGGCCAATGCTCCACTCCCTTACTTGAAGTACACGGAGACAACAAGTTAAGCTCATAACAATGTTCTGAAGTAAACAAATCAATAAATAAAAGACCAATAAAGCAAAACTACTAATTAACTTCGCGGGCCTTCAAACTGCCACATTGTCTCCCAAAAGTCAGCTGAATAAAATGAAGTTCATAGATCTCACTAAATATTATATGGTAACTTACTTAAGGTATTGAAGGGTCATATTCTTTAGGAGAGATGGATGCCGCATCACAAGATTCCTCCACTCTTCTTTGTCAATCTTCCCATCATGTTTTGTATCCGCTTCCTCAAACGTCTGAAACCAAGCAGCAGGGACATAATGACTCAGATTATTGCTAGAGAAAACTGCTTAGGCACACAAGCCG
Source organism: Sesamum alatum (assembly GCA_034509735.1). Lineage (NCBI taxonomy): Eukaryota > Viridiplantae > Streptophyta > Magnoliopsida > Lamiales > Pedaliaceae > Sesamum > Sesamum alatum. Next base: position 52,386,430 of record JACGWO010000001.1, on the reverse strand, counting down.
AGTGTCCAGGGTGCCCACAGAATTGATGACCTTAGTTTGGGACAAAATTACAAAAAAAAAAAAAGGGCAACTGCCAGTCTCCAAGTCTACCATTCAAGAAAAATGCCATGGAGAAAAATAGTTAAAAGTTACAGAATTCTACAAACCATCAACAGAGTTAGATATGAGTACACAATAAGGACAGGGGCTTCACCTTGTCAATGATACTCTCTATAACATCATCTGAGAGGTTCATGCCAGACTCAGCCAGCGTTGCCACCACCATTTGCTTTACCTATAATAACCCAATGATAGATCATGACCTCGACAGATGGGTTACAAAAGATAATTTATCATTACTAAGAGATTACATCTACACTCACAAATTACTATACAAGGGCATTCTTGAATTATGATAGGTACTATAAATCTGAAGGCCTTGATATACACAACTACATACACACACACACATATGTGTGTGTGTGTTCACTTGCGTGTCTTTGTTAGTCAATATCAGGTGGCAAGAGAATTTCAAGGGCATATGTTGCTTAGTATTTAGATGCATGTATCATCAGTAAGCAAGTGAAGAGGAAAGTTGATTCCAAAATTCCTATATTTAGTAGTATAATACACATTTCATGAATGATGGTACGAAAGAATGTTTAGACAAGAAATCCAAGTTCATAACTGCTAAGTGCTTAATAAATTAAATCTGGTTGTTTTTCTAAAAGTGGTTAAGCAAGCCACTCAAGTTTGGTCTAAGAAGCCACATCCACCAAATAATCTCATAACCTACTCTTGATACAAAAGCAGCGATCACCTTTTCACCTAACAATATCTGTATGCAGTACAATAACCCAACAGCTGTTACAACTTAATTTTATCCAACAGTGTTGCATCACATATAAGCTACCATCCAGTAGTGTCCTGTATGAAAACTAGAAGAACCAGCATAAAGGAATTTCCACAAACCATTAAAACGGTATGTCGATTACCATTATATCTATATAAAAGCAGTTATATTCACATCTTGACAAAATTTAGACTGAATCCAAATATTCTTATAAACGTCCAATTTTCGGAAACTTCTATTGTGCTGGTCTTTCAAGGAAAAAGAGATTTACCTCCTGTCTTTCAATGAATCCTTGCTGCTTGAGATCATATAATTGGAATGAAACTGTAATGGTAAAAATTTGGCATCAACAGCTTGAAGGAAAATCAATTTCAATAAGTTTTAGGGATATTAACTAATGTACGTCTTCTCAACCCACCCAACCCCACTCAAAAACCAGAGAGAGAGAGAGAAGAAGAAGAAGTGATAAAACAAATAAATTCACATGGCTAAAAGATGAAATTTTGAAAAACTGCAGGTGCTACACTTGCAGAATTTGTAATATCCCTAATCATCATGCCTCAGACACAAGTATGTACATTATTCAAGAAGAAATCTGTCAGAGATTAGAACTGTATGCCCAAAAACCAACCCTGCAATGATGATACTTACAGTCAATCTTGTCATCAAGCGGAGCATTCGGGTGAAATACAGAAAGAGCACGTGCAAACTCTTCGAAGTCCAATATCCCATTGTGCTTTGTATCAAACAAGTCGAATACCTTGTAAATATAACAAATGGTAAGAGCGAACTAACAAAAAACAGAAAATGATGATAATAACAACAAAGACAATGAGTATATGTGAGAGACAGAAACACAGACAAATATTCACGACAAACATTAGAAATATGTTGGACAAACCCATCAAACATGTAGAAAGCTTAGGTGAGTTACAATTCAATTGGAATGTATCTTTAAGAAAATATTCCATAGAGATAAGATATTTTAGTATTTGGCTCATGAAAACTAACCCTGTCTGCTATTTTTAAGGAATTTGCAGTATTTGGCGCATGAAAACTAACCCTGTCAGCAAATAGACTCTCCTTTTTGTTTGTCTTAAATAGCGCAAGCTGGAACTCTTCCTGATGAACATATAAAAAGAAGCAAAAATACCAAATTAAGATCCAGTAAGCAAACCAGTAACAAAGAGAAGAAGTGCAGAACCAATATATATAAACTCAAATTGAACTTCACAGAACTAACCAATAACCAGATAATAGCATCTAGTACCTTGTTAATCAGGCCGTCATCAATCACAGCACTACTGATCTTTTTAAACAATTCATACAATGCTTCAATTTCGCTAACACTAACTGCATCAGAGTATCAAAGAGACAAAAGAGCATATGTGTTAAATTGATACAAACTGCAAGATGCCACTAATGAAATTTACTAAACCAATCTTTCTTCTTGTTCTACATGGAAATAATAATGCCAGATGAATTTTTTCTTTTACCCTGTCGAATTTAATTAGTTACCATCATCACAATTAGACAAAACAACCCCAAAACAGCAAAAGCAAGCACCTAGAGAGGAAAGACGAGTAAATACTCAAACTAAAGTAAGTAAAGTTCCACCAAAATTGCATTCCGAGCGCTCAATAGTATCATGCAAAGATGTCACACAAGATCTTATTTACTTCCTCACTTCTTCAGCCAAATAGCACATCGAAACCTTTTTCTTCCATAAGAAACACTCCAGTTAGAGATATCTGCTGTTTCTCTTGTTCAACAAGGAAACAAATCAGGATATACGGCTGACCCAGCAAATGGAAAATAGCTACAATTTAGAAAATATAGTTGCTATTTGCAACCAAAATATTGTTAACTTTTTAATATTTCTTTCTCCAGGGTTGCATAACCGCATTACAATTTGTGTCTGATCTGGACATGTTCCTATAAGCTACATAAGACATAACTCAATTTTGTCATGGTCTTAAAATGGGGTAGCAATTCGGGTTGCTCGTGGGATGGTTGGTAGAAATTCAAGAGCAAAGCAATCTCAAATCACCACAGCAGTTATGACAAAAACCCACGTGTCTATAAAAGGAAATGTCTAAGTCTTACTTCATTGTGATGGGCTGAATTGCACCCAACAAAATGCCAGTGTGTCAACTGACTTTTTATCAACTTCAATTGTACTTTTACTAATCATTTCAGAAACTCTACCACCTATTATCAAGCCATAATCTCGGATCCAATGAAAAACAGCCCAACATCACAAGAAGTAATAACTTAACCTGCCACTATGAAGTGTTCTTACACTGTATATCTTTTCTTCTTTTTTTTTTTTTTTTTTTTTTTTGAGCAAATTCTCTACCACAGTATTAATTTGTGAAACTCACATTAGCAGTTTCACTTTGATAAAATTTAAAAATCAGCAAGTCAGAACTGCATGCTTACCCTAATTGATTTTAATTATATTATTTATGTTTGTGCCCATGTCACATATGTGCTTGTTTAGATCATCATGAGCATATTTAATCATTGTACTGAATTTTATCAACAAAATCAATACAGTCATAGAAAAAAAATTATTACTGCTGGCAGACCAGATAAAATTAATTACAAGAACCAACAACAACGTCAAATATTAGCATTAGTTTCGCCACAGCCTAAAAAAAAATGCCCTCTCCTTAAGAAAAATGAAACAAATATAGCAACACCACTCTGACTTCACCTAGAAAACATTTGATAAAGTTCAAATAATAAATGACATACACACTGTCTCCCTGGCTAAGGCTTCAGGATTCTGGAGGCCCCTGGGTTGCTTGTTTATCTCAGACTCACAGCAATTTATGACAGAAGAAAGCAAGTGTTTCACTCCGTCTAAGCACTGCACCATCATCTTTTCCAGAAATCATAACACTCCATACCTTTAAAGCAATGAAGTGAAATTCTTGTTATTCAATATAAGAAAAAGTTACAAGTACTACTAAATGTATCAAACAAACTTTATGCCTGCAGACTGATGTACAAGAAATTAGAGAATCCAGTGAGAAATTTGCATGAGGAGGATAACAGCATACGATTTGCAACTTAGTGGTTTTGAGATTGATTAAGCATCAATTAATATTCGAAAATGACTGTGTTTGTTTGTAAGTGTAAAGTTGTAGAAGAGAGTTGAAAGGGTTAAATTGTTTGTGTTTTTTTAATAATTTTACCATAAAAAATTTAGTCAAGTAAATCGCATTTTAGGAAATAGAACATTATTAATAGAAATCACCAATACAAAGAACACATAATAATGGACAACGGGAGAATTTCCTAAACCCGAGAAAAAGAATAGTTGCAGAGGCCATCAATGATCAGAGATTCAGTCAAAATTAGAAATTATTAGTTAATCCAAATAGGCAGAGAATTGACATTTAACATTTCTGGCAAATAACTGCTCAGAATATCATTAATACCAGAGCGAAGTGTTGCTGATCCGTTTTCACGCTTCAGGAGAACAAATTGGAACTTGTTCTTACAAACAACTAAAATAATCATTTCCGGGAACATAACTTTGAGAAGACTTATACTCCTCAGAAATTCTCTCTAAGTTGCTAGACATGCTGTACAGCACTTGTGCATACATGTTCCGAAAGTATGCAAGTTCTATCCAATCTACACTACCATTTAATTTATCCTAGCTACTCTGTTGTATTTACAGGCTTCTAGATCATTTAAACATCCTATTTTAGCATATACTGCATGCCTAGTATTTCAGCAAGCAAATTCAAGAGCATGCGCTGTAATGCAACAAGCTCTTCACAGGCAGCATTCAGAATAAAGTAAGCTCCGTTTTCTAAACTTACAAGAAAGGAAGACCGGAAATGAGACCTGATGCTATCAATAAAAATTTGACAGAGTGAGAACTTTATTTTTCGTCCTGTTTATGTTTCAAACTCCCCTTAATGGATTCATTCGACATAATCAAATTAAGATAGGGTTTCAGAACAGAGCTTCTTCTAGTAGGACCAAGTTTGAAGAGAATACATAGATTTGATAAAAACCACTAAGCTGTTCTAGACATTCGTCTTCACTTCAGGGAAATTGCCTCTGAAGATGCAATACATACAATTGTCAATTTGTAGATCTACAACTGCAGATGGCCAACTGATAACTCATAAAATTTTCACTTCTCCTACATCTATGATAGAGAATGCAGAAAGACCCATAGTGAGATATTGCCACATCAATGGCCCTGAAAACCCATACTATTGCAACCCAGGTTGAATCACTTAAAATGGAAACTTACAGCCATTCTAGTCGCAAAAAGTACATAAAATCCTCAAAATTCGAAAAGGTGACACATTCCTCAACTGTTTAATGTTCCTCAACACTTTCAAGCATGTTTAATCAACTAATTCTACGGGGATCCTAAAAAGGAATCACCAAAATCCCAGAAAGAAACAGCAATACCCTACTGAATTACATTTAGAATCAACCTGAAACCTAGAAAAGTAACAATCAGCAAAACACAAAGTTTAATTAACATAAAAAAATTAGCGCGCAAAATCAATTTCAGAAAAAAAGAACAAACAATAATAATAATTCAAGACATGAAAAAAGATGAGAAAATTGAATTGAAACACAAGAAGCATTGATCTCTCAACATGCATTGATCCCAAATACAAACTCGCCGATCCATCCGACAAAAATCTCAAATTTTCGGAGAACAAATGCAGTTAAATTCAGCAAGAAACAAGCCCAACTATTTAAACCAGAGATACGACATACACATACACAGACACAAATCAGTACAACAGATACATACACGAAAAAAGAGTACAGAAAAGAAAGGTACCTTTTAAGAGAAAATTCGAGGAAAATAGAAACAAAAACACAACATTTTCTGTACTGATTCACTTTGAATTCGAAAAAATATTGAAATCGCATTTGGGGGTTTTGTGGTTTTCTATCTTTTTCCCCCAGGAAAAGAGGAAATCACAAAAGCAACAAATGATTGGAATTGATTAAATATGGTAGTGAATTATTGAGTGATGAAAAGGACTAAAAATAAATAAACTTGGAAATCTAAGGAAAAAAATCAAAATTGATATTAAATTGGAGAAAGGAGGACTCCAGGTACGGAAACCTAGAGAGAGAAAGTGTAGGTGCTAAGTGAATCAAGAATGCAGTCAGCATATGGGAGGCAGAATTGGGTGGGGCCGCGCCGCTTAGCTGGTGTAAATGCTATCTCTTTTTTCTTTTTTCTTTTTTCTTTTTTCTTTTGGTCGAAATGGTGAAAATGGTATCTCAGCATATTCTATGTTGGGGCATGTGAATCTTGAAAAATACACCTTGAGTCTACTATTTCTTATAATATAAATTGAATTTATTTATTTTACCTAAATCATTAAAAATAGAGAATTTTTTGAAAAATACAATTGTTTTTAATCCAAGTTAGCACTACTCTCAACACCCCTATATGGGACGGTACTACCCTAGATTAGATCTTAAAAATGCATCTCGAGTCTTTTATTTATGTAATATAGATTTAATTATTTATTTTACTTAAAAGGAACCAAAAATGGAGGAGTTTTTGGTAACAAAAAAAAAATATTTAGTTTAGCAACCCTCACCCCATGATGCTGGAGGGCACTACCCTCAAAGGCCTTAACACATCCCATGCTCGAGTAGGAGTGGCAACGGGGCGGGTATGGGGGGTTTGCGTGGACCCGAGACCCGTCCCATCAACTTCGGGAAGGACCCGCCCCTCCCCGGTTATTTTTCAACCCGGGACCCGCCCCGCCTCGCCCCGGTACAAAACCCGCCGGGGCGGGTCTAAACCGGTAAACCCAGCTTTTTTTAACTTTTTTTTATTTTTTATTTGTTTTACAAATTAAAAAAATTAAAATTTAATATATCAATTACAAATAAATTATTTGTTCATGATCTAACTGAAATTCAAATCGAAAAAGAATTTCAAGTACAAATAAAATTGTTTATAATAGAACAACTCAAACAATTCATATTGAATTATTTATTAGAGATTAGTAACAATTTTTTCGTCTTTCTAATCGTTAAGTATTGTGGGATAATTTTTCAATTTATCAACTATTGAAGATGTACCTAACAATAAATAAATTAAATGATACAATATTTTGTTAGTGTTTATTCTGTCATAATAAAATAAAAGAAATATATATATCTAAACGGGGCAGGTCCGGGGTGGGTCCTTAAGGACTTGGGACCCGCCCCGGACCCAGTCGGGTCCTAATTCTTAGGACCCGTTACCTATCCCATCTTCAAATTTTTTGACCCGGACCCGCCCTATTAGCGGCGGGTCCAGGGCAGGTTTTGCCGGGTCCGGATTGAATTGCCACCTCTATGCTCGACAACACCACCCTCACACACTTCATGCTCGACAACACCACATAAGGAGGGCATGATGACGTGTAGATTTGAAAATTTCATCTTGAACCTTATATTTTTTGAAATATAGATCATGTTTATTTACTTTACCTAAAATAAAAAAGAAATGAAAAGAAATTTTAGTAATAATACGAGTTTATTAGTCGAGCACTAACATTAGCACACTCCATACTGGACAACATATTGGTATGTAGATTTTTAAAAATGCATCTCGAGCTTTCTAGTTTTGTATATGGATTATATTTATTTATTCCGCCTAAAAGCGACTGAAAATAGAGGAAGTATTAATAAACAATACGAGTTCTTTTTGTCTATTAATTCAGCACACTCTTTGTCTAGCAACACTACCCTTAGCATACCCATGTTGATGTGTAATCTTGAAAATTATGTCTTGAGCCTTTTATTGTTTGTAATATAGATTGTGTTTATTTATTTTACCTAAAAGGAACAAAAAATGAAGGAATTCTTAGTAAAACATTATGAATTTTTTTAATATATTTAGCACTATCCTCGAGACGCTCCATGATGGAGACATGCCGATGTTTAGATATTGAAAATGTGTCTTGAGCCTTATATTTTTCGTAATATGGGTTGTATTTATTTATTTTACATCAAAGGAGCAAAAAATGGATAATCTTTTGATAGAAAATACGATATTTTTTAGGCTATTAGCTAAGTACTACTCTCACTACACCTCATGTTGAGTAACACTTCTATCAAACCACTCGTGTTGGGGGCATATTAATGTGTAGATTTTGAAAATTGCCTCTTCATGAACCTTCTATTTTATGATAATATAAACTATACATTTGTTTATTTTACATAAAAAATAACAAAAAATTACAATTTTTTAATAAAAGAATATGAGTTTTTTTAGACCATTAGCGTAACACTACCCTCAGTACACCTCATATTGGACAATACTACCATCAGCACACCCATGCTAAGGGTATGTTGATGTGTAGATCTTGAAAATGTGTTTTGCGTCTTCTATTTTGTGTAATATAGATAATATTTTTTTGTGTAATATTGATAACATTATTAGTTTTATCAAAACTAAACAAAATAAATAGAGGATTTTTAGTAAAAATATGTGTTTATTTAGACTATTAATTCAACACTATGCTCAATACAACACTACCCTCGCATACCCCAACGGGGTATATTGATGTGTAGATATGAGAAATGCTTATTGAGTCTTCTATATTTTGTAATATATATTATATTTATTTGTTTTATCTAAAAGAAACAAAAAAATGGAGGATCTTTTTAGTAAAAAAATATGAGTTTATATAGCCTGTTAGCTCAGCAATACCCCAGCACACCCTACGTTAGGAGCATGTTGATATGTAGATTTTGAAAATTACGTCTTGAGCCTTCTATTTTTTGTAATATAAATTGTATTTATTATTTGACCTAAAAGGGATAACGCATTAATGAATTTTTAGTTAAAAAAATACAAAAAAATAAATAAATAAATAAATTACTATACTAATTCATCACTATCCATGTTGGACAACACTAGCCTCAACATACTCCATGTTGGGGGCATATTGATATGTAACTCTTGAAATATGTTCTTCTCGCATGTAGTGTAGAGCACGGGATTAACTTAAACTTAGAGGGTGTTTGACTAAGCTTTTCAAAAACATCTTATAAAATGTTTTAGAAGCTTATAAGATGTGGGATTTTATTTTCAAAACAAGCTTCTAAAATGTTTGGATAGAATAAGAATGTCAAACTTTATAAGATGTTTTCAAATCTTATAAGATGTTAGGGTGTTTGGGATAATAAGATCTTTTTATTGGTAAAATGACCAAAAAGAGCATGATGCTATTAGACTCAAATAAGTCGTTAACTTTTGACACATTTGTATTTAAATATTTTTAAAATAATTTCATAAATAGTACACATTAGTATGACTTCAAATAAAAATTCATTAGATAATTTTTTTTTACAAAATAAAAAATAAAGGATTACGACCTAAAGTTTTGAATAAAAATAATATATATGTACATTCGTGCTAGTCGAATATTAATATAGATATATAAATGATGTCTTATTTGTTGATGCAATGAGTATTTCTAGTTGTGTAATTTATAATATTTTAAATTTATATTTTTTCAGTAAACATAACATCAATTACAATGTTTTTTTTGTTTAACTATAGTAACTTATTATTTAATAATGAACATTTTTTTAATGTAAAAAATTAAATTGCAATAAAAAATTTTAAAATTCTAGAGAAAGAGAGTGTGTACTGTGTGCTTGTGTATGTACTATGTGAGTGTGTGGAGAGATAGGGAGAGAGAGAGTGTGTGTGTGTCTGTTTGTGTATGCGGGGAGAGAGGGTGTGTGGGTGTGCGAATGAGAATATTTTTATTTTTTAAATATATTAATTTTATAGAGCTTAGAAGATATTTTGAAAAAAGTTGGATAAAATTAACATTTTTTTAAGAGCTTATAAAATCTAAAACATCTGATTTCAAGATCTTATGAGTTTTTTTTAAAACAATTATTCAATAATTTTTTAAAAATTATAAACTTTCAAAAATTTTATAAGATGTTTTGAGAAACTTATGAACTTAGCCAAACACCCTTTTGGATTGCCATTTGCTTCGTTAAATTCGATTGGGCTCAGAATCAATGCAGATCCAAAATATGTGCAGCTAAAAAAGCCCATCTATTTATGGTCCGATTCTGAGCTTGAAAAAGCTATCCTTCGATCGGATTATTGGGTGGGTACAGCCCAACTCCAATTGCTAGTGTTTTTTTCTCATGTCAACGATAAAAAATTACGATGGAATTAATTTAATTGATATGAGAGTTTTTTAAATATGTGATTGATGTGAGATACAAGTATAATAATAAAAATTAATGTAATGTGTAAAAATTGTTAGATAAAAAAGAGAATGTCATTATAAATGACTTGATATATTTTTCTTCAAAGTAGTAAAATATTTTTAATTCAAATAAGAAAATTATCGCACAATCAAATAATACTTTGATTTGATCGAATAAAATGAAATGAAATGTATTTGACAAGTAAGCACAACCTAAATATTGCTGCCTAAAACTGATTATGTTTGGTAGTAATTTGGGTTAGAATGGGACCCATCCCGCTAACCTTTTGATTTTGCTTGTTTACGTGGAGACGGCGACGGCGACGGCGACGGATGCCCCTAAACTTCTGCCACCCACTCGAGTCTTTCTTTTTCATTAGCCTATCATTATATTTATTACATGCGGTATTACTATTAGTTACGTGAGGAAACCTACTTCCTCAACGTGATCGTGTTCTACCAGATAAAAAATTTAAGTAATTTATAAATTCAAAATTTCATAAAATAAAAAATATAGACAAATAAATCGTGTTGTATACTATTTACAGAAATCTTGAAGTCTCAATCAAAAGCTTAACAGATTTATAGGCGTCTCCCATTTCAAGTTCCTTATCCAGGACTGATAATGTTATCACGTTTTTTATATTAACTACACGTGAGGATTTTAAGTGATTTATAAGATTCGAACATCCTCCATCTACACATTTTCTAAAATAAAGGATAATACCCCGTGCACGGGGCATCAATATTAAATAAAATAAAATCATTACATAGGCTTTTTATCTGAAAAAGCGCAATCTTTCTAAGCCAATAATCAAATGGATGCTGTTTTTTTTTAAATTTCCTGTTTTATGAATAGGAAAAGTAATAAAAAGAAAAGCGGGTTTCCCTTTCGGACACTGTTGCAAGAGATAGAGTTGAAGCCACCATAGCCCCAAAAGGAACTTATCCTCTCAACTCACAAAAGCAAATATAATAAAATACAAAAGAAAAGTGCAAAAAGCAGATTTATGTGGGCCTATACAATACGGTTCTAATAAATTGCCTAACGCTACAGTCTACACTTTTTTGCTTATCCCAATCCCAAGAAACGCACACAATCACACACACAATATCTCTGCCATCTCCGAATCCTTTCCCTGCGCCTGCTATCGTTTCCGTCGTCGAGTTTGGAGAGAAAGAAACCCATCTCGGGAGTTGCGCATGATTCTTGACTACACAGAGGTATGAACATAGACTTGCCCTGTTTTTGCTTTCTTGCTGTTTTGGTCGCAGTTCTTGATAACAAGATACTGGTAACTTGAAGATTTTACTCTGTTCTTGGATTTATTTGTTGTCCTTTATTTGTTTCTTCCGGTCTTTGTTACGCGTTGGGTTCATGATCCGCTTCTTGTGAAGGGTATTTTTTTGAGTTGTGGATGATATTTCACTGGTTTTTATCTTTTTATTTTTTTTTTTTTGTGTAAATTTATTGGCCTTGCTGTTGAAGAAAACGAGAACTTGATCATATGTGGGTTTTTGTTAAGAAGTTGTGAGGAATATGAAATTCTTGATTTTGATTAATATTATATGTTGTCTGTTCAAGTTTATTCATCCTATTTACTCTTGGTGACGACTGCAAGGAAGACTTCTTTAATTTTTTCAATAATAAAAATCTATTCTTGATTGTTTATGGAAATACCATCTGATGTAGTACTTTGACACTTTAAGGAAAATAATATGAAGATACAGTTTTTTTCACTTTTTCAACTTTGCCAAATCAAGATAGTAACTTACTTTTTGGGGCGGAGGGGATGGCTAAGTGAATAAGATTTTATGGAATATGAGTTGATAAATATCAGAAATTCAGTTATTAATTACTACCATTTATCATTCTTGCAGAGTTGAGAGTTGCAGTGGTAAATCAAAATGGGCCAATTATGTGATTTTTGCAGCGAGCAAATATCCATGGTCTATTGTAGGTCGGATGCAGCGTGCTTATGTTTATCCTGCGATAGGAACATTCATTCTGCAAATGCTCTTTCTAAGCGCCACTTGAGGACCCTTGTGTGTGAACAATGCCGTCATCAGCCTGCAGTTGTCAGGTGCACAGAAGAGAACGTCTCACGTTGTCAAAACTGCAATTGGTCCGCACATGCTGCCCCTTCTTCAGCTACGGAGCACAAAACGGAGACAATCAATTGTTATTCTGGATGCCCGTCTGCGGCTGAGTTTTCAACGATCTGGCCCTTCTTTTCTGTTGATCAAGCAAGTTGCAATCTTGAAGCAGATTCAATGAGTCTTGAAGAGGAATATGAAAGGCCCCCTCAATCTCAGTTGCTGCCGATTGATTATAGTACAGAAGATGCTGCTTTGGATACTATTGCGTCTGAGCTAGAGCAAATTAATGGGGGTGAAACCTTTAATCCTCTCAATCAGAAGGTAATTTCTAATCAGGGATCTTCACAAATAACCTTGAACGTGATAACATCAGGAATCCAAATGGGAGCTTTTGTTCAGCATACCAACAGCACTGTAGGGGAAAAGGTCCCTCATTTCAATCGGTTTTGCCAAATCACAGTTTTACCATTGTCTAGGTTTGAGTGGCTTATAATTTACAGCTAATACTTGGAATAATTTCTTTTTCTCTCCTCAATTTAATGTAGTATACATATGGATACTGTTTCTCGTGTTTTTCCAAGAAAATAATCTACGACTCCTTAGGAGTTTCTGAACTTCTTCCGTTTTTTTTCCTCCTCAAAAGAATCTTGGAAGAGGATGCTTCAAGTTTCCTCCATCAGTTTACTATGTTCTTTAATCGACATTCTATTTTTATACTAGCTTATCTAAATAGATCACTACTATTTTGATTTGCTTCTGATTTGCAAAAGAGAAATCATCGAGTCTGAACTTATCCTATAATAGGTCCAATTCCCCTGCATTCATGTTCTTTTGGCTGTTGCTGTTGGTTGACTGGGGGACAAAGGCAAGGAAGGTATGCTACTAACCTTGCTTTATTTCAAGTCTAACTCCTGCCCTCCTATTAATCTCACAGAACCTTTTCATCTGACCAGAAACTTAATAGAAAACACTGAAGGATCACCTGATTTAACTATGGAACCAATGCTATGCAAGCTATTTGTATTAAACTTTAATAATTAGATTTTCTGGCATGCGTCATCAGTGCCAACAAGGAGGTGCAGATTCCTAATATTAAGATTCCATCTATCTTGCTAATGCCAATTGATGGCCATTTAAAAGATACGGTGAGTGATTTCTCCAACATGCAGTTTAAAGAAATAGATGCCTTATAAGGTTTCCGTACTTGTAAAAGCGATATATTTCTCTATTAATTCTCTATCATAAAGGATTAAGAACACCCTTTTTTTTCAGTATCTTTACACATTACATCTGTAGAATGCAGCAATAGAATTAAGTCGAAGGCTATAGTTAAATATGTCATGATTGGATGTGTAACATGTCTATTGGCATCTCAGCTGATCTACCTCATTTCATTTTCCTGTTTTTGTTTCTGTAAATTTTTCTATTTGTTTTATACTTGAATGATTGCAAGCACTTACTACTATGGTTTGGGTTCATAATTGTGTAGGCATGTTTATCGAGAATAAAGCGTCTTGACTCCATTGATGATACTCTCTACAAGGACTTCGGTATCTCAGATATCGACTTGGATTTGGAAAACTATGGAGCGGTTTTTGATGAACTTGATGATCCACAACAATATTTTGAGAATGGTGGAATTGATAGCTTGTTCGAGCGTGGTACTGGATGCAATGTCAAGTGTGTAAAGGTAACAAAGTCTGCCCCATGATTTCTTATGTTTCAGTAAATGGCATCTTAGTTATTTGCTCACTACTTCATGTTCCAATTTCTTGGAGACTCCACGAAAATTGATACTTTCTTTTCCAATTTCAACCTTATGATTGACATGATATCCGTTTCTTATTACTCCTGCGAATAGGTCTCCTTTTGGCAATATATTGGTATAAATTCACACATTAAGTGGGTTATACAATCCATGAATCTCTTGAGATCATAAAAGCCTGCTTATAAGCTTTCTTCAAAGTAAACCTTTAGCATATATGACTGGGTAGACCAACTACACCTGGAGTTCACATCAAATATAAAAATCGTAATCCTTTATAATCTTATGATGATCTTCAACAAATGCCTATTACTCAGAATTTGTGTTCAAGCAAATTTGTCTGAAAATATTCCAGGACTCCAGCTTAAAGAGTGAAACCATGCAGCAGGCATGCAGCAATCCAGTATCTGCTGACTCCACTACAAGCTGTAAATCCAATACACATGATTGCTTTACAGGACCCGCACAATCTACTATCTCACTTTCCTTTCTGGCGCTGGATCATGAGCTTGACACTAAAGACTACGAAGACTGTGAAGGGTTTTCAATGGCTATAATAGAGGAACATCCGTGCAATATTTCTTATCCTGGACATCAGTTTTCATCAGCTATCAGGGATGGTGCAGTCTTGCGGTATAAAGAGAAAAGGAAGTCGCGGAAGTAAGTATAGTTGCCGTAAAATTTTCCAACCTTTCTTTCTTTGGCATAAAACCGAATTTGATTGATTTTGGTAGTTTGGACCTTTAGATTGATGATTGTGTACGTCTGAACAGGTTTAATCACAAAATAAGGTATGCTTCGCGCAAGGCAAGGGCTGATGTTAGGAAGCGCGTGAAGGGACGTTTTGTGAAAACTGGTGATCCGTATGATTATGACCCACTGGACTTGACAAGAATCCACTGAATGTGCACTTTCCAGGGATCACTCGGTACGATACTGCTGTACCGTAAAGCCTTGAAGTACATACACAGGGAGTGAAGTAATGAAGACGATGTGAAGAGCTTAATCGAACTGAGATCCTGGATCAACCACCTGTTTTACTTCGAGGGAAGGATATGCAGCGAAAGAGAAAGCGAGATGATTTACCTGCTTATACTTTCCTTAGTACATTAAAGAGGCATCTTCTTGGTGGTGACCAGATTTGCAACTTCTGTGCAAAATCGCAAACATATGATCTTAGCTTGCTCTTTGTACCTGCAGCATCAGTGCACTTGATTTTGTTACTTAGAAACCCTGTAATCTGATACCTACTGCTTCGATATTGTGTAAACCCAAAGTGAAGGTTGTATATATATTTTCCCAGGTTTCTTGTTTCTCTCTTGCTCTGCCCCTGCGTTCCCTGTCTCCATTTTCACTTTCTCTTTATTTTCCTCGTCCTTTATTTCCATCGCGTTTCTTCTTTTCGTTGATTACCGATTGAGAAAATAATGTTGTCAAAAAGTTTGGGAGTTCGTTGAATAAAACAATCTGGTACACAGATCCCTTTAATTTCAGTCATGCCAAGAGCTAGTTATTGAACAACTATACCCACAGGGTGCATTAACAGGAACGATGAATAGCTTTATACATATACTACTGTTCACATTTTCAAGTACATAGGATATGTGCACAAATTCACTCCTCTATTAATGCCTTAGCTGCAAGTCTTGAGGGGCATTCTTCTCATTTAATCTCTTTTTGCATGAATTCAACTGAACTGCAGAAACCCCTCATCTCTGATTTCCCTTCCCTTTTCCATTTCTGGTTGGTCTTAGTTGCAGCTTATCGTCAGACTTCCTCAAATTTTCAAGAACTCCAGCGGTGCCAAGTTCTCTAGATGTATGATTTTTATTTGATATATAGTTGCCTTTCTCCTGTTCAAAGAAGAGAACTTGGACCACTGTTCGTAGGGGCAAGCGCTCGTTCCTAACAGCATGGGCGCGTACTTCTGGTGACAATTTTTGGCAATCTAAAACCCGACAGAGCTGTTTCTTTTCTGTTTTGCTCAGTTCAGGATGCTCCTGTTGTAATGTATACATAAACTTTGCATGAAGAATACAGATCAAGAAAATGCACATGAGACTTTTGGAACTATGGATTAAGGAGAAGCAAACTTGTCGGTATCTTGTTTTTAAGCTAACTTAAAAGTAGTCTTTATTACATCTAGCTAGCAGCACCATACCTTGAGATAAATGTTAATTGCCATGTAGAGATCATCGTGGCGCGGCCGTGCAATCCCTGGCAGAGTTTCAGCAAGAGATGCCACTTTTTGAACTGGCATGTTGGCATCCTTTGCAACCACTTGCAGGTAGGAATCGGTAAGCTTACCGATCTTTTGTATGGATATTAGTAATTGACTTTCATCTACAGGTGTTTGTCTTCTCCACTGCCGCAAGAAACTCTCCAAAACCATTGTAACCAAATCAATGTCGGTGGAGGTTTGATCGTTAGGGGACCGAGCTGGAAGCAGCAAATCACTCAACGTAGCCTCCTCGAGTTGTACACCCGAGAGCCTCACCAGTTCTGCTTTTGTTACCGGAGAAACTTCAAGAAAGTTGGCGATTCTAATGAGTCTCAGCAAGAATTTAATGGAGACAGACCCTTTATCTGCCGGAATCAGGCCTACAATGGTCTCAAGAATTTTCTGTTTTCTGACTGGAGAATCTTGTTCTTGAGAAGTTGAACACTCATTAGGCCTACTTTCTGTGATCTCCGGCAGCCAACGGCTTGCATAGACGTGCAATGCCTCGCCAATGAGCTGTGGCTGCAGCATATTTGTTGGCTTAACAGCAGCAACTATGCATCGGAATATGTCTATGTCAAGAAATGATACGTCCTCCGTCCACCAGTCCTCTGGCACCGATGATTGGTGCCGCCTTTTCCCATACCCTGGTCTAGTATACGTATAAGACCATGTAACCTGAAGAGCGTTTTATTACATAATTACTATAGATAGTAGAACAGAAAACCATGGAAGGATACATAAACGTATACATATGTACACTAACCTTTGTTGGAGGTGTCAATATCTTGTCAACAATTGATTCAATGCACCTTCTGACAATACCAAGATTTTCAGACCACTCATACACTTTCTCAGTGTTCTGAAGAGTCAAAATGGAATCCTTCCAACCTTCAAGAATGCATGATGAGAGGAAAGCCTCCAATTTCATGATCAAGTTTCCCTTTTCAACTGCTTCAGTCATTCTGAGGAACTTTGCAGCACAGAAAGCAGACACAAAATTGCGCGCGCTGAGGTTGATTGTGATCCCATAGCAAAACTTAGCACAGAGCTCGAAAGCTTCCTCTCCCCCGGGAATGTCATGCAGGTCCAGGGCGACACTGCTGGAACGATCATCCGACTCAGAGACAAGGCGTTGCAATAGGCCGGATTTTGGAAGAAGAGGATACTGTAGCTAGGCACAAGACAATCAAACATTTGAGTGATCTTGATTGGACATATATAAATACATACTATAGTCTATTAATTTATTTTCTTACATGACTATATATATCTCAGGTTAATTTATGTCTGTGATGTTTTACCTTATGGAGAAGGTAAGTAACATCGTTTATCCGAATGGTGAGGTCACTTGGTACATCAGAGATCACTGTCCTGAAAATTTCAAGACTACATCAGCATCAGCTGATCATTTCAGAATAGCAATCACAATTACTCGAGTTGCTAAGATTCGCGTTTGTACCTAGTGGCCTCCTCTGTGTAGAAGGTGTCTGGACGATGCCCGAGTTTCATGAACTTAATTCTTAACTTTCGCTATAATTATGCTTTTGCAAGGAAATTGTGACTGCCCAAATCATGGAACTAGGACTTACCACCACCTTCTCCTATATATTCGAGTCCAGACACCCAATAAAAGCAATCAGAAATCGATGGAGCAAACAAAAAGTGTTGTGTGTTTCAGTTTTTCCGACGTAGGTTTTGAAAATTCCCCATTGTCCATACTCTACTTGTAATGGAATTGCACTAAAAAGTTGATCATAAAGTTGTTCACCTTTCTTCTCTTTTCTGAATACATCTAGCAACTATATATATTTAGCAGAACACAACATATATAAACATAAAGTTAATTGGCTTCATTAATCTTTGTGAAATCACTAATTATAATGATGCATGCATGTATAAAGAAAATGAACAAAGCCATTACCTCAAAATGAGAAGACTGGCAGTTGTTAATTCATGCATGTGAAGGGTTTAGGAGAGAAAAGAGGGGAGAGAAGAATTGGTTATTCATGGACAGAAACAAAACCCTTATACCACAATACAACATATGACCCAGAGAAACTATAGTGCTCTTAGTCAACTTTTGGTAATAATGAATGCATCATACAACATGGAAAAAGGGCAAGAATTCAAGCATTCCAATTAAATCATAATCAGCAGCTTATTTGTTGAGCACCCTTTTATATATATAGGTAGACATGACTAATTTACGTGTGATAGAGAAATTTTCTTGAAGCATGCAAGTGGGTAGGGGTGGGGGGGGGGGGGGGGGGAGGGGGAGAGGGGCCCCTAGCTACTACAAATTCTTGAAAAAGGGTGTTAGTGGGGCCCTGTTGGAAAGATGATGATCATGTGGGCACTTTCTCATCATACTTTTCCCCACTAGTTTGGTTTAGTCTTTCTTCTTTCTTATTATTATTATGAGAGTTTTGAGTGAATGGTTGTATAGTTTGTCGGCCACGTGTCTTGTCGGGTACCGTGGGATTCGCGATATCTCAGAGTGGGACTGGTCGGAGTTGACACTGATGGATGGTAATGGTAATGGTATATGGGAGTTGATGAGATTAGATTGGTGTGTCTGTGGATGTTGGTGTATTTGGAGGCCAGCCAACCACCACTTTGCTCCTTTCTCAATGCCTTATCAATACATAATCGTCATTTATTAATATTCTTGTAAATGCGATTTATGGGGATATCTTTTCTTTATTTTGGGAGTTCAACTAATTCCTACTCATTTTCGTCGTCGTCGGATTAAGAAAACAAGAATTTTTATTATAAAAATAAATTATTACATCCCACATTTAAAATTCAAATCCATAATTGTTATCTATGAAGCCTCAAACTTATTATTTAGAGTAAAATTTCATTGAGAAGTTGAATTGTTGATTTAAAAAAGAGAAACTTCAATAATATCTAAGAATTTACTACGGTTGAAAAAGCAAACAACATCAGTTGATAAATATAATGATTATTGATCATTAGTTCTACTGAACAACGTGGAAATATCAACTAAAAACAAATACTTTTTGTCAAATTCCTTGTATAATTTGTTAATTTCGAAGCTGGATTTAGTTTTCATAATAATTAAGGTAGATTTGATATTGATCTTATGGCTTATCAACGTTGTAATAATTTATGTAGCCTCCTTACCTGAAAAAGATGTTGTATGATGACAACAATCATAATACATTAATAACATGATGATCATGGATACCATTTTACATAGTTTCGCACTATAGATTTTGTCATCATTACTAGGAATCTAAGCCAGCCTTTTTCGAAGATAACCCATGTGACTATTTCTAAAGAAAATCGCATCCCTGAGTTAAATGGACAAGCATAATCGCGTTTATTTTACTTCCAAAGCAAGTAGACAATATGGTTTGCCTTTCATTTCTAGCAATTCAGACAGGTCAGTCCTCAAAATCGCATTACAAGATATGGCAGTAGTCAGTTCCCCACATCATGATACAATATAAGTCGTGTTTAGTTGATGCCACCACAATTTCCAATATTGAGCGGAACAAACTGGGGATGTGGGCTCACCCCTTTATGTCCATCCCACACAACAAAATATTCCTCCTGTTTCATTTGTGTAATTTACAATGTTCTTAGCAACAGCAATCTTCATTTGAAATAAAATATACGACTTTTTATGAAATAGAACTGCAGGAGGAAGAAAAATGAGTGAATTTACTGGCCTGTTTCTAGATTGGAAATTTACAAAAATGTTCTAAATAATTGAAGCACGACTTTACCATTTTACGTAAAGCATGTTTTTCCCACACACAAACCACATGACTACAGAGACTTGTACCTCCATGCAGTACAAATTGGAGTGTGAATAGTTATATTTCTTACACTTTCTATGTTCTCGTTGCAATCAGAGGCAGCCTGCATGATGGAGGCTATCACAACCACTGCAGAAAACCCAGAAGTTCAACAAGTCATCAATGATCGGTTAGAGAAAGTATTGCAAGATTTCAATGAATTCCGGGAGAAAATGTCACAGTCAAGTTCGAGTGGTGCTATGAAACTTGAAGACCTTGTTGATTTGTATATCAACAATGGTGGAGAGAATTCATATAGCACGTCACAGACCACACAAGACCACCTCGCGATGATTCTTGAAGATTTCAACAAGTTTGAAAACATGTTGCCACCAAACCAAGTGGTATCCCCAGATATACAGAGTAGGAATGGCTTCAGCATTCAGACACAAATTCAAGAGAGTGAAATAATGATAAAGGAAATGGCAGAGGGTATAAGCCACAATACCGATGAAAGTTTTCCAGCCTCTCCTCAAACTCTGAACACAAACTCCAATTTGGGATTGGACAGCGGCAGCAGCAGTAGAGTGACTTACATTAGATACGGTGACTTGAATTCTTATGAAGCAGCTTCCAGTATAATCGGCAGTGTTTTTGGCAGTGGCAGTGGCAGTGAAACAGTAATTGGTTCAGTCATGGGATTATTCAGAACTTGGGGTGTTAAACAGAATGCCAAGAAAAGGACTATTAGGAGGAAAAGGGTCGAGATGAAATACAGGGGGGTTACAGAGACTGAAGAGGAGACCGCCCTCCAAGGAGAGAACAAACATTAAGAACAGAGGCAGCGGCTAAAGCAAATGCAAATAGGCAGGTAGACTCCTTTCATGCCAAGAACTTGATCATTCAACAACCTAATCATTAAAATAGAATCTTTAAAATTGAAAAAACTTTCAGACCATTCATGTTACATAGAGATAAAATTCTGCTAAGTGTCAAAATCAATATATAGAAGTCCAGAGTTTAAAACTAATAACTGATTCAAGCCTTACCAGAGTAATGGATGTCACACAGAATCCAGCTTTAACAGCAGACATGTATCAGATTATGAGTAAGAAGCAAACAACAGAGTATCACCAAACGCAACTTATTTTCTGTTTTAATCATCTTCAGCAGGGCCGTGAAGCATACATACAAATCCAGTTGGGACAGCTTCGTAGAAGGAATAACTTTCTGAAAAATTTGATCACGGTGAGACTATCTCACTCAAACTTTTGGCGACTTTGAAACTCAATTTTGGGATGATATGTTAACTAGCATTCTCATATCCCAGACCTCACAGTTTTTAAAAGGTCACAAGAGGATTAATCTGTGTCCAGAACCATTGGGAAGGACCATCTCAGGACCTAAAGGGATCTCGATCATGGACTTTTGGAAGTGACATATAACATGGACCTAAGAGACTCAATGCAGAGAAAGAAATGAAAAAGGGTATATTGACCTGGATAAATTGTGTCTGGAGACTGTTTTAGTTTACAAGATATCAAGGCACGCCTTACATTATTATACATGATTAAGAATAAGATATGATGAAAGAAAATAATCCAGGAAAAAGTCGTATATAGGTAATATGTCTATAGGAGTTCATAAGTCATTAGTGCTGATGCCGCTTGAACAGACTATGCTGATGCTTAATATGAATTAAGAATACATCACTAATTCAAATGGTGGAAGGATTCAGGAAAGACCAAATACTATGTTCTTATCTAATACATAATGTGTCATGGCAAACTCTCTCGCCAGTTTAAAGGTTGTTGAAAACCATACGCACTGCAGCATCTAAATATAAAGAAATACACTATACAAGCAATTAGCTTTAAAATCTGTGCACTCTAAGTTAAGAAAAGAATAGCTATTGACATATATAAGATATAACCAGACATAAAATGAACATTTCAATAGTCAACTATTCACTTTCCAAATCCTCAACTTGTACAAATTCAAAAACAAATGACGAAAAGCTTTACACCTTCTCAGCTCATAACAGGTAAGAGAAGAGATGATAGAGTACAACAAAAAGAATTCTAATTATGGAAAGAGATATACCTTCTGTGGATCAAAACTAGTGGTCTTTGAGGAGAGCCATTGTTTACTCAAGAAACAGGTATTTTACTTAGCCAAACAGATCATCATCATCATCATTGTCCTTGTTGGCCGAATTACTTTCAGACTTTTCACTTTCAGTGCCAGGTGTATTTCCTCCACTTTTACTTGGAGAAGCTTCTCTACCACCAGAACCATATGCCCAAGTAGAACCTACTTTGACAGAAAATGCCTCTCCATAAAGATCATCATATATTCCCCCACTCTTAGTAGGAGCCTTGACCTTGTTTAAAACTTGTTGAAGTTTCTCTGTCACGCCTGTTTGGGAGACAGTGGCTTGCTTCACAGGGTTCTGTTCCTTCCCTTTTGGTACTACTGTAATCTGTACGAGAGATTCATATTTCCCAACAAGACTTCCTTCTTTCACACCCATAGGACCAGGTTCTGTTTCCACATCAGCTCCATCAGAGAATCCAACAACCTCAACCAGCTCTCCCCCAACCTGATCCTTAAATGCCACTCTTGATCTTCTGATTCTCTTAGACGCTCTCTCAGTTAGCTGATTGTCATCCTTCATAACAGAAGAGCCACTTGATTTAGATAATTTGTTGGGTGTTGTCAGCCCATTCAAAGCACGATTAATGTATGTGTTATAAGCTAAAACTGCTTCTTCATCTGAGGGATCTGGAGGAAGTGGCAAATCGATCTCTGTGGGTTCTGTTGGTGGAGGAAAAAGAGCTGCATTATTCTTCCTCAAAACATAAGTTCTGGTAGAAGCAGCAAAGCGCAGCGACTGCCCAACCTCTAGCTCAACAGGGCAATCTTTGGTCAATCGCTCATTTGCAACAAATGTACCATGTGCAGAGCCTAAATCAATCACGTAGATGCTGCAAGAAAAAATTACAGTACAACCCCATCAGTCCTTAACATATGATCACAGAGGGCATCTCAACTCCAAAAGGTCAAAGAAGGACAACTGATAAAGTAGTTCCTCTCAAGAGCATGATGATAAAGACAGATATAATCACATACTACAGGGAGAAATGGTTCTGCACAGCTAACTATTATAAAGGTCATGGTGATCGAAGACCCATCACATAAACAAATGGCCATTGCTAAACAACCTAATCAAACTACATAGCTTTGCGCAGAAGGAGCAGCACTATGTCACATCAAACAAGCATGCATATATTGTTGTTAACCTCACCATACTGCTTCCTCAATTTTAGGGCATTCTCGTCTATATTCTAGCAAAAAAGTGCACCTGAACTTTCTACTCGTAGTTTTAGTAATCAAGGATATAGGACATGGTGCATTGACTATATCTTTTTGGGAGATCATGTAGGGCAGAGGAAAGCCTATACTAGTTATTCTTTATATCAGATGCAAAAAAAAACACCTGAACATTGTGAAAGAAAGACAAAGAACTAACCAAAACGGAGCACTAAAATGCTGACAATATAACAAACCTGCCATTTTTATGTGGAACGACTACAGCATGTTGCCGTGAGACAGACTGATGATCAAGCACAAAATCACAAGCATGAAACTGTCTACCAAATATATGCCTCCTCTTATCCAGATTAATCCGATCAAGAACCTCCCCATCCTTCAAAACTTCAAGATAATAAACACCAGGACGTGGCTCAATTGTCCAATCAGGAGGCTGCCAAGTCGACTGCCCACCTCCAACCTGAGTCGCTTGCTGAGTTGGAACAATAGCTGGGGCCACATCTGTTGTCAAAGTCTTTTTCACTGTATTCTGATGGTTTAGGTATTGGTTCAGTGGATTTGATCCTTGAGCTTGAATAATTGAAACAGTTGTCGGATGAGCAGGTTCTCTGAGAGCAGGTTGTGCGGCTGATTTAGTGGTAGAATTTGCAGTGACTGAAAATGGTTCCAAAGTCTGGGCTTTCTTGAAACGATCAAGACCCGCTTTTCCGTACATAGTTTATAGCTCGATCCTCTCATACAAAATCCTTTTGCAATTCCAATCAGGTACTAAGAATACAGCATCAGAGCAACATTATATGAAACCATCTCAAACAAGAAGTCAAACCACAACTGGCTTCCTTCAATGTCAACCCCCTGCAAAGTCCCAATCCTGATTATGCTAAGTTCTACCAATGGAAAATTCAGAATAAAAATACATAGCTCGACTAATGATTGTAGACCATTTTGGATAATATTCACATTGAGCTCAAAAGGTAGTACAAGTAACAAAAGCCCAATCTTAACTGCGTTTAAAAGTAACAAAAAGCAGAGAACTCTGTGAATTAGTGAAATCCAAAAGGTACACATCAGTGTAAGCACTATTCGATTAAACCTATCAACGCCCAAGCTGCAACATTTATCTTTCACTGCAGTGCAAGTAAAATCAGTTCATAAGAGTATAACATATTCTTAGCAGATCATAATAATAGTTAGAAAGAGAAAATAACATTAAAGAAGCCGCAACGGGAAAGAAAGAAGGAGGGAAAAACAAAAAACAAAAAACAAAGAAACTGACAAACAAAGCGAACAAACAGTTTCAGAAATCTGGTAATTCAAAACTTACGGAAAGGGAACTCAGTAAACTTTAATGAGTTTGATCTTGCAATTGTCCCATCTGCTCAATTTTCGACTTGCTCATAAAAGCAATATATGTGAAAGTGGGATGCACCCCTACCTCTGACAGAAATTTGTCGTCCTTCTATTTATGGATGTATATAAACCCTGAAAATTGGGGAAACTTTGGATTACTATTTTGAATAGCGGGGAAAAGAGGGAGATTGTCAATCGACGACGAAAAGCTGAGGGAAAGGGGAGGAGGGAGCACGCAGATCAGGAATATACGTATTTGGGCCGGGCTTCAGAGCTCTGCTTTCATAATATAGAGCCCATTTATTTAAGGGCTATATTTTAGCCAATTAAAACAAAATCTTATTCACACTAAAGAAGAGCGAGAAAAATCTAATGGTGTTCTTGTTATTATATTGTTATATCAGTGTTTTTTTGGCTGTCAATATACAATATTTTTTTTATTCTATTTAAAATTAATTCCAAAAACAAATCCAAAAATACAACCAAACACAATGAAGGATTTTCCTTAACATTTGATCGTTGGATGTTACACTGAATACATTCCAGAAAGAATGTTTGAACTTGAGACAGAAGAAAGAACAAATTACAAGAGGTAAGAGTGTAAACCTCTCCTACTGGTACAACAAGTGAGATCATAGCAAATAGTCAAGTATAGTAGAAAATCTATCACAATTGATAGTACAACACAGTTGCAACCTTCTCAACCCCAAAACTGGTTATCTTTAAGGGCTCGATCGATCAAGATGTGCCCTTAAATACGTTCGGTGCAGTCAATGTTATCGCTCTATTTACAATCAGAAGCCAGTCCAGTTGCCATTTGAGCTGTGCAACAAACCAGTCTCCATCATCGAATTTCATAGTCCAGTTTCATTCTTGTCGTGGCAGAAATACAGATGCTCAAAAAGAATCAAGAAAATTTCATTCAATATGGTTGCTCTGATGGCAATAAAATCGGGACCTTGAGGGAAATCTATGTTCCTGAAACATATTCCTTCTCCAGCACACTGAACATGACCTTCAGGCGATCCTGCAGATTTGACACGATGTTCTTTGTGATCCTTTTTTGATGTCTGGTGTATTTCAACCATGCGATTCCAAAATATACTTGGACGTTGCAACCTACGGATCTTGAAGGTAAATCTTCAACTTGGTACCTTAAGTGAAGCTGCAAATAATCATCACATATTGGTTAAAGGCCACCAGAGAAAAATACGAAATGAACGACATGTTCATAAAAGCATGTTAGGTGGTGATGACCATACTGTGAAGTAGTCGCCAAGTGGAATCTCATGAAGAGTCATGACCTCTTCTATGAGCCAGCCATTTTTGCCAGGAAGGCGAGACTTCTGCTGAGTGCTAGTCACTTCTCCTCTATAACGGGATATGCGCTTGTCAAATTTGTAATAAAGTTGCCTCTGATATACATCGGGCTTCTCAGATTCCCACGGGCTGGGAGAATAATTGAGGCATCCAGCTCTCTCCATGACCCGTCGGTCAATCTCACTCCCTCTGAACAACTCCATAAAGAAACTAGTCTGAAGTGACAAAATCAAAGGATTTTCAAGTCAATCTTAACTGTAGTGGCAACGTGAAACTCATCCAGCAGAAAAGGGAATAAGAAAAAAGCAAAAGATATAAGGTTGCATTTGGATTGATAGACTTGAAATTATGGATTTCAAATCCCTAATAACAAATATTTGAATGTTTTTGGATAATTCTAAATTCAAAGGATTTCAAATCCTTCAAGTGTAACTTTGACCTGTATTTTGTTGAACATCGATGAATTTCAAATTCTTTTGATATGGATTCATTTTAAATTATTTCCTCAAACCCAAATCCATCATTCCAAATGTAGCCTAAAGGAAATCACAGAAACATAAAGAATAAGCCAAAACCCATATCAGCAGGCTCAGTATAAATAAGAGTGATGTTCGTGATGTTGATGTGACCTAAACGGCATAAATAATGAATATTGAGTGTTGGAAAGATATCCTTCTTTTTGTGTGTCATGAAGATGGGAGAGAAAGGGAAGAGGATACTCACAGGAAGAGATAGGACAGAAGAATAAACGACAGACATGTTCACATCCTCAACGCCCAGAAACGACCCACTCTCCTCAGTATGCAGGCCTTTGGCTTCGGACTCTTCGTCTACTACTTGAAGACTTTTAGCCTCACCTTCAGACTCGGCGCTTTGGAGGTTTCTGGCTATGGACTCCTCCTCAGAGGTATGGATAACATTAGCTTCAGATTCTTCCTCTACAATTTGTACCTTCTGCTCAGGAGTCAAGGCTCTTGCCTTCCAGAGTGCCATGATTGTTCTGACAATACACACAAAAGATCATTTTTGGAAAAGTTATACAATAAAAGAGAAAGCACACAAGTTGTCATTTCACAAATTCTGTTAACCTCCATACAGTTAACCACATAAACTTCAAGTTACCTGTGTGCCACATTGAAAGAGACAAAAGAGTGAAAATGATACTTCAGTCGGCCATCTGCATCCTGTGTCCTCGCTCCATGCCGTGCATCAAATCCTCTTCCGGGTCTTAGTGTCATGATGATGATTGGACTGCCCATTGATGAAAGAGTAGGAGGTATGACTTGGATGTCTTCTATATCCTCCCAGAGAAAGAAAAACTTTGTCTTATGACCAAATAAATCTGCATGGAACCCAATTATTCTCGCTGAAAGAAAGAGACGGCCCTGGCAACAGAGCAGTAATCAGTCACCAAAGACATAATAATTCAAAGAAAATAAGGACGTGAGCACCAAGCATCACTAACTCCAGTCAATTTGGAGACTCATGCGAATGGTATAAAGGTTGAAGAGACCAAATTATTTACCTGGAGAGGCATTCTCCGTCTCAAGTGACACGCAAAGTCATTGATGAGAAATTCCTCAGGAGGCAACCCAAAAAGCTTCTGGAATGCTGAATTTGTTTGAGGAGAACGCAATCTTATCTACAAACATTTCATGCACCATTTCAATCAGCTCAGAGGAAGGTAACGCATAAAAATAAAATAAAAAAAAGGGGGAACAAAAGTGATATCCTATAATGAAGTGAATCTATAAGATGAAATAAGGTCATTTACCTTCTTTCCCACCTCCTTCTCCATCTTAGTTAGATAATCTTTGACAACGTTGCCACCCCTAGTATTGTTCAAGAAAATTCTTAAATGTAACTTTGACTGGCATGCCTGAGCCAACTTTCCTTGTAGAGGAATCCAGATATCCGACAGATCAGAAATATTAGATTTTAAGAAGTTTATTTCAGCACGTCCAAGAGATGTAGCTTCATCGAAAGGGCCATCAAAATCAAAAACTTCCACATCCAACACAGATGGTGGATCCTCCATTGCATCAAATTCAAAAATTTCTGCAGGGAACCATCAATCTTAAGAAACCATTCCAACACACCGACAGCACTCTAGTCAATTATCCTCCATTTTGGCAAGAAACATGACAGAAAAAAATCTATTGAAAGAACAAAATAATGGTAGATATACCATTCCAAAGAGGGTCAGATTTCTGAAACTTGATCGAGCTGGTTCTCGTTTTCCCATTGCAAGTAAACACCACATAAGGATCGGAAAACCCGCTCGAGTCAACAGCAGCCAAATTGCTTCCTTCTATTAAAGCAACCGTGAGCAACCAGCCATCCCCCTGTGCTTTGATTCCATGATCACTACCTATAATCAACATAAGAAAAGTGAACAAAATTAGTTCGTCAGGGATATATAACACTGACGACATGCAAGGTAGACAGGCCAGCATTTCTGAGCCTAAACCTGGTATCTAAATAAGATGATAAATTAGAACCATATTTAACGCGAAAAAAAGCTGCATAGATATGGCAAAAGTGCATAAATGAATGTGGTGTGTGTACCTTCAAGTTAATGGATAACATATATGAAACATACTGTGGAAGGTACTACCGTAATTGAAGATGGTTCAGTTAGGCCATATGACTAATAGTTGTTTGGTTGAACAATTGAAATATCAGAATACCTTTTTGCACTCTGGCCTGCATAAAGCGAGACATCAACTCCAGCACCCGTTTCCCTTGTAGAACCAATACTCCAGAGACTACCAATTCACCAATGGAATCAGGTAAGTCCAAACCAACAAACTCAAGGCCCTGAATTGTGCTAGGCATAGCCAGCCACACATGCACGAGCGCATATATCCCCATAAAAATGGTAGAGATTACTGTAAAGTTAGCGAAATACTGAACTGCCAACTTCCAGTCAGACTGACGCTCCACCTGAAGAGATGCCAAAAGCTGATCTTTCTCAGAGCCTATATCTTTGATGTCAAGTGGCTTCACTGTCTGAGATAGCAACTTTTCATACTGCTCAAAGCTTTCCTTTATACCTTGTCTCGTTCCGCCTTCAATCATACCTTTCATCATAGTGCTCTGCGAAAAGTTAACTCGCCAAGAAACTTCCAGTCGAGTAGACTGTTCTCCTGATGGCTGCTCAGGGCCAGAAGTGATGCAATAAAGCACTTCTACCTTAAAAGTTTTCCCATATGGAGCATCCGGAGTGCTCACAGTGGATAAAACAGCAAAAGTTTTACCATCAGCTTTCAAATAAGTTTGCTCCTCTGTTGTTTTCAAAGCTTTAATCAATTTACTTGCAGCTTTAGTATAAAGAATCACTCTTTTTAGGCTCTCACCACCATTTTCATATTTCCAGGGTCCTATTTGTAAGTCTGTAGATCCCTGTATGTCTGCTAACGACTTCAAAAAGTTTGAATCGGACGAAAAGAGTATTGTGTTCAATTCCCGAGGTGCTATCCCATACAATTGGTCAAGAACTACCCCTCCCGGTAAACTACTTGGAACTTCACCTTCTTGATTTCTAATCTCCATATTCTTCAATAATTCTTCAAAGTCAGCTGATATAGCTATCTCGTCAGACTTTTGCTCCTGAATCACCGAATCAATGCTTTCAGGTAATTCTGATGCATCAGTTGGCTCATTAGAACTCACGGATGCCGAATCCACATTCTTATTAAAAATTTGTGCAATTCGACCAGCTAACGTTGATCCATGCCATTTTTCCTCCTTAGACGAGACACCTTCTTCTGATCTCATAGGAGAAAATGCTCTCCGAGGGGACCTCGAAGTTGACTCCATTATCGTGTCAGCAACTTTTTTGGGCAATATTACAGGATCACAGGACGGCGCGTCAAACAATCCATTATTTTGGGAGAAACAAATGGTTAGAAGAATTTCACCTATTATAACATAAAGCACTTGTTAATCGGGAGATAACAAACCAACCATATCAAGAATTCTACAATGGCAGAACTATCCATACTACCATTTAACACACTGTCATAATATATGGAAGCTGAAATTTAAACTTAAGAGCTATGGAAACAGCATTAACTGAAACCATTATTAATGCATTACAAAACTAATCAAATGCCACATTAGGCATCCACCTATGAGTATAACAGACAGAGAATTAAGTATACATAGAGAGAGAGAGAGAGATAAATCAGGCAGCCATACCACATTCCTTGTTCTTGGCCTTCTTATTCTTAGGCTGCAAGGTGTACCAAGTAGTGCCAAGCGACTTATCTGTGGCTTCGAAAACCTGAGTGATGGGCACTTTGATCTGGCCAACAAAATCATCATTGAAATACTTGTCTTCATCCAAAACAGATATAAGAAGCTCTTCTTTCAAGTCATCAACTTTAAAAGTGAACTCCTCACACCATGATGGGTTCAAGCACTTCTTTACAACTTTACTCCTGAATCTTTGCCTTCCCAACTGGAGTTTCACATATGGATCACTAAACCCATTTGGGTCCAGCGCCGGTATATTTCTCGCTTCAATTACACGGACTAAAAGCTTCATCTTCAATCAAAGATCGGTAAGAGGTAGACTCTTTTAGTCCATGAAACAATGATCAGAACCCTGAACAATCAATAAAGATTTCACAGCAAGAATCAAGAATTACTTCCGCGGTTGGCTGAGGAACTATGATCAAGAAACGGCATTCATCAATTCAAAAGAAACGGAAAAAGGGTTACTGCATTGCCAGAAACTTTCAAGTGTACGGACAATCATGGAAGGAATACCCAGCACCAAAATATATATAATAAAAAAAAATATGCCTTTTAAAGAAAAGAGATGATAAACCTCGGATCCCCTAGACAAGAATGAACAAAAAATTGAAAGCAACGGAAAAAGGGCGTAATCGTAATCGAAAGAAACTGCCAAAAACGCAGAGGGACGTCAGTGATTGATGGATTTCTTGTGATCGAAAAAAGCAGAGAAAATCCAAGAAAGAAAGAGCAGAATCAGATAAATGTCAAAACCCCTATCCCCATGAAAACCGAACTCAAATTTGTGGGTGTTTACAACGGCTTGTCTCTCTCATACATACGTGAGAGAAGGAGAGAGAAGGATGAATGGGGGGAAATTTCAGTTGAAAAATAAAATGAAAAATAAAAATTAAAAAAGTAAGCAGACTTTTCTACGCTCTTTCCCCTTTTCAATTGCAACTGCGCGTACGTTGGTGGACTCATTGACTTTCTTTACCAAACCAAAATAATAATAATAAAATCAACTCCAATTTTTCCTTTTTTATTTACATAAAAGCATCATAAATGTGAACAAGAATGGGTAAGATTATGCCTTTAATTTTTGAGAATATGAGTATATATCTATTTTTAAATGTACAAAATAGCGTAAAAAATTATTCCAAGTATATTTCATATATTGAAAATAGAATAATGTTGACATATTTTCTAAAATAATTAGATTAATGGAAATTACCATTTGAGGTTGAGATTGATGTTGAAAATTAATGTTGGAAACTTCTGTGGCACTTCGGGGTGAAATATGATATAACATGAGTGATCTCACATTAATTAAATTACCTGTAATAAATTGGGCAAATTAAGTGCCTAAATTGACCAAATCAATTTGATAAGTCCTCCCCTCCTTATCCATTGACGTGGGGTTTACGATTACAAATTAATGGGCCTGCTTCAACATGTGCGTACCATTACCACCACTTCATTTATTTAAAACGGCAGAAGTCGAATTTATTTATTAGTTTAATAACTTTGTAAAATTTAGTCGACAAAATATGGGTTGACATAAATATTATTGCAAATTAAAAGAAAGTTGCAAGGATTAAGAAAAATTATCTTACTCATCTTCTGATTTACAGAATTGTCATTAAACTTAAATAGTTTTAATTTGTGTTTTTTCAGAAATTTATTTTCATGGTCTGTGTCTTAAATAAATAATATCATTGCGTGCGTACTTAGTGCGTGTGATATAAATTAATTGCTACTAATAATAAAAGAAGAGAATTGAGAATTGAGCCAAACTTGAGTTTTGATGGACAGGGGAGGCTTTCCTGACATTGGTGATGCCTCAATATATCTGCCTTGTCCATTACCATTAAATGTTTGGAGAGTCCGGTTATATTTTAGGGTTAAAATGCATAAAACTCCTCTATATTTTGAAAAGTCGGTTAAAAATTTTCTTTTGTTTTAAAAATAGGTGAAAAATCCTCTTGTATTTTGAAAAAGTCAGCTCAATCGTCCATCTTTGTTAAAAAATACTAACGGCGTTTATTTTTTAACAAATTGACCGTTATGTCCTTACTTATTATGTATTATTCTTTATTTTTATGATCATTGGATCTTGATTGTTGTATCAAAGCCATTACATCTAATCTATTAATCTTGATCGTTGGATCTCAAATTTATAAGAAAATCAATAGTTAGATTTAATTAATTAAAATAATCTATTATAAAAATAAATACTATTATTTAATAAAATAGATTCAAAATTAATCCCCCAACCCCCCCCACCCCACCCCACCCCTTCGCCCGCCGCCCCTCCCACCCCCTGTCGCCGCCCCCAACCCTTGCCGCCCCTCCAACCCCCACCACAGAAGGGGACGACGGTGACGCTGTCGCCGTCGCCCAGGGTTTTTCTGGGCGACGTCGTCGTCGCCCATCGGGTAGACAGAAGGGGGCGACAGCGGCGACCGTCGCCAAGGGTTTTTGTTTTTCGTTTTTTTTTTTGTATTTTAGTGTTCTAATTTATTTAATTTCAAATAATTATAAATTTAAATTAATTCAGTTTTTTATAATAATAATTTAAATTTTAATATTATTTATAGTAAATAACAATTCTTATTTATATATTTTTAGTTAAATAATAATTTATAAATCATTATTAACATTTATATTTGTATTTTGAAGTAAATATATTTATAAAAAGTTGTTTAACTATTAACATTTATATTAGATTTAGATATTTACACTTATATTCATTAAGATATTTAAATTTAAAAAATAAATTTATTATATTAATTTTTGTATTATAATTTTAATTTAATATTTTAATTTAAATTATAAAACTTCAAAATATTTATATACTTTTTTGTATTTTTAAGTAAATATATTTAAAAAAAAATTTAAGTTTTTACATGCATTCAAAATATAAAAGAAACACACTCAAAACAAGTCAAAATGCACTTAGTCAAACATATAGGTCCCATAAGGGTATTTTTGTCAAAATTGCACAAAATAGACATAAAAAAAAGGCTAGAAAATAGCCCCACACGCACAACACGCGCGTGCAGTACTCCTTTCGTTAATTCATAACGAAATGGGTGTTTTTTGCTGATTTTTATAAAATACAGGGAATGTTTTTGCCTATTTCCAAAACACAGGGGGATTTTTAGCCGACTTTTCAAAGTACAGGGGGGTTTTATGCATTTTAGCCTATACTTTATAATTGTGAATTACATCATTCGGATTAAATTTAAAGGATAATTATGTTATTTTTCTCCGATATTTGATGTAATTATACGTAATTTTTTTGTACTAGAAAAATTACATTTGGTACCCCTATGCTTGTTCCTGTTCCATTAGTCAAATTTTATCGAATTTATTGATATTAGAAAAAAAATTAAATGAATAATTTGTTTATAACTTTAATAAATTAGTATTAAGTCAACCGCGATAAATATGAATTTGTATTTTATTTTTTTCTTAATATAGGCAAATTCAATAGACTTTAACTAATATAGGAATCTATTTGTTGGACGTAGGTCTGTTAATGGGCGGGCATTACCCTACTCAGATTCTGATCTAATAAATATCCATAATTATTATTTATAGACCGTACTCACATAATACCCGTTGGGTCTTACCCATGCTATACCCACAATAATTAGATCCAATATAGGTCTTACCCATTGGGCATGTTTACTGTGTGGGATAGGATTAGAGGGCAAAATATTAATTTGGGATTGTATTTGTGACTATTGTTGAAATGATTATTTAGTACATCATTTACTAGATGTGTTTGTTTAGTCGATAGTTTCACAATTAATTTTATGTTATGTTTACTTGTATGGACTATTATGTGTATAATTTGCTTGATTTACCATTTTACCCATTAATAAAACAAAAAATCATTTCATCTCACAAGAAAGAAATTGAGAAGAGAAAATTAGGAAAGTAAAGTAAACATAAATGTGTCAGGTGCATTTAGTGCACTCGACACATTAGATGGTAAATTGCATCAATTATAAGGGTAAATTAGGCATTATCCTTGAAAGCTAAATAAGGAAACCAATAAAAATGTCAATTTTGGTGGGCTGAATTATTAGTAGTGCAGAATTCATGGCTTTATGACGGGTCGGAGCCCAAACTTACGGGGCCAGGTTTTTTGCTAGTAAACAAGTTATTACTCTTGATTATCAAGGTAATCAAGGTTAATCCTTCCTAGTAAATATGCCTATTGGGTCTTACCTATGTGAATTTGTTAAACTGAATGAAGTATTATACACATTTTTTTTATAATGGTATCACCATAATACATTATAAAATTAATTTAATAAAAATATTTCATGAACTTGCAATCGATAAAATAAACTAAAAGTTATTCAATTTTTTAACATTTGCAAATTGAACATCTTTGAAATGTAAAAATAATGATCTTGACTTTGCTCAAAATATTAGACCGTTATTAATCAATTACACAATCTACGTAGATTCGAGATATGAATAGAAATTTAAGAATGGTAGAAAAAGAATAAGTATGAAAATAGACTTTAACTTCGAAATATATATTTTTTTTATCAATTTGATTACGTTCAACTTTAATTTAATGGATTTTGCAATTCAAATTCAAACAAATCTCATCAGTTCCATATGTTAGTCAAGCTGAACTAATTTTAGATGATAAGTAAACCGAGTCGATTGATATATATAAAAAAAATTACAAATTAGATGAATTTTAAATTTTACCCATTTCAATACATACCCATCGGTATTTTAGGGTTTAGACCCTACCCATACCCAAAAGACTCATTTCAACCGGTCTAGGTTTGGATCTGAGTCTAATATAAAACTAATGGATTCGGGTCTGGATATTTCTATTGTAACGAGTACGAATTTGGGTATTACCCACCCATTAACAGGTTTAGTTGGACGGAAACAAAGATAAGGTGTACCAAATCTAAATTTTCAAACTAAATGAAATTACACTAAACTTCATGTGAGGGCAAAGTGATCATCATTAAATTTAACTATTTTGCTACGTCCAAGCAGAAATAATGTTTGGGGCTGCCGGGTGGGGATTATTTCTTCATTCTACAATGCAGGATGGCTCCAAATTTTGTCGGTGTGATGAAAAAAATCTGGTAGTTGAGATTTGAGAATGAGGGTAGGTGGATCCACGCGCCAAAATAAAGAATTAAAATTTAAAAAAAAATTGAAAATTCAATTAGTAAGTAGACCCTTTGCACAACCTCAGACTCATCGTAAAATGCAGCAAGAAATGGTTAATGATAAATGATTTGTCCTTATAACCTTGAAGAATGACACAACCTGAGAAACACGCTGTGGGAAATCGTTAAAAACAAAACAGACTCATACAAACACGACTCTAGTATTAGGACATGAAGGGGATTCTTGGATTTTATCCACATCTGCTTCCTTCTTTGCTCATGATCTTATTTCTGCCTCTTGTATATTTTGCCCAAGAAGGACTTGAGCACTGCCTGCACGGCTTTGCTGGGGTGAGCTTCGATGGACTTCGTCAGCCTCTCGTAGCTCTTGCTTTCGTACTCATCGAACACGCCTTGGAGATTGATGTCGTTGTAGAGGGCCTTGATTTTCGCTACATCGGCTGGATCCTCCTTTCCGTAGTGCTCCTGGCAATTTAGACAACATGTGTTAGTATGCATGTCTTCTTCTGATTGATTAAGAAGAGTTGAAATGGGACGAGGACGGATTGGTTATTAGTTCTTACGAAAAGAGTTTTCTTCTGTTCTTCATTGCAATGCTCCAGGGCTTTTACAACCAGCCAAGAACACTTGAAGTCTTCGATGTCTGTTCCAATCTGATGAAGCATAACAACAACAAATTTAGCACGAAAACGCTGATCTTTTCAATATGGAGAGACTGAAGAGTACGTAAGTTCAAGGAATCACCTTTCCAATCTTTTCAGGCTCACCGAAGCAATCTAAGTAGTCGTCCTGAACAGATGCAGCATGCGTTAATTACAAAAGGTTAAAAGAATCCACTTAATCACAGAGAAAGATAAATCCTGAGCATCTTAACATGTAGACAGGTTCGTCAACATGGTAAAACGGAGACCCGAGTGCCCTATCATCTCACGGATTATTAGTTTTCGATTGCTGTCAGAGATGGTAACGAAAATCTCACCTGTACTTGGAAGTAAATTCCCATATCAATGAGCACGTCCTTGACGTCTGTATGCTTCTCTAGGTTTTCACCAGCCATTAGCAATGCGCATGCGACCTGTAAAAGGTATCAGAAACGTTAAGCTGAGAAACTGAATCTTGCTTGCAAATGTAAATTATGTGGAATGACAATAGTTGCGGACTCACTGGAATGTAAAACGAGTAATAGGCTGTCTTGTATTGAACGATGCGCCGGTGACTGCAGAAGAATCAAATCAAAAAATCTTAAAAACTAAAACGTACAAGAGAAAAACTTAAATCTAAATGGTGGAAAGTGCATGGATGAGAATCATTGAAAGGGTCGGGTTTATGAAACGACTGATCGGATAAACTAAAACGGTCGTTATCTACGTATAATATGCGACAGTATGTGGAGAAGCCAATTTGCGGATTCTTAAATTTTGCATTTGAAGACGATATATGCAGATCAATCATTTGCCGATATATTCTGTACTCACAGTGGCAATGAGTATTTTGACAAATCCTTTTCTCCTTCAATAGTGGTAATCAAATCTATCATCTGTCCTGAAGCAGTTTGAAACTCCACCTGAAAACAGGACAGATATTGGAGTCAGCAATTGTAAGCAAATAAACGATTCTTGATCATCATGACTGAATAGATGCATTACCTCGTTGAACAAATCCAGCAGATCCACATAGTAAGGCTTTGTTCTGAAGTGATTCTTGAGAATTCTTGGGATGTGGTTCCGGAGCATGATTCCATCGTTTACAGCAATCATACCAACCTAGAACGAAAATTCATTCAGGAAATACGTCTAGGTAACAAGAACCCTTTAGAAATTCATGACAAAAGATTACAACAATTCACATCTAGCACGAACCTTGGGGAGTCTAAACCAACATGGCTGACCACGCCGTGTGTGGGAATTATCCATAATATCATCGAGGACGAGAAAATATGCCTGAAGCTGGATTTCCCATGTATATGAATCAGGTCCTCGTTCAGCAAAATGTTCAATTTAAAGAAACATGTTACTTATGACATGATATAAAGCATAACTTCAGAACCTACCCATTCAATACACCAGCCTAGAGCGCTAGCTAGAAACACTTCTTCTTCAGTTAGGTCTTTCCCTTCTTTAAGTAGCTTATAACTATCAATAACCGACAGGCCTCGGTTTAGCTTCCCTGCAAGCCATAATTCATTCTTCAGCATGAAATGCTTCTTAGTTAAAATATCATACACATACTAGAACTAATACTTAGAGAAGCATGTCCGGGAATGTGTCAGAGAAATGTAGTAAATGATGCCCAACTGACCTCCAGGTACATTATAATCCAGCATCTGTTACACATAAAAAAAAGAAGAGCAAGATCAAGAACTACACCAAGGCTGCTTAATCAAGATTAGCGGGTAAAACACAAATTTGAAATACTCTATACTTATATGATACGATACGCAACATTACATGATATCAAATGAATGTTAGAGTTTGGCCGAGCCAAGTTCCATTTAACATCCCAAAAGCTAATTTTCATGTTTTCAGGAAAAAAAAAGAACAAGAAGTTGCTACAGAGAATCTTTGATCAAATTTATTATGGGAAAAAGAAGGGAAACAATTTGTACACTTGAATCCATCAGCCCAAAATAATATCAGTCAAACTCAAACATGATGAGAAATCCACGGCCAATCCTATCGTAATTTTCTTGGTCTAAACACAATCATGAACAATTCCAAAGCTCTTTCTTGAACCTAAGTTAATTTTTTCAACAAACGTATTAAGGATGTAACTGGTTCGACTCTTACATTCCAAGAACTAAAAAGTAGGTGACATAAATGCTGATGCTTTTTCTTTATCAGAGATGATAAGTTGTAACTAAAATAAGTCAGTTCTCTCAAAACTGCTTGGTTGCTACAAATTTCCATAGACACTGCAAGTTATGCAAAAGATGAGCATCCCCCATTCAGGCAAAAGGGTATTATGGTCACTTTATGGATCCATCTAACCACTTTCTGCAAAAGTATATTCTATTTATTGCCATTTCCATCACCAAGTGACCAAATACCCCACCAGCCCAGATTCTCCAACCCAAAATTACAACTAATAAATGTTTCATCTCTCTGGAGGAATGTTAAAGTCATTTGCAGCTGTCTGTCAGTAGTAAAATCTTAGCCAACTGTGCGATACACGGGCATCATTCAAATACCACCTTCCAATCAAATATCAGCATTTCATGAACTTCTGAACATGTAAAGTTTTGATCTTTTGGTCATTTCAAAAGCAGGGACTGTTCTGTATGTAATGAATTCGGCAGAACTTAAGCATATCAATGGGACGTAGAAAGCTGACACACCATTCAACTAACTAATTCAATTACGCCATGATTCATTTCGAATCAAAGACAGAGAGATATTCCAATCATGAAAACAGGCAAGAATTGAGCAGAACTTCACGTGTCACATTCCATTCCAAGATTAAGCAGAAACTAACCCAATAGGAAACAACAACAAAGAAGAAGAAGAAGAAGAAGGAACTGACCCGCTCGACATATTGGCGAGAGCCATCGGTCCACTCAAAAGCCGGGTCATTCAAGAGCTCAGATTTGAGCACCGAGTAGACCTTGAGAAAGTCCGCCCTCAGATCCGACGTCGTCCCGTTCAGATTCGCCATCTCGCCGGCGGAAGAAACAGAAACAGAATAACTAAATCAAACAAATGCCACTTCTTGGAACTGCAGCTGTGGTGTGGGTGTGGGTGTGGAACTAATGGATGGATCTCTCTCTGCTTTTGTACTACTCGCAAATCACTGAGTCCGAAATTCACATGCATTTCTTTATTTATTTGTTTATTTTTGTGGAGGGGTAAGAAAAGAACAGAAACGGTCAAATTTACGTGTGATTACCGGAATTGGGTCTGACAGTGATGAAGAAAGGAGGAGAGTGGGCGTGTTGCTCCTTGTGTTGAGGGAGGGGTATATTGGGGAATCCGCAATGGTGGTTGTCATAGAAAGCCAACAGTCAGCAGCAGGTATGTCCCGAGGTGGGTTGGTGGGATCAGCACTATCAACTATGAAGAGATTCGCCACCTTGTTTGATCTACTTGTCAACTTTGGCCTGCGGCCTATTTAATGTTTTGCTGAGGAGACCTTAAATTTTGTAAAGAATAATATAGGGATAATTACACTTTTCCACTTTTGATATTACGTGTAGTTATATGTAAATTCTTTGATTTGAAAAATTATATTTAATATTTTTGATATTTGCTTCTTTCTAATAAATAGGTCATTTATTAGTTAAAATTCACTAAATTTATTTATATTAATAAAAAAATTAAATGAAAATCGATATTTACCCTCGATTGACTTATTAATGACTTAATACAGGCCGAACAAATCTTTTATGACTAAATTACCCTTATAACGGTGAAGATATACCCCTTCTCATGCATTAATGTGTGACGAGATATAAGGATAGTATGATCATAAAAAAATTCGTTTAACTTACAATAAGTCAGTAATAAGTCAATCGATGGCAAATCTCACCTTTAATCAATTTTAATTTTTTTGCTAATATCAACAAATTCAGTGAATTTTGACTAACAGAGAGACCTATTTGTTAGATAGAAGCAAACTTCAGGGATAGTAGATGTAATTTCTCAAATCACAAGGGATTTATGTGTAATTACACCGAATCTCATGGGGAGTGTAATTATCTCAATAATATAAATAAATTATAATTGAGATTTGACATAATTATAAATATTTTTTATTTGCTAAATTAGTTAACGTCCATATAACAACGTGTTCATTCTGTTAATTGTCAATAGATTATCATTCAATTTTTGTAATGAACGAATTAAAATGTCTTTTTGAATTATAAATTTTATATAATTTTAAAAATTTTCTTAACATATGGTTAATATGACCTATGGATTATTTATTTTGCTCACTTTAGAATTTTATTTCTTATATTTCTTGAAATGTTCTTTTAAAAAATAAAATTCAACAAGGGTAAAATAATATTGTTTACCTCAATGTTTAGTGGCTATATATTTTTTGTCATTTGAGCGGTCTATTTATAAATTTTCAAATAACGAAGGGTTATTCGTAGTTATACGTGTGTAACAATAATTTACCAAAAAAAATAAAAATACTAAAAAATGTCTCTTTATATATATATATAAATATTTATGTCAATGAAGTTTTAAGTTTACGTTATTTTTGAAGAAGGGTGAGTCAAAAATTCTGGCTAACAGAATTCCACGTCGGGTGTCTAAACAGAATACCAATAAGTCAACAAGGGCTAACTTGCGGAGGCCGCCCCTAGTTGGGCGCAGATCGTGTTAAATGAA
The DNA here is from genome assembly GCA_034509735.1 of Sesamum alatum. Classification (NCBI taxonomy): domain Eukaryota; kingdom Viridiplantae; phylum Streptophyta; class Magnoliopsida; order Lamiales; family Pedaliaceae; genus Sesamum; species Sesamum alatum. Next base: position 52,345,739 of record JACGWO010000001.1, on the reverse strand, counting down.
ATAATACTATCACCAGCACAAAACCAAAAAAAATAGCCGCACGAGTTTTAATTCTTCTTTTTCATATAATAATGATAGAGGAAAGAAGGGGAAATTGCATTTTACACCCCATAACTTACATTATTTTTAATTTTGGTCCCATTAATTTTTAACGTACCAATTTTAGTCCAACAAGTATACAAATATTACAATTTTAGTCCCATTGACAAAATTCCTTAAAAAAACGTTGCAATTTTAGTCCCATAAGTTCATAAACGTTTCAATTTTAGTCCCATAAGTCCAAAAATGTTGCAATTTTAGTCCCATGCACGTGCTCCTTCCGTTAACATTTTAACGGATTTCGTCAGTGGGACTAAAATTGCAACATTTTTGGACTTATGGGACTAAAATTGCTATGTCAAAAATTAATGGGACCAAAATCGCACACAGTGTAAGTTATGTGACGTAAAATGCAATTTTCCCGAGAAAAGAACAACCAAAAAAAAAAAATTCATCATTCTCAAAACGTAAAGTGATGAAGAAGAAAATATATTGAAAGAGAAAAAGAGTTGTTGACTTTACCAGAAAAGAATGTGTCAAAAAAGGAAAGCAATCAGAAGAAAAATGAAAGATTGACTTACCAAATCGATATAAATGTAGTGAATTACTGAAGTGACCTTAATCAATTAATTATAGCCGTGTAGTGGAGGTAGGTGAATGGTAAAATAGTACTTTATCCTTACTTACCTAAATTATGTTTATATTGTATTAGTATAAGGGAGTGTTTGCGCGCGCTTCAAAAAAGCGTTTTTTAGCTTCTGGATGCTGAAAAGCACTTTTGAGGTATTTGGGATGCCAACTTCTGCTTCTGGAACTGCTACGAAAAGCACCTTTAAGCCAAAAGCTGGAAGCATCTTGGGGGTGTTTCTAGCTGCTTTGGTTTTTTTGTAAATAAATTCAACTTTTTTTTTAGATTATTTTACTATAATAATTTCAATTCGATTTTATCCTTTTTAATATATTTTCCAAATTGCTCATCTAAAGTTGATGTTAGAAATTTTAAATAATTTGAATAATTTATCACTAACAAAATTTATAATTTCACATGTTTAATTTTTTAAAATTATACTATTTTATTTTCTATATTATATGATATTATTCCTAAATTATAGAAAAATATAAATTAAATTACTAGGATTAATTAAATAATAATAATTATTTTGTTAATATTGTAAGTTTATTTATTGTGCATGAATGGACAATTATATTACATAATAGGAACGTTATTGAACTAAACATCCAATTTTTTTTATTAGTATTGAATATTTTAATAATATATTATAATCATTTTGTAAAAAATTAAATATGAGATATACTAATTGAAATAAAAATTATTATTTGTGAGGAGAAATAATTATTATAATCAAAAGATAAGTGCAAATATTAAGGCAAAATATTATTTGTTTAATACATGGGGATAAAACAGTCTTTAATTAATTAAACGTGTTTTTTAAGTGATTTTCTCCCAAACACTACCAATTTAGTTTTTTACTGTTTTTCACTTTTTTTTACAAACACTACCCACTTTTGATTCTACTACAACTTTCAACTTTTTCTATGAAAATCACTTCTTTAAAAGCAGAAACTTTCGCAAACACTCCCTAAATATGCAACACTTCTTATTAAAGAAAAAGGGAGGGAAAAAAATATGACTTATCTTACAACGTAATTGCTTATATTATGTAATTGTATCCCCAACTAATTTTTGTACCGTCAAATAACAAAATGTAACTATGAGGTGCTGACAAGTGAAGTGACGACTAGAATACGACAAGCAACAAACATTTGAGATTTATGGGTAAATTGTAATTTACTTTCCTGTGTTTATTGAAATATTTACAAAAGTCTTTGTGAATTTTTTTTTACTATTTTACCTCTTTATAATATTAAAAATAGAGCACATTGCCCCTTTCGTAAATTTGAATGTAATTCTGAAGGTGCAATGATAAAAATATCCCTTGATTATGTTAAACCACAATTTAAATTTAAGTGAACAAATCAACGGTCTATATTCAATCTGATCTAAACTTGTGGTTCAGATTTAAACATATATTTTATATTAATAGATTTAGACATATATTTTTATTAAATATTTTAAATAAAAATATATTAGTTTAATATATAAATAATTATATATTATTTTAATATATAATTTTATCATCATCACCACCCACCCTGCTACCGCCAGCCGCCACCCCCCCTCCCAACCCCCAACCAGCCCCCTGCTACCGCGTCAGCCCACGCCGCCGCGCCGTCCCGCCGCCAGCCCCCTCCCACTCCATCGCCGCCGCGGCGCTACCAGTCGCCCGTTCCCCTTCCCCAGTCGCGCGCCGCCCGTCCCGCTCCCCCCTTTACCGTCGTCGGCCCTCCCCCTTTCCCCAGCCCACAGCCCCCGACGGAACCCCTGACCCAGACCCCTCCCCCTATTTGCCGCAACCCTTCGCCCAAACACACACTCGAACGCCCCCCCTCTCCCCCTTTCCGCCGGCAGTCCTGCTCCCCTCCCCCAGTACACGCGCTCCTCCAGAAAGAACAAGGTTGTGGCGGCTGGGGATGAGGTTGAGGAAGAAGGTTTCTTCATTTTTTTTTTTTTTTTTTTCCTTTTTTTAAAATTTTTTTTGGTGTTTATTTTTATATATAAATTGTATTAAATGTTTTTATATTATATTTTTAAAATATGTATAATTTAAAATATATATAAAAATATATCTAAATATATAAACAAATCATAAACGAGGTTAAAAAACAACCTCACAGTTGGGAAAGAAAGGTCATTTTGGTCATTGTATAGGCAAAAATCACTAAACCAGTCACACTTTGGGTGAGTGAATTACACTGCTAGGCAGAACGTGGTTTTTTGTCCTATTTTTTATATCATAGGGAAGTAAAATGATAAATTTTTTTACAGAGATTTTTGTAAATATTTTAATAAATACAGGCGTAAATTGTAATTTATTTTATTGTTAATTTTGGTAGGTGGGAGCTGAATGAGCGGCTGTGTTTAGTGGGAAATGAGTAGAAATATGATGGGACTATGATAATCTATAATATTATAAAGAGAATGGACTTTATAGACACAAAGTGGAAGTTTTTATATCATTAATCAAATTATTGTAATACTAAAATTACCCTTCAACTTCCCAACTCTATTCAATTAAGTTCATTTGGAAAATTAATTCCATCCAATTAATTACATGTACTCAAAAATAAATTTACTCCTATTTTGTTTAAGTTTATTGTTAATTGAAATAAAAATAACACATTGGTATTTGTGTTGTATGTAATTATAATCGTTATTGTCAATATAACAATATTCTATAAAGTCTCAATTTTTAATTTACTTTGAGTACAATACTCTATTGATAATTAATGCATTAAAAAAATTATAAAACCATTTTTTTTTAAATTTTTTTTATGTAAAGTTGTAGGGCAATGGTAAATTTTAAGATGCTGGAATAAATTCTAAAATTTAATAAAATAAAAATTTTATTAAAAATTATGCGTGCAAATACTGCGTGCCACAGTTTCTTGTAAATTATAACCGTAAGCATAGGAGTTAGCGGACGGAATGAAACCACTCAATCTAAGATCAACTGTAGTTTTAAAGCATAACCCTACATCAAATTCAAAATATGATGAATCAGCATTACCGTTGTAAGTAGACTTAGACAAAGAACTCTTCAAAGTTTTTGAATTGGAGTTTTTTATTCCTAAGTGAAGTTGACTGCAAGCATTTCTTAGGTTTTTCACTATCCATTACTTGACATTATTCAACCTTTTCATCAATGCTTTCAACATACAAATCATCATTATTGTTGTTAGCATAATCACTCTCTTGAAAGCGATCAGACAATATTAATTCTCCATCCCTAAATCTGTGCTTAAATTTGTATCAGAATCATGATTATAGTATGACTCATCTATCCTACCGTATAATATAATTTGTTATGAAGATAGTTCACTTGGACCTATCATATCACCATAGTATGCTCAATAAACACTCCAACAACCCTCGTATGATCAACGAAGTTATACAAGTTTCTAGCATCATAATCTTTCAACAAACAATCTAATTTAGTTAAATCATCAGGCTCTTTATAACCTAAATAGAACAATAATTCTTCATGGTGCCCTAACTTCCTAGCCATACCATGAATTGCATTTTTCACATGGTGGGGTTTCATTGTCTATTATATACAAACAAAAGAGAGATGGACAACAATCTTAAACAACTATAAAATAAAAAAAAATTCAACAACAGCACACCACAAAATATATAATATCTCACAATATTCAAAAATCAACACCAAATACTAATATTCTATCATTCAACAACTTCTTTTCATGTTTTTTCAAAAAAGGTGATTTTTAAATTATAGTATTTATAATCCCATACAACTATTATATATATACATATATCTAATATCTGATTAAGAATTTGAAAAAAAATACAAGAAAAAAAAACTTACTGTATGTTGGAGCAGACCACCTGTTTTCAAGTTTAGATCTCAATTTCCTACTATTTTAGAGTAAAAAAAAACTTTTCCTCAACAATTTTCGCAAATATTTTATGAGCAAAAAAAAAAAAAAAGGGTGAATTGATGTAAAAGAATTCTTCACAAACATTTTCTTAGCAAAGTAGCTTTTCGGTGAATTTGTTGTCAATATTTTTTTTCTGTTGCCAAAAACACGTGGGCAACGTGTATTGAGGTTTCTCTTGTGCATTAATCTAGGGCTAGTTGGCAGCAGTTACACTTTTGCCCCTCAAGTCATGAGGGCCACATATGACTAAGGATAAAAATTGACGGGAAGCCTCATTTTAGTGGACACATTTGCCCTTCTTTCGGCTAATAAATTTGCTTGAAAAGTATAATTATTTTTTTATGAGAAAAGTATAATTAATTCAACATGTCAATATACAATAATTTAAGGTGTATTGTGCAATATTTTTTTAAGATGGTAAGTACCTAATTGATATAATTTCAGGGTACAAAAATCTAATTTAGCCCAAACTTGGATAACTTGCGACCTTTTATGATTTGGTTATTATTGGTCTAGTTTGGAATTAAAGGTGAGGTCCTGTAATTATGAACTTATAATTTTAAATATTATTAGTGTGTGAATAATTCTCTGTTTTAGTAAATTATTTGTTTGTTTGATGTAATAAAATTTGGAAAAAATTGTAATTTCGATCCCAAAATATAGGGTGGTTTACAATATTAGTTCCATACATTTTGAAATAGCCAATATTACTCCCATACTTTAGGAAAATATTGTAAAGTTAGTCCCGGCGTAGCAATGTTAGTTGCACACTTTAGGAAAATATTACAAAATTAATTCCACATTTTAGCAAAAAATTGCAAAATTAGTCCCAAAAGTTTATCGCAAATGTTGCAAAGTTAGTCCCAAAAGTCACAATTTTTTACGGTGGGACTAACTTTGCTATATTTTTCTAAGTGGGATTAATATTAACTATTTTAAAAAATATGAAATTAATATTACAAACCATCGTATACGTTGGGATTAAAATTGTAATTTTCTCTAAAATTTTGATAGGCAATATAACGTAATATGACCCAATTCAAATTGATAAGCCCAATTTTAAAGGGCTATGGGATAATGAGGAATGAGTCTGGGCTTTTAAGACCCAACATAGCTTAATATTCAAATAATGTTCTATGAGCCTTAACGGCCCGGTCCAAACAACTTAAAAGGACTATTAAAGGCAACAATAGATTGAAGGACACGTGGCATGATTAGGTGAGTCACATTGTGTCCGTACAATTGGATAACTATTTTTTTTTTTTTTTTTAAATTGAAGCGATGAATTTTACATTCAGTCCTGTCGGCTATCAATATTGAATAGAGACAATTACAAACAACTAAATCAATAATATCATATAGGCTAACACCTAGTTATTACAACAACAAATCATACCTACTGTACAGTAGAAATAATATCAACCCACGCAGGGGTTCGAACCCATAATCTTTAAAATCATGAGACTTCAACTTCGATAACTAAGCTAGGCCACTTCGACAATTGGATAACTATTCTAAATACCCCATTCACTATTATATTTAGGTATAAAATTATGTAGAACCTTGTTTAATTGTTGTTTTATATTAAATTGTACGATCGCGATCCCTCAATTGATTTGACAGTTAGAGTACTAACGCTGGGTCAACCTGACTTTGCATTTTTAGATTATTCCTTTTGGATCATGTTTAGGGTGACCTGTAAAATACGACCTCAATATACAATTATAGTTATTTGTAATTAAAAATTATTTTTACTTAAGTTTAATGGTAATGTTTCCTCTATTTTATTAGTAGCTCTTGATTAATTTTAATTTTTTTTATCAGTAAACTGCATATAAATGCATTTAGTATTTACCAACTCTTTCGAGAACAAAAAAAGGAATTAAAATTTCACTGGGGACAGTAAAGCGCCAAAAGCGTATTCGAATCTTGCATATCTGTCACGAGACTCACGACTTCCACTTCCGTCCTCTCTTATTCTCCCAACGTTCTTCATTTTCAAAACTGGAAAAGCGACTTTAGCCAAAATCAGAATCCGTCCCACTTAGTGAAAATAAAAATCGTGATATTCCCAGATTGTGATTCGGCTAGAGAATGCGGCCTCAAATTTCATAGCGGCAATCTGACGCAGGAGATCCCCTCTCCTCTTCTCTCTCGTCGTGGCCAATGGACGGAGAAATCTCCAACTCAACAACTGAAGAGAAGATGAGTTGTCAGCGCCTTACTCCTCAGACCACCGCGAATCTCCTCGATTCCGTCGATGCTTTTCTCTTTGACTGCGATGGTCAGTCCACACACGCGCTTTACGAATCCCAATAAGATAGTGTTTGTGACATCTATGATTTGTTTGTGATTATTTCTCGATTCAAAATTTCAGGAGTGATATGGAAAGGAGACGCTCTGATTGATGGTGTCTCGGATGCTCTAGATACTCTTCGAGCCTTGGTAATATTGTCTCTTGGACTTGTGCTTTAGGTTGATCAATTGATCTTAAGAAATAGTTGTTGGTAACTTCTTTTGTGGGGATATTACACTTGTGTAGGGGAAAAGGCTGGTTTTTGTAACGAATAATTCGACAAAATCCAGAAGCCAATATGCTAAAAAGTTTCATTCTCTTGGCATTTCCGTCTCTGAGGTTTGTTTTATTGATCAATCTGTAAGTATAGTTCAGCGAGTTCTTGTTGTTGATCTCTTGCTGCTTGCAGGATGAGATTTTCTCCTCATCGTTTGCTGCTGCCATGTACTTGAAAGTCAATGATTTTCCTAAAGAAAAGAAGGTTTGTCTTTGTGCAATTCCTACTTCTTTTAGAGGTACAGGGATTAAAAGTAAGATAGGCTAATTGGGAAAATTGTACTTGCGTTGGTATTTATAATTACTGATATGTGTGCCAATTAGGTTACCATAATTCAAATTTACATAACTTGGACTAACATTCACTGAGGGTCTAGCTTCTTAACTACAATCTGGCTGAAGGAGCTATCATTGTCGGCATGGAAAATTACTACCTTTGCCCATCACGTTATCTTGCATTTCCTATTGTGAGTATGTTTTTTTCATTGTAGACAATCCAGTCCAACACAACAAGTCAAGGTATATAGGAATCTGTGATCAATGGTTTTAGTTACTAGGACCATTGCCTCGGATAAGTGCATATCATGCGTTTTTAGGTCTGTGTATCAAGATCATGTATATACTTCCTGATACTTATTTCTAGCTTAGACAGGGTCATACTCAAGATAAAAGAGTTCCTATGCATCTAGAAAGAATCGTGCATGACTTGAGGTAAGCCTAAAGTAGCTGAAAGAAATTGCCACAAGACACAAAATACTAAAATTGATATTTCTCTTGGATATATCAAATTAATATTATGCAAAAATTGTTATAATTTTAACATGGTTTGACTTTTTAGTTGCTGAAAGTTACATCTGGTAAATGATATGTGGTGCTTAAAGTGATAGTATTACCTGAAGACATTATTCCATGCTTTGGTTTCACAGGTATATGTAATTGGTGAAGAAGGCATTGGGGAGGAATTGCAGCTTGCTGGTTTTACCTCTCTTGGTGGTCCTGTAAGCATCCAGTATTTTCTCTAGATTTTACCACATTAAATAGGTTGTTTATTTTTTCACATTCTATCCCTTTCAAGTCGATTGATTTTGGTTCTAAACTATATGTTGATGCATTTTAAGCTTTTAAGCTTCTTGCTCCAATAAACCTTTCGTTGATAATTTGATGATGAAACTTTCTATGTGGCATGACTTTATTGGCTGAGTTGCTAACTTGTTGCAAATTACTTTGAGTGGATTTTACAGCTTTTCCAAAGGTCGATAAGAAATTGAACTTAGAAGCTTTCCTCAAAGAATTGATTCTCTTTATTTTCTACTTTATTAAGAGTATGAATAAGCAAATTATCTTTTCTCAATAACCTGACTTTTCTTCCCAAAGTTTAAGAAACTGTCTCTCTTATCACCCATGTTCGTATTTTCATAGCTTTACTTGCTTGAGAATTTATTTGGTTTTAGTCGCTGTGTGAACTTAGACTTCATTGATCAGTCCAAAAGCTTTAAATTTTGGTCGATAACAACAAACTGGATTCTATTTCCTAGATTTATATTTTTCTTTTGATTTGTTTTTATCTAGGCAATTAATGATGGTGATGTTTCCTTGTAGGAAGATGGGAAGAAAGCTGTCCAGTTGAGACCAAATTACCTCTTTGAGCATGATAAGAGTGTAAACATGGCATCTTGCTCTAAAAAATGTTGAACCCTAATACCTCCTTTGTTGTCTATTGATTGCATATATTGCTGATTTTACACCAGGTGGGAGCTGTGGTGGTTGGACTTGACCATTATATAAACTATTACAAGCTACAGTAAGCTCTATGCTATGTATTTTAACTTGCGGGAAAAATGCAAGCAACCCCACTGTGATATCGGAAATGAGCAAATTATCCCCTATGAAAAGAAAAATAACAATTTACCTCCCTGTGTTTTTTCATAGGGGGTAATCTGCTCATTTGCAATATTATAGGGGGGTAAATTGTATTAAACCCTTTAACTGATATGATCAGTAACTGCATATTATATCTAAATCACCATCAATGTCTTCTAGACTAGTGATTTTAAGTAAGAATATAATTCTTATCATGTGTAAGGTATGCCACTCTTTGCATACGTGAGAATCCAGGATGTTTATTTATTGCTACAAATCGGGATGCTGTTGGACATCTCACCGATCTACAAGAATGGCCTGGTCAGTCTAAGTCTTTCCCTTGTAACACCATCGTTATTACGTGAAGTTATATTTACAAATATTTTCTTGAGTTCAGGTGCAGGATGTATGGTTGCTGCAGTATGTGGTTCAACACAGAAAGAACCAATTGTAGTTGGAAAACCTTCTACATTTTTGATGGAGTTTTTACTAAAAAAGTGAGTGAATTTTGATAGTTCTTTGACACAATAGAAAGATTAACTTCTGAGCTCATGTATGTTTTGATCACCGTCCAATTTGTTTTTCAGCATATCTCGCTTGCATCTAAGTCAAATTTTAACACTCGATAGGTGTGGAGTTGAGATGTGAAAATATATATGCAAAATGTTGATATCTTAATTGTGTGATGCAGATTCAACATCCCTACTTCAAGAATGTGTATGGTTGGGGACAGATTGGATACTGATATTTTATTTGGACAAAATGCTGGTTGCAGAACTCTTCTTGTTCTTTCAGGTAGAAAGAAAAATGCTTTATATTTTCCTATAAGGTCTCTTTACTCACGTGAAAATTACGTTGGTTGGTTTGATGATTTCTCAGGTGTGACAAATATATCAGAACTTCAAGATTCAAACAACCACATTCGACCAGAATACTTCACAGACAAGGTCTCAGATATCATTAGGTTATTCAATAACAGTGTCTAACTTGGACGATATTGATTGACTGCGTGCAAGAAATTTCAAGGATGGAAGAAAACCCAGAAAAGTTCAGGTATGAACTAGTCTATCTTCGTGTCTCGGTTGGACTGGATAATTTTCATGTTAGAAAGCAATTCGAAGTGTAATAAGATGTTCCCCCTTAATCCCCGTTTCCTACATCCTCAATCTGGCAATTTTTGTTCGTCAAAGTTATTAGTGGCACGTTAACGGTTTGAAAATTGAGGTAATAAATTCATCGTGGAGAAGGACTTGCAATTACCCACGCCACGCGTACGGCAAAACCAAGGATGATAACTTGTTTTTGTATACGCATCTGCGTACTTTTATTATTGGATTTCAGATTGAACTTTCAGCGTTAATTGCTACGCGTTTCTTTTAGGCACTGCTAAGTGCTAATCAACCGTAAGACAAGAAAATTAATGAAATAAGAAATCAATTTAAACACGCTGGAATCACGTGGCCATGTTTCACTTCGCTGAATTGATAACTGCCAAAATTTAAATGTCAGATCTTACAATTAAAATCCTAACAAGTAATATTTGAAATGATTTAAACCCCAGCGCCTTTAAAATTCTATCACTTATAGTTTCGATTGTTTTCTTGACCACAGAAATCTAACACAACATAATTTGCAATTTCATCATTGACTATCATAATAATAAATTATCGTTGATTGATTCCAACTGTCAAACATAAGAACACAGAAAGAGAGATTTTCTTGCCTCCCGCGTCATCATTTCTTATCATATTTCTTCATCTGCCCAGCCTATAAATTTACTGTATGCCCTCGTTTGTGTCCGTTTCTCAATTGGTTGATTTCTTTCCCAGCAAATTAAAAGAAACCAGTCTTGCGATTCAGATCTCTGCAGAAATCAAGAGCATGCAGCACTTCGTGAAGTTTGTATTCGTGCTCACAATCATTTGTCTCCTCCTCACATCCGCCGTTGCTCCTCCTACTGGTGGCGGAGGTGGTGGCAGTAGCGGGGGTGGATCAAGGGGTAGCACTGGAGGATCCAGCGGTGGAGGGAGTAGCGGCGGCAAAGGTGGAGGTAACAGTGGAGGGAGTAGCGGCGGCAAAGGTGGCGGCGGGACAAATAATAAAGGCGGTAGAGTTGGGGGAGGAGGAGGTGAGGACGGTGATGGTGGAACCTCCACCGGTGGCCAAAACGGCGGAGGAAGCAATATTGTGCGTCCACTGCCTAATGGGCGGCCCCTCAGCAGAAGCAGCAGCCCATCTGCATCATTGGGATGGGACTACTTAATCATCTCATACCTAGCTAATTTTGCTCTGCTCCAGTTACGCGATTGAGCATAATCACATGGAAATAGTAGATTACTCCATCAGTTAGGTTAATAATTAGGGATATAGATTGTACCTATTCAATTGCGTGCACAAACGAATAAAGTTGCATCTTCTGCCATGATCAGTTGACGTTGGTAAAGAGTTCTTATACAACAAATTTTAGGATTAAATGCGATTTTCGACTTGTATATTTTGCGATACGGTGTTTTAAGCTTTTATCTTTTTAGGATAGCAAATGAGTTTTATAATTTTTTAAATTTTCATGATTTTGAGTTTCGTAATTTCTTAATCTTTCGTGATTTTAATCATTTTAGTCGCTGAAATTTTCAAATGTCGCCGAAAAAAATCACGTGCTTTTCTAATTTTGGTTTTTGTTTCCAATTGATCAATTTAATGGTTAAAAATCACAAAAAATTAAAAATTTATAAGACATATTTGCTACTTTAAAAAAATAAATGATTAAAACATCAACATACAAAAAATACTGGACGAAGATTTGCTTTCATTATAGCATAAATTGACCAATAGGAACAAAAACATCAAATTTAAAGAAACACGTGCAGGGCACAAGTTTTTTCCGCAGCATTTGCAAACTCCAATTATTGAAGGAACAAAAACGCTAAAAATAAAAAAAAAAATACAAGATTTGTTTGCTATATAAAAGATTAAAGGACTGAAAACATAAAAATGCAAAAGATATAAAATAAAAACTACATTTAAACCCAAATTTTCATTGTTCTTTTCTTTTCAAGAAAGCAGTCGGTGCCTAACTGGTGGGGTAGGCCGGACCTATACCTGTTTATTGCAATGAAAAATCCCATGTATATTTTATATTGGGATAATTACATTTACACTCCTGACCTGTAGTTTATTTACACAAACTACCCATACTTTTTGTATAATTACAAAAACCACCCTTGATAGTCAAAAAATAAGGATAGTTTGTGTAATATATCGATACTTTTGAGGAGTGTAAGTGTAATTTTCTTCATCGTATGTCATAACTAAAGAATATGTTTAGGAGTAATGAGATAAATATTCTTCTTAATTATGATATTAATTCTCAATTAATCTTACTTAAGTAAGAATATCTGTTGCATGAACATTTTCTCATTATTATTCATCATAGAGACCATCATAATTGGCTTGAGAAGGAAAGGTTTTTCTTCCCTTTGCGAAACCCTAGTTCTTCCCCTCCTCGTTACCAACTATATATATACCTACAGGCTACAGGGCGTGGCAATGATTCATTTTAGATATATATTATATTATATAATTATATCAAAAAGTTTAATTAACAATTACGATATCTTAAAATTCAGCCACTCGATTCATACTAAATTTAATATATATAAGTATGTGTCCATTAGATCATATTAGACGGTACGATTTAAAATCACATGGTCTGATTCAACGATACACCGTCTTAAATGATTACTCTTTTGTTACGAGTACGATAACTCAACATCCGTATATCCAATAAGTTTAAAACTTTAGCAAATGTATTTTTCTGTAAGTTTGATCATATCTAACGGTTTGATCTGAATTTTAACGGTCCGATTAACCCATGTTGTTCAACAATATAAGATGATAGTTACATCAATGTAATACTAACATTTATAAATATTCAAATTTATTGCATATTGTGAACATATCAATCTCAACTATAAATATTTTTAGGTATTTCAATTGCACTATTGCAGAAAATGGATATTTTCTACAATATTAAATTGTTCAATATGATTTTTTTTTTATTTTTTAGTATATTTAACTAATTATATTACTACTAAACTAAATTAACTAATTAGTAGTTTATATTTATAATATTAAAAACTAAATTTACTTTAACTAATATATATACTTTATTAAAATTAATATTAAAAACTAAGTTTATATATAACTAATATATTTACTTTATTAAAATTAATATTAAAAACTTAATATATTTACTTTAATATTATTTATCTTTCTTTCTCTTTCTTTCGGGGTCGGGTCGGGTCGGGACGGGACGGGGCGGGGTGGCGGGGCGGGGCGGGGCGGGGTATGGGGCTAGAATTTTGTAAGCGGGGCGGGTCTCGGGTCTGGGCGGACCCGTACCAGATCCGCCCCGTTGCCATCACTAGCAATGAACAAGTAAGGGCGGGGGAGATCTCTGCACAAAACCCTTCAACTCCTTATCTATGAATAATAGGCCAAAAAGCAAAGAGTTTTTCATCGTGAAGATGGCGCTTCCTACAACGCATTCGCACATAGCCAAACTCATTATCCTGTTTTTGCTCCTTACGGCCGTTTTAAGTTCAGCAGATCATCTAAGTGGTATTCTAAAAGGCAGAGGCAGCCACGCTACTGGTGGAGGAAGAGGCCGAGGCGGCGGCCACAGAAGACGCGGTGTGATCCCAAAGTCTACGTCAACGTTATGGTTTCCGCCACATAGTGATGCATGGAAGAAGGAGGACTCATCCCCCGCTATTTTTGCGTTGTTCGTTTGCAGCCTGATTCATATATTTTTTTGTTTTCGATGCTTTTGAGTTCATATCGTTTATTCATAATCCAAACACCTAATAGGGATTTGTTCATTCGTTAATTTCTTCCATCATATATATATATATATATATGTGATCCGGGTGGAAAATATCTCCTTGGAGGTCCAAGGTAGCGATCTCTTGGATGTCCGAGGTGGAGGTCCATGGTAGCGATCTCCCGTGTACACCCAGATGTATATGGTCCCTGAGAAGAGAGAGGCACGTTAGGCTAGCTGGGATAGTCCCTGGAGAAGACCCTCCGATGTTTAAGTCAGCCTAAGATTGAGATGGTAATATGCGATCTGAAATAGTGAATGAGGTAGAAGGTGATAGATGAGTCTTACCACAAATGAGGCATGGAGGGTGTATTTATAGGTCAAATGTGACTACTTGCCTGGTCCACGTGGCTTCATCTTAATGCATGAGCTATTAGAGAATTTATGGTCTAGATTCTGGGTCCACAAAGCGGGTCACGATTCGGGTCGCTGGCCCGAGTCACGATGCTGGGTCGCGTGGTCCGACCCGACGGGGCAATACGCGGATCTCTGGTGTTTCTGGTGATTTTGGCCATTTTACAGGGCTATTTGCGTCTTTTCTTGATATTTGGGTTGCACCCCCATCAATATGTGATGTACATATTAATTGGGCCAACAGTACATATGTACATGCATTCCTGGCTATATATCCACTCCCAGTTTCTATACCATTTTACGGTATTATTATTTTTTTGGTTTAGGTATTGACATATATAATGATGTGTTATGTTAGTATGGAGGAAAGAAAAATCAAAAAAGGAAAGATTGTCGTTCCTGGAAAGAAAAGTGCTGGAAAAGGAAAAAATTTGAAAGAGAAAATGAAAGGTTGACTTTACCAAAAAGGAAGTCGTCAAGAAGAAAAGAAATCAGAAGAAAAAAAAAAGGTTGACTTGACAAATCGATGTGAATGTAGCGAATTACCGAAGTGAGTCAAATAATTCTAGTCGTGTAATGGGGTAGGTGAAGGGTAATGTAGTACTTTATCCTTAACTTGTACCTAAATTGTAGTTAAATTGTATTAGTATAAATATGTTACACTTCTTAGTTTTTTTTTTTTTATTTTTTTTTAGGAGGTACACTTCTCATTGAAGGAGGAGAAAAAGAAAACAAGCATAATATAATATTTATATTATTCTAATAATTACCCCGACTGCTTTTTTATCGTCAGTTGCCTTTATTTGATAAAGTACATTTCAAACATGTAGTTGAGCTTCATATAATTTCCAATTTTGATCCTGAATTTCATTGCTGTGTGTGCTATTAACTTCATTGTAACCACTTTTCCTTTAAATTAACAAACTTTATTCGTTTATATTTTTCTTTGTCGCTTAACAAAATTTGTATGTAGAGTATATTTTTCATTATGTTGGCAAGCTTGGTAATAAAAGTAGTACAGCATGGATACAATTCCTAAACATTAATGTAGAGGAAAAAGTATTATATATGCCGAAGTCCTCTCTCGAATCCTTTTGAATGAGGAGGCTCTCGAAAACCTTTCAGGCATTAAAGGTTGTCGTAATGCTCCTCTAGTTTCCCATTTATTGTACGCTGACGACCTCATTATATTTTACAGGGCCGAAACAAAGGATGCACATACATTTAGAGATTGCCTGGACAAGTTTGGGAGGTGGCTAGATTGCAAATAATAGGAAATAAGTCGTCCACTTCAGCCCAAATGTACCAACCAGACAGAAAAGAGAGATTCTGGAGATCCTACAGATGTCTGAATGTAACCATCGCATCAAACACCTGGGGCTCCCCTTTTGCAAACCAACCTCAAGAAGTCAAGTGTTTAATGAACTTGTGGAGAAGCTTAAGAACAAGCTTTCTCTTTGGAAGGCCAAACACCTCTCAAGGGCGGGCAAAATGGTCCTCACTAAAAATGTTGCGCAGTCGCTCCTAGTTTATCAGATGTCTTCTTTCCTTCTCCCAAAGACCGTTTGTTATAAGATGGATGCAATTGTGAGGAGATTTTGGTGGAAAGCTGAAACTTTCGATAGCAACAACCATTTCCTCGCCTTCAAATCATGGCACTCTATCTGCCAACCGAAGCATAAGGGAGGCCTGAGATTCCGAAGATTCTTTGATTTCAACAAAGCGCTCATGTCCAAGATATTGTGAATATTTTTTTGAAATCAAACAAGCTTTGGTGTAAAATTTTATGTGCAAGATATCTGAAAAATGACGCTTAATTTTCATCGCTTTTGCAGACTAAAGGGGTGTCGTGGACCTGGCAAGATGCAGTAAATTGCGGTAAAATCATCCAAATGGGAGCATGCCTTTCGGTGTCCACCAACTCGGCCATTCGAATATGGGAGGACCCATGGATCCCCACAATGCAGAACTACGTTCCAGTCCCACTTACTCAAAACAGCCTCTTAAGACCAACATACGTTAGAGAATTGATTGACCATACCAACCACCAATGGAAAGATGAAGCCCTGACCCAACTCTTCAATATGGAATCTGTCCGAGAAATCAGAAAATACAAATTCTAGTCACAATGGAACCCCTGCCGCCGTTTTGGGCTCCCTCCAAGTCATGAAAATTCACCACAAAAGCGACATTTCGATCGATCCAATAGAACACTGTCTCCACTGACCATGAGAGTTTAGAGCTGGGAAAGAGAATCTGGAGCCTTGACATGCATAATCGGCTGAAAGTCTTTATCTGGAGAACTTTGTTTGATACTCTACCAACGGGAGGTAAAATCTGTCAATTCTTCCAACTCCAGGTTACTGAGTGCCCTCTCTGTGCTTTTTAGGTGGAATCGGCTCAACATCTTTTCTTTGAATGCCCATTCTCTGAACAAGTGTGGCTCCTTTTTAGATGGCAAGTGAGACTCCAACCCTTGTGTCACTTGTCAATTAATGAGTAGTTCGTCCGACTGACGGATCCAAGCTCGAGCTTCTTTCCAGATGTGTCAATCAAGCAGGAGTTCTTCATATGCTGGGTTATTACCATGGAGGCTGTTTGGAGAGAAAGGAATGATCGTGTGCATGGAAATAAGGCAAAGACCCCTGCAGAAGTCACTAAATAGATTACCAGAATCGCTGTGGACCACCTGAATGCATGGAAAACAAGAATATCCACATCCCCGACCAAGTGCAATGGATGGCGCCACCCATGGGTTGGACTAATTAATGTAAACACTGATGCGACTTTCACGAAGGATCGGTGTGTGGTTGCATTTGCTATTCGTGACCATTCCCACTCTATCTTCCACGTTGTTGCTGTCCAAATCTTTGTTTATGACCCCAACCTTGCGGAGCTCAAAGCACTTTGGATAACAGTTGAAAAAATTCACGACAACCAAGCCCATAATGTCATCTTCGAATCTGATTCTGCAGTGACGATTGGTTGGATTAAAGGTAAACCAGGTGAATGTGATCCGGCAGCTTCTATTGATGTTCAATTCATCAAGCAAATCTGGGAACTTTGGCCTAAATGGGATTTTAGAAAAATAGCGAGAGCTTGTAATGTTTTAGCTCATGGAATCACCAAATGGGTTCATAAGGCTAATTGGGACGGACCTATTCCCCCTTGAACTTTACTGATCTAATGGAACATTTACGAGATAAAAAAATAAAACAATTGTAGAGGAAAAAGTAGCAACGCATGGTTCCTAAGAAAGTGTGTTTCCTTTTTTTTGTATCCACTATGAATTTTCAGCTATACATTAATTCACATGGGTGTAATACTCTTATTATTATTATTATTATTTTAAACAAAAGAAAAGCTAAAGTGAGTATACACGTACTAACGCAACCAAATATTGGACAAGGACCACATGCACATGCATTATTCGTTAATTCTTTTATTAAATTTCCTTATTAATTTAATTTGATATGAAATTTGATTTTACCTATTTTTTATACCATTAGTTTTAATAATATTGGTAGTCGACGCACACGCGATACGTGAATAAATAAAAAAAATAAAAATATTAATATATATTAATTAGTGTGTTTAAATTACATATATTTGATCAATTTTTGTATATTGATCTGTTTTAGATCAATGTTCAGTAGATCATTAACCACACATTTATTAATTATGTGATCTAAAATAATATTATGCAAAATAATTAAATAAATACTTTATAAAATTAATTTACAAAAACACTTAATGAATGAGGGTAATCTACTATACTATTATAACTTTTTCTTTAATAAATGGTAGTTATCTCATATTTCTACCACTTTTTTTTTTCAAAATTTTGCCCCAAAAAATAAAACTGAATTTTAAATTGAATAAGTATATTTATTAGGATTTTCAAGGATAAAAAATGAAGGAGTTTTGATTTTTTTCAAAAAATTTAATTAAAATAAAAAAAGTACAACCACGACTTGGTTTTCTTTCCTTTTCTTTTTTCCCTTTTTCCTTATGGTATTTTATTAATGTATTACATGTGCGTGCAGTTTTTATTTAGTTACAAATCTACACATAATTTTATGATATGTAGTGGGGCAAAATTGAATCAACATTATTTTGGTATAAGAACTACATTATTTTACGACTATTTTCATTTTTATCTTTGAAAATCCTAATAAATACACTTTTTGAACTTAAAAATTCAGTTTTGTTTTGGACGGCAAAATTTGAAAGAAGTGGTAAAAGTATGAGATAACCACCATTTATTAGAAAAAAATAAATTTTTCTTTTATAATAGTATATATATAAAGATATATATATATATACATATCATTAAACGCCTCTTGAGATTATTAATATTTATTTTAACGTGTTATAAACACATGATTATATGATAATCTTGATTTAAAAAAAAATTAATATCCCACATATGTTTGGCTTAAAATAAAATGTGTTTACAGAAATTAGATATCATCAACCCGAGTATATTGATCTCATACCGAAATTTTTAATTAATTTCAAAATGAGAGTTCATGTTTCATAAATTGGATAAAATAAATACAAATTTAAATTAATAAATTCACTTACTATTTGATAGAAATGTTGACAGTTAAAAAAAGTAAGTCTGCAATATGTAGGATTATTCAATTATATATGAAACATATCTGTAGTAACATTAATATTTTAGTTTTTGTGCTTTGCGTCTTTGATCTTTACGTATAAAAATGAAAATCAATGGCCTATGAGAAAATATATATGTATATATATATATATATAATTGTATAAAAGAAAAAAAAAATAAAGAACATATTAATTATATGTTTCTCATTAAGACCAAATTCTTGAAAATATATTAACATATTAGTTTGTGATAAAGGTTTTACACTTTTAATTGGATTTTTGTAGATAAAAAAGAAAAAAAAAAAAGAAAAAGTTGGTAGAGAACATGGGTAGTTATGGCAAGAGGGCATATTTGGTAGTTTGTAAATTTGGTATGAGAACTACCAATAAGATGGTGAATTTTCTTTTTTGTCCTCTATAACTAATTAATTGATCTTGTAGAAAGAAAATAACAAATATATTTTAAAAGAAACAAAGAGCAATTATTGTAAAACTTCATAAATAACTTCCACATTATATACAAAAGAAGGTTTGTTTTTATAATTAGTATAGATAATAATTAATGAATGTGAGATTATTGTTAAGATAGTGAAATCTCATACGGATCCTGCTTTTCTATTAAACAAACTAAAAAAGCGCACTACGTGTCTGTCTGTCGCTTTGTGCTTTTGCTCTGCCTCGCCCCTACTGCACTCTCTAGAAAACTTTTATTACTCTCTCTCTCTCTCTCTCACACACACACACACAGAGAAGCATGGAATGAGTGCGGAGGAGCGGAGAGTTGGGAAATTCGCCGTCATGGTTGCGGTGGTCTTAGCCATCATAGCGACGTCGGCGGTGGCCACGCACGGCGGGATGGGAGGTGTAGGAAATGGTGCACATGGAGGTAGCAGAGGTGTAACGGGATTAGGCGGCACGGGTGGTGGAAGAGCAAATCGCCGTCGCTCCTCAGCTTCACCAACGCGGGCATCTTCTATATTTTCAACTCAATTCTGCTTGCTGGAAAATCTGATTCTCGTTGTCTTTGCTTATGTTCTGCTCTGAGTAATTTGTATTTTGCCCTCTGATTAATTGTTCGAAACAATGTGATCTACTACTGTTCCATTAGGTCCTAATTAGTTAATTGTTGCTTAATTTCTATTTTGAAGAAGAACTTGTAGGCGTAGCTACGCCTCGAGGGTGGTTGTTTTTAAGTATAAATCTAACAGTATGTATGTATGTATGAATGAACTTATTATTGCAGTTTTGGTTAAGATCTCTTCACCTCGTCTTTGTATTTCTATCTGAAATTCTTGGATGGATGAATTGTCGTAAAACACTCAGCTTCATAATCCAGTAAAGGTTGATCGATGGACCAGGTTCCTGCAGGCGCGTTTCGCCGTTTTGAGGTATAATTATTGGGCCTCACATGGGCAATAATGCAGGTTTAATTTGCTCTGAGATGTGGTTTGTGGCTTGATCAGTGCCCCATTACGCAAGGTATTATCTATTTTAGCTCTGTATGAGCGTCACGGTTTTATCTTGAAAAGGCGCCTCGTTAGGGAGAAGAGGTATTGGGGCTTATAAACCACTCAAGCTCTTCGTCGGCAACCGATGTGAGACATTTGCTACATCATCAGCCCCCAGACAAGGGACTTGGGACAAGCACATGTCGGCAACCGATGTGGGACACTTGCTACATTATCAGCCCCCAGACGAGGGGCTTGGGACGAGCACATGGCCTCGTTTCCCACAGACGGCACCAAATGATGCAGCTTGCGATTTGATCCGTGCCCCATTGCGCGAGGTATTATCCGCTTTGGCTCTGTATGAGCCTCACGGTTTTGTTATGAAAAAGCGCATCGCTAGGGAGAGAAGATATTGGGGCTTATAAGCGAACAATACCTTGCTATGGGACTGGCTGGGCTAAGACCCCTTTGTGAGGCGTTTTTTTCAGAATAAAACCGTGAGGCTCATACAGAGCCAAAGCGGATAATACCTCGCGCATCAAAATACAGATCAAGTCGCAAGCCGCATCACTCTGATCGTGGACGTAAGCTGATCTTGTTAGCTGTTGGCCTCACCTCTTCTTTGGTTGTTGGCTTGATTCGATTATCATAATTTGTGGGATTGTATATCTCACCTTATATATTGATACATTATCCTATAAATTATGATAAATATGATAGTGCTCGATATTAATACTGAGTTTTAATAATACTAATCAAACATGTGATTAAGCATGATAAATAATTTTATTATGCTTAATCATAAAAATTGAACAGGACCATAATAAGTTATTTTGAATTTTGTTAAAATTAATTGTACTCTATCCATTTCAATAATATTGCGTTTGGTTCAAGTAATTTAGTAACATGATCGAAATCAAAAAGGGGAAAAAAGAGTAATTCTTTCTCACATATTCTACTTATGACCTAAAACTTGATGTTTTGTCTTGTTGTGTAAATATACAATTTTTTCAGTTCATAAAAAGAAAAGAAATTACGTCCATCCATCTACGTAGAATTGTGCATCCCACTGAGAAGTGGGATTCATAATTCCTCATTTCATCATGTAATGAACTACCGGATCATAAGTTTATCAAGGGATCATAATTTTATCGGGGGTCACAGACATACAATTATAATTTTATCGGTCTAGTGATTAAAGTTGCGGTATCATGATCCTAAAGGTCATGAGTTCAAATCCCCATCAATACGTGGGATGGTAGTCTACTGTATAGTAGGATTGTTTGTATACTGCTATAGTAAGGGCTTGTTTAGGTTTCATTTATGTAATATTATTGATTAATATATAATTATTGTAATTGTCTCTATTGGAGATTGATAATCGACAAGACTAATTGTAACCGATTTAGTTCAATTAATAATATTTATCGCTTTCAATTTAAAAAATCAGATAAATAATTATGCATAATAATAGATTTATCATGCATAATCCCATAAATCAAACAAAGGCCTTACAAAGGGATGTGTGATTTTCAAGCGACATTTATTGAGGCCAAAATATTTAATTCACTTAAGCCCAACTACAGACAAGTATATATATAAACTAATAATTCAACTATTTTTTTTTAATATGTATTTTGTATTAATTAGATTATCAGATTAACTATTAAAGGCATATAATTAAGCACTTCAAAATAAATTGTATAGATACTACAAACAATCAAAGGTAGCTGCACGCCTTAGGTTTTTTGTCCCAAATAATCAGTTGATGTACTTTTTTTAAAAGTTAAATTAACATCCACAAACTTGTAATTTTTTCTATCTTTAATATATACTATGTTTGCTAACAAAATTTGGGGAGGTAAGGAAAAGAAAATATTGATATTTTTAATTGTTTGGTTATGGGAAAATAGGCTTAAATGTATTTTTGGTTCCATAACTTAAGTTATTTGACGTTTTCGTTCTTTATCTTTTTAGGACATCATTTTTATCCTTCATCTATTTAATGTTCGTGATTTTAGTCATTTTTTCATCGGAGTTCACTATTATCGTCGGAAAAATGCATGTGCCTCTCACGTGACATTTTAAAATTGGGACTTTTGTTCCTATTGACCAATTTCTGCCAGCATTTTTGTCCTTTAACTTTTTAGGGTAGCATTTTGGTCTTGTATCTTTTTAATTTTCGCGATTTCGCCCCTTTTCTTCGCCGGAGTTCACCCTTATCTCCCGTGGAAGTGAACTTCGGCGAACAAAAGAACTGAAATTACAAAAATTAAAAAGATGTAGAACTAAAATGCTATCCTAGAAAGTTAAAGGACAAAAACGTTAAATGACTAATTACAAAACTAAAAATACATTTAACATGTGAAAATAATACTAAGAAAAAGAAACAAAAGAATATAATTTAATTAAGTAAATTAAACTCACTTTCCTAAATAATGAATTATAAAAAAAAGGGTTAATTATACTTAGATTCCCTCTGAAAATGCAAAATTATACTTTCCCCCGAAAAAGTTTTGAAATTACACTTAGACCCCCTCCAAAAATTCTCTGTTTACACCTGACCCCCATCCGTTAGAGTTTGGATAGAAAATATTCACGTCAACAACAACAATTACATAAAATTTCAATTTTGCCCCTTATTTAACATTCTCATGTATATTTTTATACTTGTAAGGGGATAAATGTAATGTATATATATGGAGTGAGGCCAACATTATTACATTTTTCCCTTAGAAGTATAAAGTTATTACATGATAGTGTTAAATGAGAGGTAAAATTGAAAATTTATGTAACTATTTTTGTAGACGTGAACATTTTTCGTCCAAACTTTAACGAATGGAGATCAAGTGTAAATGGAGAATTTTCGGAGGGAGTGTAAGTATAATTTTAAATTTTTTTGGGAGAAAGTATAATTTTACATTTTTAGAGAGGGTTTAAGTGTAATTAACCCTAAAAAAATGAGGTTGTAATATTTTCCATGTTGTTTATTATTCAAACCATTACTGAAGAATAAAAACTCAGCCATGCCCCTGATTTCGAAGTCTTACTATGGTGGTTTCTTGGATCACTGCCCAC
Organism: Sesamum alatum; assembly: GCA_034509735.1. Taxonomy (NCBI): domain Eukaryota; kingdom Viridiplantae; phylum Streptophyta; class Magnoliopsida; order Lamiales; family Pedaliaceae; genus Sesamum; species Sesamum alatum. The sequence goes on along the minus strand of JACGWO010000001.1, from coordinate 52,322,344 downwards.
CACCATTTAGGGAATCGAATTGAATTTTTTTGTCGCAAATTTTATTTTATTGGGACAGTATAAAATATTTTTTTAAATAAATTATATAATGTCATTTTTATACACGAGCGTATAAGTTGTATAGAGCAAAAAATTAAAAACGTCTTGCAACAGAAAATTCAATCTAACATGGGACATAATCAAATATAGTCAAAATATCTTTATGTATAATAATAATAATTTAATCAACATTTCAGTTCATATATACATATACTAATCGGTCCTGCACGCGATCCCCACAAGTATATAAAAAGAACTATAATGTGAGATGAAAAAAAAAATTTGGTAAGGAAATGAGAAAAAAATTAGTAAGAAAAAAGAAATATGAAATGAGGTGAGAGGGAAAAAAAATAAAATTAATTTTCTGACCAATAATTCTTTTAAGTAAAGAAATGAATTGAAGGATAAATTTAAATATTTAAAAGTTGATACGTTAAAAAAAATTTCTTTTATAATGATATAGATATCACGATGCGGTTTCATTAAGCATGGTGAACAACATTGTGTGTTTGCCCGTTGATTTATTATGCAACTGATCATATTACAGCAGAAGTTGTAACGCCCAAGTCAATGGAAGACAGGGCAGCCATCAACATGTATGCCCGGCGCTGTGGGGCATTGTGCCAGGGGACAGTGATCGCCCACGTCCAGCCCCCACCAGCTTGGTCCGCCGATACTGTAATTTTGTAATGTGAAGAAACAGAGTGTAGCCATGAACGCAACCCCAGCGTCCAAGCCTGCTGACAGGATGTAATTGTGCCTAGCCCACCACCCTTTATACCTCCGGAACACGTACAAGTTGAACAACACTCCCACACTAAACCAACACATGTAGTTCACAGCCTTGGCGGGCGGCATAGCCGATGGTCCAGATATGATGATCGGAATATTGATGAGCCTAATCCACTTCTTCTCTGGGTACTTGCGTGACAAGCACCAGACGGGCACCGGTGCAAGAAGGCCGAAGAGGAAAAAGAAGTTCACCCCGGGGTACAACCCGAGTTTCCCAAACATACGAAGCGGACCAATGACACCCCAAATTATTGAAGCGCTGTAGAAAACGTCGTCTGAAGGGCATGTCCAAGGGCTCCCCGGAGGCAATTTTGATTCATTGCAGATATTCGGTATTGTAGAGAGAAGCCACCAAGTTGTAGCCAAGTATACCACGGAAGAGACTATTGTTCCCACTAGCTTCATATGAAAGATGTATTAATTTTCTTGCACTAGTTTAAGAAATGTTGTTGGCTTGGACAGACAGGATAATAGAGTATGTTCTTGCAAGGTTTTACCTGAACCAGGAACATAGATTTTGGTGGGATTTTCATGTAATGGCCTAGCTTGAAATCTGAAAGAAATGTAATGGCTTGTGTCATGCTTGTGTGACCATAAGTCTTGAAGACTACGTTGGCGAGAGGTTTTCCAGGATGCATGTAGCCAATAATCATCTCCGTGATGACATTTAGTCCTGCTCTCTGGAAAAACAGACATCTGAAAATGTTAACTTTACTGTATGAAAATTAAAGAAATCAAGTGAAACGGGCGAGATCATCAATGGAAGTACCTGATTGGTGGTGGCTGTAATGACGGCGACCGGCAGGGTGAACACGAATGCCAAAGCCATTGCTAGAAGAACACCCCAGTAAGGAAGCTGTAATTGCCTGTCAAATCCTTGACAAGCATACAAGGACATTGCAATAACCAAAACCATGAGACTGATAAACCACCACTGTGGGACAGAATCGTAGTTTTTCTTCATCAACCTTGTATGCACGTCTCCGAACTTGTCCTGAAAAGACGCCCTTGTTTGCTGCCAAATGTTTCTGCAACTCAAAGAGTTATTACACAAAAACAAAATGTGAAGGCTATTCATCAAGTTATGTTATATACCTTCCATGAAAGAGTGCTACATGTGATATGGTAGCAGCCAAAGTCGCGAAGCTTAAACCATAGGACAACACGAAAAACACGCTGAGATTAACCTTGCTGTAACTATCATATCCAGCACGATTGAAATCGAACGTTTTGTCATTTAGAACCAGTGATAGGTTGTATCTACCTCCATGAGCATCAAAAACATGAGGCGAAATGATGGGAAATCGCTTAGCGTTGTACATGTTGTTCCAATAGGCAATTGGCAACACAATGTAAACAACCAGTATGAAACCAACCAATATGTTGATGATAGCAAATCCAGGAGTTGCCAGAGGGCTGCCAAGAAAACCTGCTACAGTAGCCCAATCGAACGCGAACGAGCCGATTCCTAGGCCATGAACCCCTGATCCTATTTGCTGGGCTGTCACCGAATCCTTCCATATCCAACAAACGAAGGAGAGGGCAGCAATGGACGGAAACAAATAGTTGGGAATTACATAATACGAAAAGCTGGAAACAAGAACAATGATGAAGAACTGCAGCCTTGTTAGCCCTCCTTTTCGCCTGATTTCCACATCATGCAACGCTCTGAATAGAGAAACCTGAACGAGATTCGAAGGCCACCACATGTATGGTGAATCTACCAGATATTTCCTGAAAATTCCAGCCCAGCCATACCCCAGCATCTACACTCGGTAAAAACAAATTCAGATTGACGAGAACGCAAGAATTTGTGATTATATTGGTTAACACTGACCTGTGTACTGAGTGTCAGCAGCATGGCTGCAGCAGGATTAAGCTGACGATGGTAAAACGCTTTTACAATGGTCACAATGCTGACTGCATAAACACCAGTTGAGCCTGCATTGGCAAATATAGTGATGAGGCAGTGTTCTTTCAAGTTGAAGGGCCCTGGATTCATCGAAAACGACCATTTCGTTCGGGGGATTTGTACTGCTTTTCTCGGCAGAGACGCAGCCATCAGCTTTCCCAAGGGAAGGACAAGAATCTGTGCAGAAACCGATGTTACGTTGATGGCGTTCTGACGGTAGCCGAAGAATTGGTTTAAGAATGCTAAAGCCGCACAAGACACTATGCCCAGAACCCATGTCCGGAAGGTCAGGCATGGCAGCGTCGGATCATCTGTTATTGGCACTGTCAGCCGGACTTCCTCGATCGGAGAATCATTTACCTCGTCTGCAGAAAAACGGAAAAACTTAGTACAAAATTCTGAGTTAATTTGTGTCGTGTGAGAAAAAAACAAGACCTGTTGTTGTTTCAAGCGTGACTTCTTCTTCAGGCATTATAGCATTGCTCTCTGAAGGCGTCATCGTCTCTGCCCGATGTATAGCAGAATGTAGTTTGGAAATCATGAAATAATATATTTGTAACGTGAATGCTTTACTTCACAGTTTCTATACAAAAATAATTAATTGTCTCAAAATTTGGTCAAATTTTATTTAATAAGAATTTCCAGAAATATTGAGCGTTGAAGTTTGGACAGAAAGTTTGCTTTATTTATTACCAGTTAAGTAAATATACGATATTATGCCATAAATTCATTTCTACAGTAGATGAGGTTCTTTGACCTCTTTTTTCTCTAAAGTCGCTATTAAATTGGAAGTGGACAATTTTGAGATGTCGCTACTACGTAAATGGGCCTATTCCAAGACTAGGTGGGTACCAACGTGGAGAAAAAGAAGTAAAAAATTTCAATGAAGTTTGACGATCTGAATACGATGGATCCCCCAAACAAGAGGAGGATTTTGACGGACAGACAGTTGTACTATTTCTGAAAATGGTTTGAGAATTGGACCAATACCCAACCAGGAAGTTACGTTGATTATCAGCCTATGAATTCAAATTCAATTCATCGGACGTAAAAAAGAAAAAAATTATCATACCAAAAGTTAATTTAACGTACTCTGTAAAATGTATTATGGCGATCTTATTGACATACGATGTCAAAAATTCAATCAGTCAATAAAAGAAAAAAGTCGAAGATAAATAAATCTAAACTCAAATATTAAATAAATTGTGTGTATTTAAAAGAAAAATTTATGTAATTTTCATAGTAAGAGGGAGAATTTATATATTTCCATAACAGTAAGGGAGGTCAACGTAATTAACTCTAACATTAATTATGATCTTTTACCTTATTCAGAATTTCGTGGACATAGGCCCATTAAGACCATCGCCACAAAGGGTGGATTTTGGGCTGGCCATACATTTGTACCCAATTAATGGACTCTGGGAGGCCCAATTTGTGTCTGGATAGCGCTTTTCGGATAATCGTTGTCCCCTCGCCGATACGTTTTCTGGTCAAAGAGAGAAAGGTACTGAACGAGTGTCGTGGTTCGAAGTTAGACACGACTCTCTGAAAGCAACACTGTTGATTATTTTCAATCTTGAAAGAGATGGAAACAAAAAAAAAGAAAAGAAAAGGGAAAAGTCCAAATTAGGGTATAGAATATAGGGTTTACATGTGCTTCGAGCAGCGTAAAATATTACACATAGGCATCAAAAGATAACGACGGAATATATTCCCCTGCCTCACACATTATGATAATATACATAAATTAAAAATAAATAAATATGGGACCATATTTGCACATGCAGGGCACGTGCGAGGATCATGTGCATGGGTTGAGAATTAAGATTGATGGATGATGGTGATGATGATGATGATTGATGACCATCATCATCATTATCATCATATATATATATATATAAAATATAATTTAATATATTAATGATGGAGAAGGATGTGGTTTGTTTTTCCAAGGTTGCATGCATGTGTTGAGGCATGGCCTAGCTCGCGCATCCATGTATGGAGCTTTGTGAAAATTGGCCTTTTTCCTCTCTTTCCATCCATGCCCCCAATATTTTTATATATAAATATATATATATATTTCATGATTCTCTTTATCATCACAATTAACATGTATATATATATATATGGATTAATAATAAATGAGATATTGGAAGACTCGACTGTACTCTTCCTGCAGCAATTGTTTAGCCATAAATGAATTCTTGGATCATAACTTTCATATCAATCTCGCAATTGAGGGACGACCCACAGAAACTACTATATATTTTTCATAGACAATCTTGATTATAATTAATGTCACAATTGTCTTGAATGAATGAAAAATGGTCGATACAATAACTAGATAATCACAACCCCATCAAAATATATATGTGTGTGTGTTAATTAACAACATCATAATAATGAGCTAAAAGTTGAAACCATCATAAGACGTGGACAGCATTCAAAAAGTTAGTGAAATCATGCATGCATCTTAAAGTTACATGTCATCGTAAATACTTAATAATACCGCTTTCCTTATCCATTGAGAGCGAAAATATTGACGTCAACACATTGTATGATGTGTAAAATTAGAAATTCATTCATTTTTTTGTTGAGCTCAACATTTTCTGCCCAAATATGAATGGAGGTGACAATATAATGTAATGTTGCAATTTTCAATGTGGTCTAAGTGTTTGCTTCCAAAGAAAAAGATGACGTCTAAATGTAATTAACCTAATATATTATTTATAATATAATATGCGGGTTCCACATAAGTCAATCTATATATAGAAGAGAATCAATGGAGAGCACAAAATATAAAATTGTAGTCAAATAATTGGGTGTGTAATTTTGTGAAGGTGGGAGCTAATAGTGATGGTCTGTTGGACGACATGATTAACATATATACCTAAAGCAGAAGAATAGGAAAGAAAGAGAGGAGGGATAGAGTAAATTAAGCATGAAAGTGGAATATCATTCACGATCAACTTTGGCGACTTTCATACATCATATTATGATTTAGGGGGAATTCTAGAGCTGACCTAATTCGGCCAAACTTAAAGCAATTATATAGTAAGTGTAAATACACTTGTTGTGTGATTGGTACATAGTATAAGAAAAATGACCAATCACATAGCAAATGTATCACACTTGTTCTATGATTGGCTTGATTCGACCAAACTTGATTGGGCAAGAATTTTCCTATGATTTAGGGCCAGCGTTTCTTTTGTTTGGTATTTTGTGTTGTCATGTACATATGTTAAAGCTTTGCAGGTTCGAGTCCTTATCCGACTCATGCGCTGGGTCCTTTGTGTTCTTCCACTTGCACACTTCCGCCTTCATCTCAATTATCACCTATCACACACACACACATTGCACTTTTTTCTTTCTTCAATTCTTACTTTCATTATTCAAAGCTTTGCTCATGATCAAGATCAATTATGGGGTGTTCGTTCGGTAAAACCCAACTTTTCAATCACCGAAATAACATACCAAATATCGAACTGTATTTTTCAGTTTGGTTCGGTAAGAACCGGACATAATTGGTTCGGTTTGATTTTTTACCTAATTAGTTTTTAAAAATATTGATATTTGATACCGTACGATATAACAGTATCAAATACCGAAATTCACTCAAATTTATTACCAAATTTTTTGATTCGATTCGATTCGGTACAATTGATTTACTAAACAATGCATCCAAACAACAGAAATTTGCACAATCATGATCTGCTCATGCTGCTTACTACCACCTCTCAAGTGCTATTCGAAAATCTCTAACCATGTGCAGACATCGAAATTCAGAAGGAAAATTATACAATATTAGAAAGAAAGAAAAAAAGAAAAAAGAAGAGAAAAATCAGCACGCACGAATTAAAAGTAGTCAAATTTGTGGGCCAGATAAGGAGATCCTTGCAGGTGTTCCAGCAAATTATATATATGGATAACTTTTTAGGAAAAAAAAAATAAAAGAAAAATCTTTTATATTTATGAACTGTGAGTATTGAAATTTGAGTAGCTTAAAATGGTGACATGCCTGTCCAAGTTCTTGCAATTGTATGACAATGAATTCTAACCAACTTCCCTTGCCATAATCAATGACAGTTCAGTGTCAAGCTGGGGGGACCTCTCTCTTCATATTCGGCACATAATCTACACTTATCGTCGCAAACTCTAATTCATGTCCAAGTTTGATCAGATTGGACCAATTACATAGTACACCTGTCATATAATTAATTATTTTTTTATACATCAAATATATAATAATTGTATCATATTTATCATGTTATTGATTTAGATCAGATAATTTAGATCATAACGAAATCTAATCTGAACTAGAACTTTTCAATTATCATAATATACTATATATGAATAAATGAATGAATGAATACACATGAATTGAGACAACACACGTGTACGTATGCGTACGTGTATGTGCCCACACAGAAAAAGCAGATTGAGAAGTTGGAATTTGCTGCCTTGTCTGAACACAGCAATGGCACTCTGCATGTTGGGACCTGTTTGCCTAATCTTGAAACAACACAATGGGATTATTTCATTTATCCGTGCCATGTACGTATATATAATTTTACCCTCCAACTCCAATAATGGACTGCAACAGGGATACGAGATAGACATACATTAATTCTATATATACCAACAAATTGACAACTATTCCTCTATATATATATATAATAAAGCTTTATTAAAAGAATTTTAATTTAGGGTAGAATTTTGTGTTAGTTAGTATGTAGATATATAATTATGACATTTTTGGATCTTGATTTATGGTGAAAATAGAAAAAAATGTAATTAAAATAAGTGTAGAGTCGCATATGTCTTATCATCGGACCACACCAGCAAGGAAAGGTCGGATAATAAGAGCCGTTCGACTACGCAATCATTCGTTTTCGAATGCGGTCCAGTCCGCTTGAATGACATGAACCATACTAAATCAATTACTGAGACGTCTAAGGACTTGTTTGGTTTCGAGTTTTTAGGAGTTTTGGACTATGCAAGCAATTATTCGTCTGGTAAAATTTATGCCATGCTACAAGAAACAATTATTAACTCAAATCACTTTTCATAATTAACTACAAAGTAATAATCTACCGCGAACAAATTTCTTGTTTGATTTTTTTTTTTTTATAAACACAATATTTTATATTTTTCAATGCAGTTGTTGTCATTGTAATGTCACTATACATATTTTACTAATTGTTAATTGTAGAATTTTTGTGAAAGTATATTATTAGTTTTTGATGATGTAGAAAATATGACTCTCTAAGATAGAGAGGTGAAAAGAGGGGTTGTCTTATGCAGTTTTATTTTTCTCTTATTTTTTTGTTGTGTTCTTTTTTACTGTCGAAGTCGATTATTTATAGACTTATTCGGGGGAGATCTCGTAAATATCTTCATGGGATCTACTTTGCTATTTGCACTCGTAGAAAATCTCTAAGACAAATTTGTTGTGATATCTTTAATGCTACTAGGGAGGATTTTAACTTAGACTTTTATTCTTTCATTTGGCCACCTTAGGTCTATTTTAACTTCCTCATGTTTGTTCTTCTCATGCCTTTTCCATTGACCTCTTCCTATCTTTTCAACTTGTATATTTTTTATTTGCCTCTTCGTATATCTTAAATTGTTCTTCTCGTGTCCTTTTCGTTGGTCTCTTTGTATCTCCTCACTCTCTTATCTTTTCTGTTTACCTCCTCGTCTTTCTCTTAGGGCATGATTGGTATATAGGAATGAGAATGAAATGAAATGAAAGTAGGAACAGAATGATTTTGGTATGCCATTCCTATAGGTGGTATACCAAAGGAATGAAAAAGAGAATTGAATCAAAACTTTCCAAATTGTTCATTTATATGTTTTCTAAATAATAAAACTTAAAAAATTAAAATAAAAAACAACTAAGCTACGTCTCATTAATGACATAAGAAATATTATTTTGAAATGTTATATTAATTATAAGTTTATAATATATATATATATATTGTTGGATGTTTTCATATATTTAAATTCTTTTAATAAATACTAATTATTTGGTAAATGCTTATACTTATAGTAATATTTGATAAAATGCCTAAGGATGTTAATAATTTTATATTATCTTTAATAAAATACTTAAGATTTTATTTTTTTATATTATATATTTTGTATTTTGGTAACACATATTTAAATATTTTATATTGATATTCATTTTTTTAATGTATTCAAAATAATATATAATTTTGTGACTATAAATTGTGTAACTATATTTTTATTAAAAATTATTTTAGCAATATATATAAAAAAAATCTATTCCCAATCTATTAGGAATGGCTACAACCATGGATGAGCGAGGGAATGCCTAATCCCATACTTATGGGAATGGGCATTCCCAAAGGAATGACTATTGCTATTCCTAAATTATACTAAACATGTGGGGTAAAATATTTTTTTAATCCCGTTAAACAAGGTCAGACTCGTTTTCGGTACTATTATTTATCCAAGTATAGATTTTGGTCCCATTAAACCCAAATTCAGGCTTATTTCGTCCTAATAAGTCATGTGCGGAGCATGACAAATGACTTATTGGGACCAAATAAACCTGAATTTGGATTTAATGGGACCAAAACCTACACTTGGATAAATAATAATACAAAAAATGAGTCTAAACCTATTTAACGGGACTAAAAAAATATTTTGCTTAAACATGTATTTGGAATAAGATTAGAAATGTCTATTCTATTCCTAGTCCATTCCCTCATACTAATCGTACCCTTAATATTATAATATTTCGTACTGTCCTAATTTATTTATCTTATCCACTTATTTATTTTTATCCACATCAATTTTAAAATTATAAAAATCGAAGGTATTTGATTTCTTTTATAACGTCACATCGGTTAATGAGTTGGGTAAGAAAAGTTTAATTATCAAACTTTTTATTGCTAACGTAAATCTCAAAAGTTGGTAATTAAATAAAGGCGAAGGTGAAGTGGGAAGAGTAATTAGAGTGGAAAACGACAAGATTAATTTAAAATTCCATAATTGAGTATTATAAGAAGTCTAGATTATAAGATAAGTGTGCATTGGGCAGGGACAGGTCAGATGGGACAGTCCACCTCCACCTCCACCTCCACCACGCCCAACTCCTCCGATTTCGGGCAGAGGAAACATTTTGTTGAATTGGCTACACACTGTTAGTTACCAAGATAACACTAAGACTAGTAAGTAGTAGTAATGGTTAATCTTGTTCTGCTTTTTCAGTTTGACCGCCAGCAGCCCTGCGCCTGCCCCCTGCCCCCTGCCCCTGCAGTCCACTCCCGCTTGTGATTCGCCTAATTAAAGTCCCTAGCCAATTTTTATTACTTTGAAGCATCTCATTTGATTAATCTTGTCTTCTCTCTCTCTCTCTCTCTCTCTCCTCCACTTGTTAGTTGGTGCCACAGGTACAAAACCAACAAGATGGAACAAAGGCCATGTATCAAGACCCTTTCTACACTTCTCTTTTAAACTGCGAAGCTAAGCCCTGAAGTCTGAACTGAAAGCCCTCTGATCATTGCAAATTTAGGTGGTTTTTCTTCACCCTTGTGTTTCAAGTTCTCAACTTTCTTGGGTTTTTTCTTTATGGGTTTTACTTCCAAGATTCTGTTAATTTGGATCTTGGGTGGGTCATCTCTTTCAATTATGGACTTATGATCAAGATCTGATTTTTGTGGGAAGTTTTTCCCATGAATTGTGTTTGTTTTGTGAATGTATTGCTCAATTCATGCCACGATAAAAACTGCTGCATTTCGTCAGGAGCTGACTTGATTCAGTGCCCCTTTACTCTTTTCTGGTGGTCCTTGATTCCCCTATGTCAATTTTATTTTCTAGCTTCTCTTTTCAGGTTTTCTGGAAGTGGGCTTGCATTTTTATATTTCTGTTAAAGCCTCTTTTTGGGGAGGAAAGTATCTGTTCGGAGTTGTGTGATTGACTAGTATTCTCTACCTAGTTGTTCCATCACTCTTCATCTCTTTTTCTAGCTTACTTTTGGTATTCTTTCCATCTCTCTTTTACTTGATCTTTGATAAAAGTTTTTGAGCAGCTTTGTATTAGAGCTTTTGAGTATATGGGCGTATGGTTTTGGTACTCTTGATTGAGATTGAGGCTCTGCTTTGTTTATTCATTATATCTTACAATTTTATCATTGATGATTTGCCATGAGTCAGTGCATTTGAATATTCCCATGTCTGAAATTCCTTCATTACTGGTTGATACACTAATTTTCTATTGTTTTGTTGAGATCTCGCACTTTAGTATGTTTGAAGTCCTTCATCGTATGCCGTCGTACGTTTTTCTATTGCTTCCATATGATGTCTGAATACGCATTGCTTATCTACTCATTGAAAGCATGACTATGTCTTCGTGCTGATGTTTTTCCAACTCTGTTAAACCAACTTGGCATACTTCTTTCTGTAAAATTTTGACATGTTTTATGACTTAACAATTGACAGGTTTTGATTTGGCAGTGTTGGTGGAGATAAAATGTGTGGGTATTAATCATGAGTATCCCCGCAATTGAAGCAGTTACAGAGCGTATTACTCGGATCTAAGTTTTAAGCTTAGTGTATTGTCTCAGTGATGGCCTCAAAGACTGTTTCCAGGGCTCCTGTGGCACTGCAACAAAAAGCTGTTGGTGCCCGTCAAGCAACCTTGGCCAATGATCTCAAAATTTTACCTTCTCAAGCCTCAGTGACTAACAAGCCCGAAGCTCGTGTCACGACAGTAGGAGCACCTACAGAAGCTGTTGAGCCCAAAAGATCTCCAACTAATCTGGATGGTTCATTGAATACTGGTAGCTCAGATTCCAAGGTTTCTTCCTCCAGATCTGAGCAAGTGTCTAAAGCAGATCTTGATGTGCATGACATTAGAAGCTCACGGGAAAATTCTGTTGATAAAGAAAAGAAAACGTCTGAGTCAGGCAGTGTGAAGAACAGTTTGGGTTCTGCAAAGGTTAGTGATGGAGCAAATAGTCTTGCAAAAACCAGTGGAAGTGCCAAAGTAAGCGATCGAGCTGATAACGTTGAGAGTGGAAAAAGCAGCATTTGTCGAGGGAGCACAGGTAGTGATGTGAGCGATGAGAGCACTTGTAGCAGCTTCAGCAGCAGTATCAACAAACCCCATAAAGCAAATGATATGCGTTGGGAAGCCATCCAAGCTGTCCGAGCCAGAGATGGTGCGTTAGGATTGAGCCATTTCAGGCTGCTGAAAAGATTAGGTTGTGGTGATATTGGGAGCGTTTATCTGGCTGAGCTGAGTGCAACTAAATGTTACTTTGCGATGAAAGTTATGGACAAGTCGTCTCTAGCAAGCCGTAAGAAGCTTCTTCGCGCCCAGACAGAAAGAGAAATACTGCAATCTCTGGACCATCCCTTCCTACCTACTCTCTACTCCCATTTTGAGACTGATAAATTTTCATGTTTGGTAATGGAATTCTGCCCTGGAGGAGATCTGCACACTCTTAGACAGAGACAGCCAGGAAAATATTTTTCTGAACAAGCCGTGAAGTAAGATATCTTCAAATCACTTTTGAACTTGAAGTAAAGCTAAAGTGGTATTTGCTACGTTTTTCTGGTTCACACTAATGTTCACATAGCATCTGGTAGTCATATAATGTGTTTTCAGACCTAATAATTGTGGCTTGCCGTCCTGTTCTAGATGGTTTCAGTAAACGCTCTTGCTATTACTTCTTGGTCATGTTTTCTAATGCCTGCGTAGCCTTTGGTATTCATTTTGCTGAGAGCAGCTGTATAATTGTGTTCTATCTTTTAACACAGAAAATAACACATTGTTGGAAAAGTGTTCTTTAGATGGTTTGATTGATTGAAAGAGCAATTTTCGTGATTTCACGTATTTAACTATAGCTTTTTTCTCAATTTTCTTGTGGCAGATTTTATGTTGCAGAAGTGCTGCTTTCTCTGGAGTACTTGCACATGCTTGGGATTGTATATCGTGATCTTAAGCCAGAAAATGTCCTTGTTAGGGATGATGGACATATAATGCTCTCAGACTTTGATCTTTCACTTCGTTGTGCTGTTAGCCCGACTTTGGTCAAGAGCTCATCTATTGATTCAGATCCGCAGCGAAAAAATTCCGTGTACTGTGCCCAGCCAGCATGCATTGAACCAGCCTGCATTCAGCCATCATGTGTTGTTCCAACAACATGCTTTTCTCCTCGTATCTTTTCGAGCAGATCCAAGAAAGATAGAAAACCCAAAAATGAAATTGGCAACCAAGTTAGCCCATTGCCCGAGCTGATCGCTGAACCAAGCAATGCTCGTTCAATGTCATTCGTTGGAACCCATGAGTATCTGGCACCTGAGATCATCAAAGGAGAAGGTCATGGAAGTGCAGTGGATTGGTGGACATTTGGGATCTTTTTGTATGAACTTTTGTTCGGTAAAACTCCGTTTAAAGGATCCGGTAACAGAGCCACATTGTTCAACGTTGTCGGACAGCCTCTTCGATTTCCAGAATCACCCGTTGTCAGTTTTGCTGCTAGGGATCTGATTAGGGGTTTACTTGTTAAAGAGCCTCAGCATAGATTGGCCTATAAAAGAGGCGCAACTGAGATAAAACAGCACCCTTTCTTCGAAGGAGTAAACTGGGCATTGATACGCTGCGCCACCCCTCCTGAGATCCCAAGGCCCGTTGACTACGACCGCTTACCTACCCCAGCTGCACCAGCTAATGAAAAGGCCGCCATCGCTGCTACCGATCAGAAAAGTGATAAATATCTTGAATTTGATTTCTTCTAGCATTATTGTTATTTTTTAAAGAATTCTATTATAAGTTATGGAGAAGAGTATCAGGAAGATGGTCGATTTCTTTAAAACTGTAGATTGATGACAAGCCATATGTATACTGCTGCTGCTGCCATCTAACGGTTCAAGAAAGGTCGATGGGAGGTCGTTTCTTGGACATCGTGGCTGAGAGGCTGATTAAATCGTCTCAGTCGCCTGAAAGTAGAAACTATTGTGTGGTTCTGAACGGCTTGAGAAGCATCGGAACTGGATATCAGGATGAATCTCAGCTATTGAATTGGGCTATGTATAATTGTTTTTCTCATCATTTCTGGAAAAGGTTGATGAATTTTAAGACATTGTAGGACCAAGTCTTGGTCGGATGCAACCTCAACTTTGTAGCCCCTGTAGTTACGTTTGTGTGCTGGTGTGTGTCTACCACTCGACCAGACACTGCCAGTTCCGACTTAATTGGTCATGAACTTACTTTTCCTTAGGTTGCATGCATGCCCAGAGAGAAATTCACAGAAATTTGTCATTGTAAAGGTTTATAATTTATATCCTCATTTTATTTTATGAAGTTTTTATTAGTTATTTGTCGATCATTGCAAAATAATATATTACATATACGTGAGTGTGGGCACGTGCTACCATTATTTATTGGAGCAAATAAATGCAAATTCATTCCGAAAATATAGGCTATAACATACATCAGCACGTCTGGAAACACAAGAGTATGCAATGGTTAAAGTAAGACATATTTCTAGGTTCTCTATATGGTGTTTGTTCCACGAGATGGCCATAAGAAGTGTAAAAAGACCGAAAAGCAAAGGAAAATGCAAAACGCGGTGAGCATGGATCGACCTTGAGTCTGACGCTCTCCCAACTGAGCTATCCCCGGTGTTGCTTTATTACAATTTGAAGCAGCCACAAGAAGATGCGTTATTGGGTTGTTGGTCTTGGGGAAATTTAGGAGGGCGATGATCAGTTGAGGTTGAGCGGGGTGAGAGAGAGGTAGAAGGGGAATCGAGGGGCAGGTCAGAGATCTCCTTTCCTTCACATACGATCTTAACATCGCAAAATTCAGGTGCATTTTGGAGTATCTGATCAGCAACTCCGCTGCCTCCTCTCCTAGACCTCATCTTCCTGAGATTGGACTTGGTGCTGCCTACCACCAGCTTTCTTATATTCAGTATAGGAATGAGGTCTAGTATCGCTTTTGCTTCCATGTCGCTTTCGATCAGTATCGTCTCCACTTTCACTTGCTTCTTTACAATCACAAAACATAATAACATTACCTTATATATATATATATTTACCCGAAAATTAGAATCATGTTGAGACATAAACAAGGCTAGTGATCAGACACATATATGTACCTGGCTGGAAGCAGAACAAACGGTAAGAAACTTCTGAAGAAACTCTCTTGTCTTGCCTCTTTCTTGAGCCAAATAATTCTCCCTCTGCTCAGCGTTCACTTGGCTAATTGGCAACTTTCCCACTGCATGCAATAATAATAATAATAATAATAATTATTATGCAGGACTACATATAGTTAAGTACACAAATGTCACAATATTTCACTTGATAGGATTCAAACCTCATCCTATTAACGTAATATAGTTTTTGTGCGATTGATTTGATTCAAACAAACTTAATTTGGATACACTGTTGTCTAGATAATTAGGTGTGTCCAGCTACCACCCCCTATCCTATATTAGGAGAGGGTTGGTTTAAACTTTAAACCCTCCCTAATGTACCATTAATGTCCGAAATTAATTCATCAAGCCTCGTGCAATCTGCTGTTCAACTAATTAACAGACCAAAACTACTCTAATTTCCTCAAAAGAGATTGATGGAGGCTAAAGTCCCCTTGACATTAATTCAAGTCAAACAGACAACACTTAGCACAAGTCTGAAGTAGTACTTACATGGAGAGGGGATGTACTTTGTCTCAGGAAAGACATGAATGAGAAAGACAACAGTTGAAGATGGATCAACCTCGTTATTCAGCGCCCATATCAGAGCATCCATGCTTGTTTCCTCACTCTGCCGTCCCAACGCCACGTACACGACGTCGTCGCCGCCGCCGCCGAAGGAGAACACGCTGCCCTCAACTTCCTCTCTAATGCTTTCCAGTGGAATAGGATGATGTATACCCCCATCCTTCTGATCAAATTCTCCGCCGGACGGCTCCTCTTCAATCTCGCTCACTCCACCCCCGCTGCTACTGTAATTCTCCCACTGATTGTATAAATCTTGATCATGGCCTCTCAACGTCGGAACCTCATCCGAACTCCCTCCGCCGCCGCCGCCCACCGCCACGTTTGACGCCATTTTCCAGCTAAACAATGACGTACGCTCGCTGTACGTAGATCAAACGTATTATTACGTGTTTGTTTGTCTGAACAGCTGTGCTTGGTCGGGTTTGGCCTTTCTAAATTGTGGGGTTTGAAGAAACGAGGCAAGAACAAGATCGAAAGTAGAGTGACGAAGAAATTGTTACATGTAGAGAAAAGGGTTGTCCTGATTTTCTCCCACCTTGACTTTGCCGAACTCTACTTACGCAATTATATACAGAAAAAGACACGAATTGATTTTTCCATGATGACTAATCAAACCTTGTCGCCTGCTGGCACTTTTGTCTCTTCACTCCTCACTTCTCGCCATTAACGCTCCCTCAAATGATTGTTTTTTTTTCTCTTTTCTAAAATTTTAAATTCTTTATTTGTACAAAAAAAAAAAAACAATTATTTTACCTAGTGTCTCATCTTATACGTTGAGGGAGATTTAAACAAAAAAAAAAAAAAAAAAAACAAGAAATATGAGTGTGTGTATATACGTCTGGTCAAATAGAAAATAATAGCTGAATATGAATAATAAGAATACGGAATATTCGTAGGAGGCATAATTGGAAAAATGAAACATTGACATGTCGTGTGTAATAAAATATTGAGCAACGTCATGATCATATTCACTATCATTACAAGAAGAGAAACAATTGTAGTACATAATTGTGGGTGGGATTAATCTTTTATTAGATTTATTGACTCGAAAAGGAATATGCGAATACGTACGAGCATTTCGGGTTGCGGGGAAGGAGTCTTTGGTCAATGGATAAAGCAATTCATTGCATAATATATATATATATATATATATATATAGCATGGTTATTTATACTCATTCAAATACTTAAATATTTTGCTGCTTGTGGGATAGGTAGTTGAGGAACTGAACTCAAATTTTTAATTTTGAAAGATGAAGTATTTGGATTATCTAGAAGAATAATTTAGGGATAATTACACTCTCTTCTTCTAAAATTTAGTATAATTACACATAAATTTTATGTATTTTTTGAAAAACTACATCTGGTACTCCTGAGGTTTGTTTTCATATCACAGATAGATCACTTCATTAGTCAAAATTAACTGGATTTTGTCGATATTAACAAAAAAAAATTAATGAAAATTGATATTTACGTTTGATTGACTTATTACCAATTTATTGTAGGTCAAACAATTTTTTTCTGATTAAACTATCTTTATAACGGTGGAGAAGTACTTCCTCACATGCATTAATGTGTGAAGATGTATAATATTAGTTTGATGAAAAAAAAATTTTGTTTGACTTACAATAATTCAGTATTAAGTCAGTTGATGATACATAACGATTTTCATTCAACTTTTTGGTTATAGCAACAAATTTGGCGAATTTTAAATAACGGAGGACCTATTTGTTAGACATAAACAAACCTCAGAAGTACTAGATGTAATTTTCCAAAATATAAGAGATCTACGTGTAATTACACCTAGATAATTTAAATTGAGAATACAGTAGAAGTGTTGGGGGTTACGCATGGTCTTCAGTTTGCTAAGAGGAAAGGTTTCCAATATCTGCATCTGGAAATTGAGTCTCACCTTGTCTTTTTGCTGCTTCACAGGCGGGTACTCAAGTTTTTTATAGCTGCCCTGATATTTTGAACTTGCTTATCCTTTTTTGTGTTAAAAAAAAAAAAAAGACAATACCACAATTATTATAATCTATCAACGGTGGGTAATTTATTTGATAATACTAACAGTATTTCTTTGTTATGATAATTAAAAATTATTAAACTATTACAATTTGATGATGTATAAAATGTGGTACTTAAAGATAAATCGGTGTAGAACTAAACTTTTCTAGACCTCAAGATGATTTTGAGACTCTCCTAATCTATTTAACTCTCTTTCTCTGTTCTCTTCTTTTTGTGTCTGTTTTTGGTTTATTACTGAGATGATTGTGTAACAGATCTTTTTTTGAATCTTTCTCGGTACTTATTTTTATAGAAAAATCTTTATTAGATCTTTACGGATATTATTTTTTTTAATAGTACTTCTTAGAGGAGAGTTTTTCTCTAAGGTCGTATCTTTTTCTTTCAACAGACAAGTTCGAGATTTTCTTCCGGCTCAAACTTTCCCCTTTGGGTCGAGTTCGAGTTTTTTTTCCTTTTAGCTTGTATTCCTATTTTCCAAAAACTTTTATCTTTATTAGGCGATCCGTCCCAAATCGTACTTTTGTTATCATCTCATAGCTTTTTCTTTTTTGGTGGCAGATCGTATGCTATACCCTTTAACTAACTTGTGCCATTTTGGCAGGTCATATCTTCTTTTTAGGGTTAAATGCAATTTGCCCCTCTGTGTTAATCAAAAAGAACAATTACTCCCCTACGAAAAAATAAGTAGCAATTTACCCCCATGTGTTATTCAAAATGCAGCAAACAACACCCTCACAGGGAGTTTTTTGCTCCATTTTTTAAAATACAAGGGATAAATTGCTATTTATTTTTTCATATGGGATTTTTTTTATACATTTTGCATATCACAAGAGGGGTAATTGCATTTTTCCCCTTCTTTTTATATCACTATTTACTAATAACTAATAATCATATATACTATCAACAAGTTCATTACACACGTTGATAATATGTGTTGATGGAACTTAAGACATGGACTCTTCTTAACTCTAGATAAATAGTATACCCATGACCCCAAACTCTAATCAGCCCAATATTATTACAGCCGAAAAGATTTCCGGCCTAGGGCTTAGACGTTGGCAGCCCTACTGCTATTGAATTTAATGGCTGCCGGTCCAAATTTATGGTACCTTTGAAATGGCATCTTATATACCGTTGATTACTTTTGGTAGCTGCAACTTCAATGACTGAGATTTTCTTTTTACAAAAAAAAAGAAAAAAAAAAGGGTTATGAAGGACTGAATTTTTATGTTCGTTTTTCTTATATACAACATTTAAAAAGACTGCAAAATTCTATTTAAATGTTCACACCCGTATCAGCTCAATATATAATATGTTTTTGTGTTAAATGCATTTTAGCTCATGAATCTTTTCCGAGTTTTTATTTCTTTTAGAAACTTTAACAGCTTATTTTTCAACAAAAAGTTAAATTATTCAGGTGGCCATTTAAGTAACAACAAAATTTTATTTAGATCAAATTTAATTAAATCGAACTAATTACATGACACGTGTATTATACATATCATTCAATTGATTCAAATACGATCAGATTTGAAATAGAAATTTTCTTACATAACATACAGTGTAAGGTAAAAGGTACATAATATGCTAATTATATGAATATTGAGTACTACCAGAAATTTGAAAGTTAATCATGCCTAAGTTGGACAGAACCATCATATAATTTAGTAAATTATGCAGTTTTCTCAGGAAAATAAACCCAAATCCCAATTACTTAGGGAAAAGAAAGAAATATCAACTCATTGCATAAACTAAATAAATTAGAAAAGATCAGATTTTTCTCTCTCTATTTCTTGACTCATCTCTCTCTCTCTCTCTCTCTCTCTTTTTAAGTTTCCACCTCAACACTTCTTGTAAACTACACAACACGAATTCTGGGCCTAGAGTCAATGTCCGTCATCAATTCCGTTATGGCTTTTTCTTGACCTTGACTTCAGTGTCAATTTTGGTGGGGCGTAATTTCTTTTTCCTTTTTCTTTTTTGTTTGTGATTATTACAGCATCTCCTGTTTTTTAACAGCCGTTGTGCAATGGTTAGAAAACTGGTCAGAACTCAGAACAGCATATATCTTCTACTTTTCACACAAGGTGCAAAATTCATTTACTTTTTTGGTGTGGCCGCTGACACTTGAGCAGCCCACAGCCATTTCTTTCAGAAGAAACCAACAACTGGTATGTTTTGTCTGGATTCAATCAATCATGTTAAGAATCTCAGTACTAACAACGTTTTCAAGGAAAAAAGAGGGAGAAGCAGGATAGAAAGAAGGCAGAGGAGAGGGAGGGGGTGAGGGGAGTTGGGGTTGCCTTTCTTGAATCTTGACTCCCATTTCATTACCTTTATCTTTTCTTCATGTAATAAAAGTGGAATCTTTACCTCTCTCTCCCTCTCTCTCTCTCTCTCTCTCTCTCTTGCTTCTTGTTCTCTCTCTCTCTCTCTCTCTCTCTCCTTTCCCCCTTCCTTTCTTGAACGAACAGAGTGAAAATTGATTAATTTGTTTTGGTGGTAAGTTCATCAGGTAAAATTTTTGTTGGAGAAGAAGAATGGCTGTGGTTCCACAGGAAGCCATCGACCAATTTGAAGCTCTGATGGACGAAGGTCAGCTGAGCTTGATCTCTTTCTTAAAACTGTGTCTTGATCTTTTCTTTTCTGGGCCCATTACTTATTTTTGTTGTCTGCTTTTCTTTATCATTTTTTTCTCGGAATTCTATGCAGTTGATGAATCACTCAAAAGAACATTCCAGGTTTGTACTTGTTTTCTTTTCTTTACTCGGGATTCTCCTTATGCTTGATCTGCTTATGAACTCTAATCAGAATATGATAGAACTTCTATTTTTTTTTTTTTTGTAACTATGCAACTTCAGCAATATGCATACTTTTTATGTTCTGTACTAACATGATACCAAGTTTGGTTCATGCCAGTAGTATTCTCTGTCAATCAGCTTCTTTTCATTAGATTCACATGTCTCTCGTTGATTTTTCTTTAGATGCATAGTTTGTTCTGGTGTAAAGATTGATAAGAAATCAGAATAACTATTTTACTTGCCAAATTGGGATTTCGGATCTCGGTGCCGTCGTACTTATTCTGTTCTTAAATGTAGCCGAAAAGTCACCTATGGGTGTCTCCATATGTTCCTTACTCTGAGCTTTCCGTGACACAAATCTGCCATTCACAATTGAATGAAATCATTCTGTTAATTAACTGTGCAGAATATGCATCAAGGATATCCTCATGAAACTTTGATGCGCTTTCTGAAGGCGAGAGAAGGAAACGTCACAAAGGCCCACAAGATGGTTAGAAAAATCTTGCGTCAGGCAACTTTTAGCATGTGAATGATCATGTTTGCTGAAATCTGAAATACTGAATTGCTGATGATGTGATGTTTCAGTTGGTTGATTGTTTGAACTGGAGAGTCCAAAATGACATTGATGATATGTTAGCGGTAAGTAGTAAAATGCTTGTGTTCTATAATAAATTGTAGTTATTTATCATCTTATGCCTTAAATTTGATGTGTGGACATGATAATTTTTTGGCTCAAATGACCAAGCTGATTTACAGCATCATCTTGCTACTCACTCTTTTCCTTCAACTTTTCTAAGTTCATTTTATTGGCTGTCCCTATTCTTGATTTACTGTATCCATTGCCATATTGCCTTGGTTAAGACATTAGCAACCTGTCTCGTTATGACCTAGAATACCAGAAATTTGAATGTAGACAACAAAATAATTTTGCAGAGTTCAGTTTTTGAAAACTTGAGCTCTTATCTCCTTTCTGTCTTTCCAAAGGACTTACAGACAACCCCTTCACAAATGATCAGATATCTGGATAATGCAAATCCTGGAATCCCTGTAATGAATAACTAATTTTTTCATGGGAATATAAGTTTCTGATGATACATTCTGGATCTACTACCATTTTTCATTACAGAAACCCATTGTTCCTGTAGATCTTTACAGAGCGATACGTGATTCACAGCTTATAGGATTGTCAGGTTACACAAATGAGGTGAGGATTTGATGAAGCAGGAATTTACCTTTTCCTTTGGTATCAAATTCCAATCTCTTACTAATAGTGGTGCTGTTTTCACAATAGGGTCTCCCTGTCTTTGCTGTTGGAGTGGGCCTGAGCACATTTGACAGAGCATCTGTAAGTTCTGTTTATGACTCACACCATTTCAAAAACCTTATGAAATAAACCAACCTTGTGTACATGTGAATGAGGTCTTCCCAGTTTACTATTCTGTTTCATAAATAACGTTGTCGATCTTAATTAAAACTTGGGAAATTGTCAGCAGTTATTATTTCTTTTGTTAATATCAGTTTGCTTGTATTGTTCCAAGGATCATAGCTTTTTTCTTTTTGAGTTCTTTTCAGGCTCTAACTGGATTATATACAATAAATTCACTGAAAAAGAATGTAATTTACTGGACTTGTTTTTGCTTGTTAAACCTGTTTATTAATGACATGAGAGGCAACAGGGATCATGTGTCAGTCCAAAGAGCAGTGCAGAACCTTATCGATTTGCTCTGTAAATTTAGTGTGAGTCACACAGGTTTGGGTCAAGGATTTAGCCATCTACAGTAGCAAATACATGAGTGTGCTGGCTAGATTGTATTATGTCTGTGCCGGATATGCTGCATACTTTTATCTTTTCTTCTAGTATTGCAAGAGCTAATGTGTTAACTGAAATTCTTTTTCTTAGCAAGTACCATTCTTTTATTTCCTTTGACTATATTTATCTTCATTTTAGGTTCATTATTATGTACAATCCCACATTCAGATCAATGAATATCGGGATCGCGTGATTTTGGTAAGCATATCATACTCCTTAAAAGCCTATCTCATTTTATTTGCACATCTAATTAACACATCATGTTTACTTCAGCCAGCTGCGACCAAAAAGTACGGGAGGCATGTTAGCAAATGTATAAAGGTTCTAGATATGACTGGGTTGAAGCTCTCAGCTTTAAACCAGATAAAGGTGCGTAAGATTCCTATTTCATTTGATAGTAAATCTCCTTTTCAAGTGTTGATTTAAAATCTACTAGGATTCTTTGTTTATTCATTTATCATGAAATATAACACTAAGGTTTGTTCCTATGCAGCTAGTGACTATTATTTCTTCTATTGATGATCTGAACTACCCAGAGAAAACACTAACTTATTACATTGTGAATGCGCCATATGTCTTTTCTGCTTGTTGGAAGGTCCGTACCACATTTTTGGCCCTTTTTGGGTCTTAATATCTACTTTTGTGTTCTATGAAATTGCTGAATTTCACTGCTCGAAGATATCTTTAGCTTCCCAGAAATACTATTTGTTGCTTAACATCTTCACCAGATGCGAAAGTCATAACCTTTCAGTTGTTATCAGGTTGTTAAGCCACTTCTGCAGGAGAGGACAAGAAGGAAAATCAATGTATTGTCTGGTTGTGGACAGGATGATTTATTGAAGGTAGTTCTCTTGCCCTAATCTTTCTTTGGTGAATACATTGTCTTTAAGAAAACTACGTTAATACTACATTGACCATATTGATTGCAAACTTATTTGGTTTTCAGAATTTTAGGATGTAAAATCTTAACCGTTCCCCGGATATGCTTGGTGCAGATAATGAACTATTCGTCCCTCCCCCATTTCTGCCGGAAGAGATGTTCTGGCTCTTCAAAACATCTACAAAATAATGCTGACAATTGCTTTTCCTTGGATCATCCCTTTCACCAACAACTTTACAATCACGTTAAGCAGCAATTCTTGGTTCGTAAACCTGTTGAACCAGTAAAACAGGGGTCTGTGCATGTGACTTTACCTGAAGATGCAGACGAGAGAGATATTGCCAAGATTTTGGAATCCGAGTTAGAGAAATTTGAGGATCTACAGAGATGTCCAGAATCATTGGAGGACCTGAAAATCAATGACGACAAGTGCTAGACAATACTTTGTCTCTGGTTTAAGGTGCTGAATCACATTCTAAATTCTATTTTTATTAGCGTACTAACTCTTCTAGCTATCCGATATTAATTGTATCAACAGTATGTTAAATTAGTACATACTTCAAGGGAACAGGAACAGATGATGTATGTAGTTTTATATGTTAGCTACCAAACCATCAACCTGAAGCTGTTCCCAACATGTACTCATTCATCTATAATTCTCCAGCTTTTGGATCTGATTAGGTGCATAAATATGTGGCGGAAATATACATATATATATGTATTATGTTTTGATCTTCTTGTACAAGGTATTAGCTTAACATGAACTGTAGAAATAAAAAGAGAATTCGGTATGTTATGCAACTTTGTGAAGTAAAGACGGAGCTGGAAATTTGAATCCGTGCTGTTCTTACATAGTATTTTTCTTGTGTTACTTCCAGGACTAGATTTATCTTGATTTTTCGAGACTAATCTACGAATCTTTCATGGAAAAGCAGCATAGAAACATGACTTCTGCTTGTTAAGACATGGAGAAACGTGACTATGTATACTCACCACCATTTTGGTTTAGATCTAATTGATGGTTTTCCACCTTCATTCTGTTTGTTTTCACGCCGTTTTTGGAGTTCAGTTTCGACCACCCTTTTAGCCGCCTCTGCCATTTCTGCTGTCTTTAGAGCTTCATTGATTTCTGATTGTATAGCCTCACTCTCTTTCAAGATCAGCTCCAACTTCTCTAAAACTCCTTTCTCACGTGCAGTTATGGACTCCACCTCAGCCATGGCAGTGGCAACTTTTGCATCAGCATCATTTCTGAATCCATCAATCTTCTTCTTCATGGAGTCAAACTCCTCAACCGACAGTCGGATCTTCCTAATGGATCCTGGAACTTTCAAGTCATCACTTTTACACCCTGGATAGTTATGAATTTGATCATCTGCGAGCTTCTCTACAGCCTTGGCCGCTTCAGCCTTCTTCAGTGCAATCTTGAGCTTTTTGTCAGCTTCTTTGGCTGCAAATCTTGCTGCTTCAGCTTCTCGCTTTAATAACTTAGCATTCTTCTTGCTATTTTCTGCTTCATTTCTGGCCTTGTCAGCCTCCTTCAGCTTCTTGTTGAGAGTAGATAGCGGTGTGGCTGCCTCAAGTTCAGCCTTCCTCTTCTCTAGATCACCCCACATTTGCTCGATGTTTGATTCTGCTTGTACCGTCTTCTTCTCTGATTCTGAGCGCTCCCTCTTCACTTTCTCCAACTCCAACTTAGTTGAATCAACGGAATTTTGTATTGCATTTTGTTCTTCAACAAGTTGTTGCAGTGCCTTCTTAGCTTTATCGAGCTCCGAAGCCATGGTTCGTATGGAATACAAATCTGAAGCCTGGATGTCACTCAGCTGTTCCTGCAAAACCTTGATTGACTCAATGGTCTCTTGAAGCTTCTCCTGCAGAGTTTCTGTAGGCTCATATTCTTCTTTCAAACGCCTGATGTCTTTCTCAGCTTCTTCCTTAGCAGATTTACGGGTCAGCAAGCAAGCCTCCTTTTCTGCAATAAGCCTGGAGTGTTCTTCCTGGGCCTGAAGGGAGGCAGATTTCACATGGTCAAGTGCTTCACGCAGTTGAGCAACTTCTTTCAAGAGCTGGCTCTGCTTCTCCTGATACATCTGGGCCGTATTTTGCGCATCTTCTGCTTTCTTGAACACAACCAGTTTTTCTTCCATGGCTGCGTCAAAATCCTGCTTCAGATGTGCAAGCCTTTCTTTACTAGCAACGAGTTCTACCGCACAGGCCTTGTAGAGTTCTCTTTCCCCTTCAACTTCTGCTTTCCACGCATCGTTACCCTGTTGAGCTCTGAGGGATTGCAACTCTTCCAGTTCTTTAGCTCTAATTCTTGCAGCTTCTGCAGCCTTAAGCGACGCTTTCTTGGATTCACTAAGAGTTTCGAGCTTGTGTGTGAGTTCCTCAAGTGTTCTATTCGCCCTCTGCAGCTCCCGCAACGCCTGAGCCTTTGCAGTTTCTGCACTTCTGAGCTGATCTCTGTAGCAGTCAAGTTCTCTAAGCATCATGTGATGCTGCGTCTCCTTCTCCAGCACTCTCTGCAGAAGAATAGCGTACATATATATCATTCCAACGCCTTGAGATGGAAACAAACTCACACAACATAGATCACGGACGGATACCTCATCAGCTTTCGACTTCTTGGCGACAGGCGAAGACTTGGGGGAGGTCACTTCACCGAACAAACTCACGGCAGCCTTCACTGATTGAAAAGGTGCTCTGGTATCAATCTCCCCAACATCAGGCTTTCTGGGAGACGCCGGCCCATTTTGTCGACCTTTCAACATCTTGTGACGCTTCTCACAAAAACTGCAGAAAATATCGTCAGTCAAAGGTTTAACCACCAAGCCGAAATCAACCTGTCAAACATCAGACAACGATGATCAAACGTGTTCATGAATTTCCATTGTCTTTCTACAAGCAAGATAGAACTTTCTCTCTTAATATATCCTGGAGAAACACAGGGATGAAGAAGCCACATTCTCATGATCAAATGCATGCATGTCGACACATTCAAGAATTCAAACGCGACGTACCTGAAAATAGAACAGCCCTTGAAGATTATGCAAAAAGGAAGGAAGCTGGAATGGCAAACAATCCCTTTTGCATTAAAATTGTAAAGCAGGCAGGCGAGGAAGCAGAATTGTTGTCGTTGTTACAAAGATGTGGAAATGTTTTGGTTTTCTTGTGTTCCTCTGCCTCTGTGTATTGATCTCTTCCTTGTGCTCAGGGCAGAGGAATGAATGGAAGAGGAATGTAGGTAGGAGGAATATGTTGTAGAAATAGGCATCATCGACATCATATGTTATAAGAGCAGAAATGGAGGACTGAATTTTGACAAGTGATAGATGTCCGAATTTTACTCCTGCAGATTAGGGCGTTGCCTGCCTGCCTGTCTTTCTCATTACACTCCCATTTGTCTTATGTGGAAATCCGAACATTGCGCCCCTGTTTGAGTTGCCATTCTGCTAATTTCATTTTCCTTTTTCTTCTCATGTGCTATGTTTTCCCTTTAATTTTAGAGTTAAACCAAGACAACTCTCAAAGTATGGTGTGATTTGCACTTTGCCCCTCAATCATTCTTTTTTTTTTTTTGGCACTTTATCTCCCAATCTTTCATTTCGTTATACTTTACATTTTTTGCGGAATAATAGTCTAGGGAACATTTTTGGATTGGGTAAAAATTATAAGGGTTAAATGCAGACATCCTCCCACGTATAGAGTCAGTTGCATTTTGCCCCTCAACCTTAAAAAACAAATAAATTTAAAGAAAATGGAGAAAAAATACAAATAATAGAGAAAAACTAAAGGGCGTTTTTGGTAATTTTTCAAACAATGATGAG
The DNA here is from genome assembly GCA_034509735.1 of Sesamum alatum. Classification (NCBI taxonomy): domain Eukaryota; kingdom Viridiplantae; phylum Streptophyta; class Magnoliopsida; order Lamiales; family Pedaliaceae; genus Sesamum; species Sesamum alatum. The sequence goes on along the minus strand of JACGWO010000001.1, from coordinate 52,295,490 downwards.
ACATTTGTAATTATGTTAAGCCTTAAGGGAGACGATTGTATTTTACCCAAAATAAAAATTTCTTCTCACTTCGAATATTTTGGCAATGAACTTGCACGTATTACAACCCAATTTATTAATTTACAATCCCATAAACAACTTTACATCACAGATTTGGGCAAAATACATACATTACATGCATAAAAGAGGTGAAATCGAATCCAAAAAAGAAAGAAAAAGAAAAAAAAATTATGTGTATTTTTGCCGGCGCCACCATCAGGCAGATGTGTGTAGTTCTGCCAACGCCAACATTATATTTTGATTTATAATGTGAAGTTGTTTATTTGTATATCAGGCTTTGAATTTTCTGAAATTTTTCTCATTTTCTTTTTCATTTTTTATACATTTATTTGTTTATTTTTAAAAAAAAAGGTTGGGAGGGGGGGGGGGACAAAGTGCAATTGACCCTATACGTTAAGAGGTTGTCTGCATCTAACCCTTACAATTTTACCCAACCCAAAATTTATTCTCCAAAATATTCCATTATTATTCCTCAAAGTGCAAAGTGCAACAAAATGAAAATTAGGTGGCAAACTTTAAAAAGAAAATTGGGGGACAAAGTGCAAATGACCCTATATATTGATGGTCTGCATTTAACCCTTAATTTTAACGTGTCCGCGTGTGTGTGATTGAATTTAGCTTAGAGTCGGATGCTACTATAAGGTTGCAGCATGTACCAATGGAAATATGTTAATCCGAAGAAATATTTATTTCGTTTTTACTTTATAATTTTAATTTGTATCGAGTTTGATTAAATTTAACTCAATTATATGATAAATGTAATACACGTATCGTATAATTAATATACAATTCAATGAAAGTAACTAATCACATTGTAAATGTATATATGTGATTGGTGTAGTGTGATCATGTCTGATTTAGGTAAAAAAAATTCAATTTCGTAGATAATGGCGAAAAGTTATAAATTATTTCTAAGGATTTAGAGAGAGCGGTGGATTTTATCATTAGTGAAGAATACAGTACTTTTTTTTCCTCTTAATCTTTAACCCATGTTTTATTTATACTTGGAGATGGTGTGATTCTATCATTATGTAAATTACAGATGATCCTTTCTAACAAAAAAATAAAATAAAATTACAGATCATTTCAAAACCACAAAGTATCTGGATTTAAAAATTTAGCCAATTTCAAAACTCGATTAAAGAGATCACTTCGTATATTTTCTGAAGATAAATTTCTATCATTTTTTGTTTATGTTCAAAATTTGTTGGGAATAAACTGGAGAAATCTGCACTGTTTCAGTTTGCATGGACCATTTTACTATTTATTAATGATTAATGATTATCATCAAATGTCAGTTGCTTTCAATTACTAGAATTTAAACCAAGATGTTCGAGTCCTATGAATATAGGGAGTTGTTTAATTTATTGGAGGTTTGTTTATTCTTTTGATTGGTGTTGATAGATGTGAATATGTTATTTCTCTGTTATACCGTGCACTGAATATTGTATAAGCAATTGATCACTTTAGAAACATTATTGTACTTTCAAATTAATAATTCATCGCTCATTATTATAAAAAAAAAAAACCAAAATTGATCCAAATAACTTCCAAAAATAAATGAAGTTGCACCGTTCACAGAGGAGACTGTTCAAACAAGGTACCTGAGTCTGAAGGTGTACAGTGAATCGGGCCAATTCAGAAACGGAACGGACCAGCTCGGAAAAACCCAACCTAGAACCAACCTATTATTATTTATGACTGGTCTTGGGGTGATCCTGAACCTTTAAATGCACCCCAATTGGGCTCATTTTCAAACCCCGGCCCAGTGCATGAACCAACCCGTTTGAGGCCCAACCTAGGACCAACCCAAGACCGATTAGGCCTACTTAATAAATTCAATTACTTACATTTATGGTTATCATATGAATAGATAAAAAGTACATTAAATTCTAACAAAAAATTATAATAAACTTATAACTAGAAAAAAATTAAGTGAAAATGACAAAGAACTTAGATAAAAAATTGACTAAGAAAATTTACAATGAGAAATTTAAATAATAACAAGAAAAAAAACACTTAAAATAATCTTTGAAAAAAATAAGATGTATTAATGAATTAATGTACAAAAAATATAGAAGTAGAATAATAAAAAGAAGTTTTAAAGTTTGAAAATTTAATAAACCTAGTAATATCAACTTAAAAGAATAAAATAAAAATTATCACGAATTATTAAAAAAAAATAATTAGCCTAATTGAGCTGAACCACTAACCCAGACCAGTAGGCCCAACCCAAGCCTGGACTAGGACCAAGTGGTCCTGGGTCATTGGGCTGGGCTGATCCCAAGTATTGATAGTTGAGCCCAACCTAAAACCAGCCCAATCCCAAGCAGGCCTAGGCCAAACCAGTCTATTTTTTTATTGGGTTAATGCGGTCCTGAACTGAGTTGGTTCAACTCGTCCCACCGTACATCTTGACCTACATCTTTACCTGAATCGTAGAAAGATTTATCTCAACTGAAGTTAGAATTTAGACAGGTAAACTATGAGAATGGAACATATCTGAACACAAGATTTATATATTGTGATAGTAAAATTATTCATAAAGAACAAGTTTTGACCATCCGGGGCTTGAAAGTTTAGGTGATAAAGGAGAAATCTGACTCAGACATCTGCAAATACTACTATGTTTACAACAGTACAACAGAAACAACTTGTCGATTTCATAGCATAGAACGTGCCACCCTCGCCACAGGCCTGCGATAAATAAAGAGATCGTCAGTATTTAAATTTCTTGACGATTAACAATGATCTTGAGACAAGCATGCTATCCACATATTGAAACAGAAATGGAGGATGAGTTGTTATTGTTCATAGATTGAACCAATTGCTCTTTGGTTATGCATTTGCAAAGTTTTTGAGGCAGTCACACTGTTGAAAACTAGCGGTCTTATCAATTTTTTCCGCCCCATCAATTATGAGGAGACACACCAGGCTTAAGACGACAAATAAATACTATGCTGCACGGGACATTTTGGTGATCAAGAACTCATGAGTCATGATACAAAGAAGTAAAATAAAATGATTAAGTCTGCCATGAACCTTACCGATCATTAATTAGCTCCAGAACAACAGCAGATGCACCTCCTCCACCATTGCAGACTCCAGCGACCCCAAAGGTCCCATTTTTCTGCCTCAGCACCTAAAACAGCAACCATCAGGAGTACGAGAATACAAATTAGTTGACTTGATCAATCAGGACGCATACATGAACAAACATTGCGATACTAAAGGAATACTCTACAGGCGGCAAACACACCCCTAACAGTGTGACCAATATGCGTGCTCCACTACATCCTATTGGATGCCCCAAGGACACAGCGCCTCCGTGCACATTTAACCTTTCCTATAAAGAACACGTTTTGTGCGATAATAAAGAAGGAACAGAGGAGTCTTTAATTGAATAAAGTAGAATGATAGAGAATCATGAAAAAGACCCATTAAATCTGGAGAAACCAGTTAAGTGGTGAAAGTAGGTGTAAGGAGATGAGGACAGCAAACAGGAAGACTCACAGGATCAATGTTAAGCAGCTTCTGGTTAGCTAGAGCCACAACCTGCAAAGATAAATGTTAAAACACTCTTGTGGGTTAGCAACAGATGGATTAGAGAAGAATCTTTAAGCTTGGCCACTTACAGAGAAGGCTTCATTTATTTCATAGAAATCAATATTAGATGCTTTCAAGCCAGAATTCGAGATTGCTTTTGGTATGGCAATGGCTGGAGCAGTAGTAAACAACTCAGGTGCCTGCCCAACCAATGCAGTGACAGTATCAGCGACACTAGTAAAACAAAGTGTAGCCAAAAAAAAATTCCACACAATACCTGTGCTGCGTCAGCATAGCCTCTGATTCTGGCAATAACCTTCAAACCAAGCTTAGCTGCCATTGCTCCACTCACTAGGACTAAAGCGGCAGCCCCATCACTGCAGAGAACACAAACTCCTTGATCAGGTAATGTTCATTCCTAAGTGCTTGATAGCACGCTGTACCATGTAAAGCTGGAAGGGAAGCAGTTTTGCTTCCACGCCTTAAAAGTAGACATGCCCGCAAAACATACAAATGCACACAGACCAAGGGCTGATAGACCACAAGTTCACCATAAACTATATGGATGCACAAGTATGCAGATACACACTCCCACTCACACTCGCACTCACAAGGAGGGAGGGGTTTCTCAAGTCCATTCCATTAGAAGACATCAATGACGTGAACTTAATGAATATGCACATTGATCTGCTGAGAGTTAGCGAGCCACCACAATGGCGGAGGCCCACTTCTAAATTGTCAAGATGAGCTGCCAAGTGTAGTGCCCAACTTTTGCAAAACAATCTCTAGTTAGATTCTAAGCAGCGCACAGGAGGATCCAGAAAGGATGAAGGATACAGAAGCACACATACATATAAGAAACATGCTATATCGGTTTTCTACATCAATGGAGATTAACTGAAAGATAGTTATGAATACTTATTTAGGGTCAGATGGTAGAGGAAATGAGGAACAAAAATAAGAGCATTACAAGAACAGAGGTTTACACAAGAGTAAATCAAACCTTATACTAGAAGCGTTGCCAGCAGTCACAGAACCTCCTTTCTCCTTGAAACTTGGTCTAAGCTTTCTCAACTTCGAGGCATCAAACTAACAACAGACAAGTCAGTGAAATAGAAGTGCTATGAACAAACAAACAAGTATTTAAAACTTAGAATATCAAATTAGCACTTCATGTTAATCACTAAAATTTTTTTAAGAAAAAAGAAAGGAAAGAACACAAAGAGAGGGAGCAAACATAAAAAACATAGTTACTTTGTTGGTTCAAAGTAGCCAAAATAAACATATTACGTAAGAAAGTATGACTTTTTCCTACAAAAGATGGAAACATCAAGATAGAACATCAAATTGAAAAAGAAAGAATAATTTAGGAAACATTAGAAGATAAAATACTTGGCGCCAAGGAGTTGCAGTCAAACCTGACTTTGACCACAAGTATCGACTTCTAAATAAAATATGAAATCGAGCTAAGAAAATGTGGAATGTCATCTCAAACTTTTTCGTCCATTTTCATAATATATTATATCATCTTCTCATTTGCACAACCAAGAGGCAAAACACAATTAACCTGATATCAAATTGTTACCATGATACATCTCAATCATCTAAATGACAAACTCATTAAGAATCATATTACTTGATTCACCTTTCCTAGACCCTCATCTTTGTCAACAATGGCAGATGGCTTCCCCCTGCCACCAGAAACTTCAACCTACATGTATGAACAAAATCTGTCATTCTTTTAGGAGGACAAAGATAACTATTCTAAGAAACAACTTGAATGACACTCACCGGAACTATCTCCCATGAGAATGCACCAGAGGATTCTGCAGCAAGACCGCATTCAAAACTTTTAATAGCATAAGAATCCTAGAGATATGCATAGAAAAGCAAGTTGAAAATACTAACACTCTTTAAAAATTGATGCTTGAATTTAGGAAAATAATAAAGTTCTAAATCATGATGCCATGACAATTAACCAAATACCAACCAAAGGAAAGGGAAACAGAAAATTGGGGGTTATGAGACGCCTTTACAAAAAATAAAACAACAATTACAATAATCCTTTAGACTGGGCAAATAAACGAAGCAAAGACAGAACTTACTTTCTCGACTAAAATAGCCTGTATGTGGTGTAAATAACCAAGTGGATTCACTAATATTATCACCTCTAAAAATAGATATCCAAAATGAAAATGTACAATAACAACAGAAAAATAATGGTTGGACTGCAGAGACTTTTCAAGCTTTCACGATAGAATTATTTAACATGTATTATAGGAACAGATAAAATTTTCCCAGCAAAAGTAATTCTGTTTAATTAAACAGAACCCATGGTTTTCAGATTTGACTATAATCATTCACTAATGTATACAGATACTTGGAGTAGTAGAGCACATAAATGAAAATACAAAATTAGCATCAGCAAAATATTACCTGTTCCTCTCTGGTTATGTTATGTTGATCAGCACACAGTTCTGCACAAACACCCATCCCAAAATCATTGTACACATCCCAAAGGCCATCTTTCAGCATGCCATCAATAATAGTATCATGTCCTAGACGAGACCCTGTCCTGTTAAAGAAGGCCCATTACAACGGTTAGCGAAGAGCAAGGTTTTGCTGTCATTGAGTATTATTCAAGTGGAAGACATGACTTATTCTTAAAAGCTGATCAGTAAGAATAAATAAAAGACCAAGCGGGTAGCTGCAAGAGAATTGTGGTGTATGCTTCATGTGTCAAGGATAAGCTACTAGCAAAGTTCTTTTCATACATAGAATCAAAAAGAAAAGAAAAATATCAGCAGTATTCAACAACCATAATGCTAACCTTCCAGTTGATATATACTTTGGCGCGTTGGACATGCTTTCCATGCCACCAGCAACTACTACATCATTGACACCCACTTTTATTGTTTGTGCAGCAATCATTGTAGCTGTGTTGAGAGAAACATCATGTCAGTGCAAGATCTTTCAGATTGAAAATATAGCAGTAGACAAACTGCCAACTAACCTTTCATTCCTGAAGCACATACTTTATTAATGGTGGTGCAGATTACCGAATTAGGTATACCTGCACCTAATGCAGCTTGCCTGGCAGGGGCCTGGCCTAAATTTGCAGTAAGAACATTTCCAAAGAAGACTTCCTGTACCATAGATGGATGTACACCCGCCCTTTTAAGAGCACCTTCAAACATATGGCAGAAGTTTAGAATGGAAAACTATACTGAGATCAATCTGCAGCAAGAAAACTAGATGCAATTATGAAGAGATCTTACACTCAATAGCTATAGAACCAAGCTTCGTGGCAGACAATGATGAAAGAGAACCAAGGAAGCTGCCCATTGGTGTTCTTGCAACACCAACAATGCAAACATCTGAGTGAAATTCATTTGCTTTAGTTGATTGCAATAATTGAAGTTATGTACGAGGCAAAGAAAGTGTTAGGCTGCTATTATAAAAGCCAAGCGCGGGGGGTGGGGGGGAACAATCACCTCGGGCCTTAATAGAATCATCTGCAACTGAAGCCATGAAAATCTGCAAATAATATGCACAAACCTAGAAGTAAAGATATGAAGAACAAAAATTAGAAAAGATCAAGTAAAAGATGGGAGCTGATAACAGTAAAACATGTTGAAAAGATTATGGTTGCGCATAACAAACTTTAATTTTTGCCTACAAAGAAACCGCACCCACCAAGAAATATGCAGAAACTACGAAAAGGTGCCAAGAACCAAAGCTGTAAAGAAATAACTTGTTTCTTTTCAAGAAAAAGATGGGCAGCGCCGATTACCAGATGTTCTTGAATTCCATATATTTACAGTGCATGAATTTCAAGAAGTTGATAAAAACGCCATTCGCAAGAAGTCGATAACAACGCCATGTTAATAGAATGACAACCAAATATAAAGCTCAAGATTCCACGAAATTTACCGACAACGATCACACTCGAATCGAACTCAAATCACCAAAAACAAGAAAGAGAGCACAAGACACAAGAGTGAGATGCCCTTCATCTGAAACAATTACCGGATACCAAGAAAGCAAAGAAAAGCAAGTCAGCGTATCAAAATTGAAGGTGTAATTCTTGCGAGGCCACAGAAAAACCTCAGTTCCCAAGAGAAGAATCGGTTTGTCAACCGTTGCGCTTTACTTGATTGTCTATTGCATATGATCTCTTAAGTTGGGGGTAGCAGCAGCGCATATATAAATACACCCACCCAACCATACCACGGTAGCAGAGTGGCGGTGGATGTGCATAGAAAGGCGTGTTGTAGATATTTGGACTTAGTTGATATAGGCAAATTCCTAACTGTTGACCCTTTGAATGATCAATTTTATAAATTCAATTTCAATTTATTAGGACCTTCGACGCTATAAAAATTCTATATTTAAAGAACTTCCGATGCTTTAGAAAGGTATAGAACTTGTCAAAATATCAATATATATACTACATAGTATTATTATTATTATGAGAGATGAATCGATGTTATGACCCTGAATAAAGTATAAATTAATTAGAAAATTAAGCATTTTACTTTCTGCTGTAGCAACTGAACATTCAAAAATGGAAACAACGAGTACACTAAGTAACCATTTCGATGTGGAAAGAAACAAGCACATGAATGAAATTTAACCAAAATTTTGGGGGAGTATCTGCTTAATATACCAATCCCTTGTAACAAGATAATTTTGTCAACCAAAATACAATGAAAACTGGCCGATCAGGCTCAGGTACTGCCCGCCAACAACACTTCTTGCACCACTGGTGACTGCTGACATATAAAGAACTCACTGGCTTTGAACTCAGAATAGAGCACCATTCTTGCGTCGCAAAATCAAAAATAATAACCGTCTTGATGAGTTTTGGTTGCCTGCCTCCTCATCATTTTCTAAGGCAAAGCAGCATTAATCTGCCAGTGAAAGCAACCATAGGCGGTGATCACAGCTCACAAGCAAAAATACCATATGAATCCTCCAGGGGCGTGAAGTGCACAGCCTCCCTCCAAGAAAATACCAAAATCCGATGATGCCCATTGAGCCATTTCCCTTTCCTATGTCATCATATTATGGCACTGAACTGGATATCTCTGTCTCATTATCACAAAAATTGAAAGTAGTTGCTGCAGGCATGGACATCAATTGCATAACAGGCTTACTGCAAGGCCAACAACAAAAAAATACCCCAGAATTAATTGCTTTACCTCCCACTCTATACTTATGGAGTCACTGAAGTGACAATCTATCTCATTCTCAGAAAATGCCAAGTGATAATTAGCATAGCTATCAACAGGTTTGTAGCCACCAAAAAGCTGATAACTTCACCAAGCTCGTTAAATCAGAATCAGCTAGCTCTGTCACACCAGAAAAATCTCTGGAGAATAGTAACTCTGTACTGTAAATCATAATATGTGTCTGAACGTGAGGTTGATCCGCACCGACTCTGCTTTAGCACGTTTGGGCACTGAATGGAGCCAGTCCCTTTGGGTGTAGCCACTCATTACAAGCAGTGAGCCATGCTTTAGCAGGAAAGTATGTTGATCGCTGCTATTGAGCTTCTTTGATCTCTTGCTAGGAGGTTCACCCTCGTTTCTTCCAGTTGACTTAACTGAAAAAGATAAACCAATAAAAACAAGTGATATGTGATATCTTACTATATGTGAAACTAGCTAAAAGATTACTTCCTCCATCTTGGCGTGATCGATGACCCTTTTCACAAAATAAGATACGTCCAATTTATTCACTTGCTTCCAAATCACCCTTCACTTATTGACATGCAAGTTATTAAAGGTTAATTGAGTCTATTTTTTTGGATCCCACCCACAGACTTCCCTTTCAACTTGGAAACCTAATGTTTCGTTCAAACCTTGAAGAGAAGGATCTTGTATTAGTTGAAGTGGAGCTGGGCATAGCAAGCTCAGCTCTCAATCTGACCAAGCTGGAGGTTTGCCTCGAACATGAGAAGTAACATGCCATCATTATTTCATTAATCTTGATACATACTTATCTCAGATTTATCTATTTCCTGTAAACCGGAAGAAAAAAAGATCTATTTCCTGTTGCATGGATTGGCTAGGTAAAACACATGGAACTAAACAAGCCATGCATTCACGGTTAAAACAAGATAGTTATGACTAATGAGTCTATCTAAACCCAAAATTACACACAGACCCATAGGACAACACATACCTTGAACAGTCTTACTTGGTTTCTTCTTCAAGAGAAAATCACGTTCACATCCAAAAGAAACTGAAGCAATTTGTGGAGTTGGTCCATAAAGCTTCTCATCATCTGCATGCCAACCAACATAATCATTGCCTCCTTTGTACCTATTTAATAGCAAGCTATTGAAACTGCTTCCAGGAAGAACTTTGTGGACCTAGAGTTACACCATAGAAGCATCAGGAGTGAATTCATTAAAGAAAATTCAAAACATAAATGAAATACCGGTTCATTTGTAAAATCCGACTGAATGCAAGCTCACCAGATCCAAAATTTCCTTAAGGGGTGGAAATTCATCCCAGGAATAAGCATGAGGTTGATAACCACTGTAAGCTAGTTGTGTCAATCCTTCACTTGCAACATAGCACGTGTCTCTGGGCTGTTCAAAATGGAATCCAGTGAAATTAAAATTGTTCGTCAGAGATAGTCCTGAGTCTCCTGACCAATTAATCTTGCTAAAACATGGATACATCATGCAACACTTAGCTAAAGTTAACTACAAATGACGACGCATTTAAGAGAAAAATGAACTGAAAAGTTGGAAATTCATCAATCAGCAACGCATGATTAAACTTTCCACATCCAAGATTAGCCATGATAAATTTCGAGCACTAAGTAACCTCTTCCAATTCATAGTGCACGGAAAAAGTCGTCTTTTTCCCATTTACGTAAATTTCTTCACATAAATTTATTGCTATAGGGCCAGAATACAAATACTTCACCCATCCACCAATGCACATAACACTCTGAGATACACGTCTAGAGTTAGGGTTTAGTTACAGATTCTCGAAGAAATTGAAAAACAAGAACAAAACTTGCAAAAGGACGCACGCCGTCTATTTGTTCCTCAATAGATATGACATAAAGTAAATGGGGGGGGGGGGGGGGGGGGGGACTCGAACCTGGACATGGGATCGGGCAAAGACGGTAATAGAAGGTCGGGTCCAAGGTATGTTTTTATCCAGGTAATCAAAATACTTCCATGAATCTTGATATGAAATGAACCGTTGCATGTGTAAAACCTCACTTTCGTTGCCCAAATCCACCACCACCGCTTTCTTAGGTTTATCTGCTGTCGCGTTTTCCGGGTCTGGAGCTTTACCTTTCCCGGGATCGTCAATGGCGTCATGCTCTGTTCTCAACTTCAAGAGACTGCCCGACATTTCGAGGGAGAGGGAACCACCGCCAAGAAAGGATGCAGTTGGCCGGTAGAATTTATACTCAACGACGTCGCAGCATCCCAATGACCGCCATCAAATAATGCTGATTCCAACTTAGGCAGTTTTATCTTTTGATTTTCCCGTTCAGGAAATTATTATGTTAAACGACTCTTTTTTGCGAGTGCGCGCCTTCTCGGACCAACGTTTGATTTTGTATTTTTGGGTAAATTATTTATGAATTTTTCTAAAATTTTATATAATTATAAATATTTTTTTATTATTTAAAAATTTATTAATACTTTTATTTTAATGGTAGTATAATTAGTTCAATTGATTAATTTTTGTTAGATTTTCATTCATATTTTGTTGTGTACGGATCAAAATAACCTTGTAAATTATGAATTATATTAATTATTTTCAAAAAAATTAAAAAAAATATCAATTAAGTAGACAATATTTAACAATTTTCACATTTTCCCATCCACCTGGCCTTTTTTTTACAATTTTGTGACTTCTTTAAATTATATATATATATATATATATAGCAAGAGCAAACTGAACAACTCTAGATCTCTATTCAAAGATTATATAATTTTATCACTTTTCACCTTTATATTTTCAACAATCAATGTAATACTTTCTACTATCACTCTGTATATATCAAAACCAATTTTCATCATCAGTAGGAAATAAATCTATATACTTGTACACTTCTATTATTTAAATAAATAGTTCAGAATTAATTGAATCACATTCTGAAAGTCATCTGACAAGAAAAAATTATTGAGACATTCACAAAGGAATACATGCTTAATAAATTTGGAACATATAGAACTATACTATTTCTAGGAATAATCTAAAAATTGTGGTGAAATTAATTTTATTTTGTGTCTATGAATTGTGTGGTGGATTGCAACAATATCTGAACTGTGCAAATTCAATGCCTAAACATCTCAACAAGAAGCCTATGCATATCCAACTTAGCCCAAGCAGATGGTACTCTTAAGAGACATTTCTCGAAAACATGTTGAACATAAACTAACTAAAATAGCCCACCATAATTTAGAAACATACAGATGAGGGAGGAGAGCTATAAAGCTGGTAAGTACAATCTATAGCTGTACACATGATCTTAATTTAAACATACAAAAGAGTCAAATTACTATAACTCACAGCAGACAAACTCCTGAGCAACTATACGAAAGGGAAAGTCTATTATGTATGCTATATAACTCTATGGTCATAACAATCTACAGCAGCTCAACACAAATTTATTCTGGTCAACAGTTCAATGTTATCTCTCTGGCAGTCAGCTCGTTGCACGAATTTCGGATGCTGAATCACAATCATCAAAGTGCATAAGCTTGACGCTATTTGCTATCCCTTATTTCTTTCCAGCGCGTTGTTTCCATGTGCTCTGCATTTTGAGAACAAAACAGTGTTAGTGCATTAATCAATCTTAAACGCTTTGTGTAAGCTCTCCAAGTGAATATGGATAAAGTTGAGTACCAGAAGCTCGTCATCAGAAACCTCAGCATCTAAAGAATCAGAAGCGGTAGTCTTCTTCTCAGGGTTATCTAAAGCTGTTGGTTGGCAGCTATCCTTGTTGTCTGCTTCATCAGCCTCCCCGTCAGATTCTTCTTTGGCCTCATCGAGCTGCTTCTCACCTGAAGAGGAGGCTGCTTCATTATCTGATGCATCAGCTTTAAGTGGAGAGCCACCAATGTTGTCACTCTGAGTATTTTCAGAGTCATCTTCGTCCTCTTTCGGCTCTTCTGCTTCAGTCGACCCCTTCTCAGCATCTTCCTCTTGTTTCTTGTCCTTCTTTGGTAGCTCCTCATCAGACACACTCTTCTCAACCCTCTCATTCTGTTCCTTCTCTGAATTGTCAGGAAATACAGGAGAAAATTCAGTATGGAATACTGAATCAACAACAAATACTAATAAAGTATGACCGACCAAATAGCACAATTTTGACTCAGAGAACACACTTTGAAGAGACTTCCGACAAGGATATTAAATTGACAAGGTAGAAGAGTAATTGCAGAATCTAGCCATCAAATATTGCAGTATTGGTCTGATTGACTTCTGGAGCTTTAAAGGTTAAGATCCTTGACCTGAGTCTGAATCATTGACCATGGGCTTTGTGGTAGATTCAGGGTGTGGAACGTCCGGGCTTTCCCCACTTTCCATAGAGGAGTCACTCTTCAACAGGTCCTTTTGCCTCTGTTTTGGACTTTTGCGTGGTGTTCTTTTCCCTCTTACTTGAGATAATGGAGATCTGCCAGCCAGTTCAATTACATAAGCAATTACAAACAAAAGAAATAAGCATACTGATTCTTCTGATTGCAGAATTCCAACTCACTTCACTTCCAATTTTTTGTCTTTTTCTGAACCTCCATTCAATTTCTTTCTCTGACCAGATGATCTGCGAGTCAATCAAATTAGACATCCAGTACTAGCCTCTTGCAACAGCAAAGATATGTCTTAAACTGTTACTTTATTGTACACGAATGTGAGGATTATGATAGATACATCTGAAAATGAATGTTTAGACATATAGAAATGATATCTGTGGGCAGTTGAGTATGAAATCACAAATGCACAAGTGTGTATGAATATTAAATGAAGGAAGCACTTACCCTCCTTTAGGACGAAAGCCCTTTGATGAACCAGATTGCTGCAAAATGGTGTACTGACACTGTCAGATCTTATGTTGGATTTTTGCTTAAGAGGAAACGAATAACTATTAACATTTTTAATAGGAGAAAGATAATTTAGTAATAGTTAGACCTTCTCCGACTTTTGACCATTATCAATAAGCTTCCAGCGTTCCCTTTCCAATCGTAGAACTTCAACATCTCCATCATCATATAATATCTGTGACCAAATTGATAAAAGATCAGGAAACAAAAAGGAAAAATGACAGTCTGATGATGTTTTATAAGAATGAAAGTGGTGAAGTATTCAAAAGCAGGACTGGAAGAAACGAGACGATCAAAATGTACCACGTGCTTCTTTTTCTGGGTATCAAATGACTTCACCACACCCTCATAGAACCTGTGTAAAAGTCAGACAGGTAAAACATAATGTCATGAATCCTCTAGAATTACCCACAAGATTCCATGAATTCCATTAAAAGTATATGGTATTTGGTATGGAAATGGACACAGTAAAAGTATATAACAGAAATGCTAACTCTGTCACATAGGCATAGCCACATGAAAATTGTCAAGTAAATAGAAGGAACATGGATGAATTTCTACTCCACTCACTCACTTGCACCTTTTTCTACTCCTGTCTTTATTTCCTTCTCAGACTAAATTACCCTCAGATAAAGAGTATTTTGAGGAAATATGTTATAAGAAGGGTACATTGATGAATGGTTTATACCTACAATAACATTATTAGCCTTCCCATTAATCTTTCTCCCATGTTACAAGCGCGATATCAAGATTACAGCATATAGATCATATCAGAAAAGCACTTACTGCTTATCCATCGGCCACCAAACTTTTATTCGGCAACCAATTAAGTCAACATCAGAACTTCCATTGTCCGGAGTTGTGCACTAAAGGCAAAGCAAAGTGGAGACACGGTTAAGTAATATTTACTGAAACTGAGGAAACGAGAGCATTTAATTTAATAAACCTTAAAAAAAAAAGAAAAACAAAACAAGAAAAAGTTGCAGTAATAGTTGAAAGGTTCTTCAGCATTAGCATCGACTGGATGCTGTAAAGCTCCACAAATTTGGAGCATATCATTCTTCGGCAAAATGAATGCAACCGAATGGAACCTCACTGATTGGCAGTTCATTAACCGTAAGAGCTAACTCTCCAAAAGAACACCATATATTTTGTCTCTTTATCATGCTTCTCCATTCTCATAGTGACGTGCATGTTACTATGTAATCTGCATAACTATAGTTCTTCAGTGCAGAAGCACAGGGAAGAAAATAATAAGCAGTACCCTTTAAGGTTACCATTTAGCATGTCTGAACTGACAAGCTCAAACCATTTCAAAATAAATAGCAAAATAGATGGGCACTACCTTGGTTAATCCAGCGACACTTTTCTGTTTTTGCTTCTTTATAGATGCCGACTTGGAAAAACTGATTGACGGCATGCCATCAGTTTCGGCGACTTTATTACGCTTCTGTATATAAGCATAGAAAGTGAAAAATGCATATCGCCATATACACGAAACAGCACAGACATTTCACAAATTTAATCAGTGGGCACACATACCTTAGGGGTAGGGGAGTGATTGAGTGCCTCAGCGGAACGTTTGCCTTTCTGCTTAGAGGAGGAACTGGATTTCTTCCCAATACATGAAACTAACAAGTCAGACTCAGCAGATTCAGACACTTTTTCTTTCATAGGTTGATCTCCTGAACTATTTTGAAGCTCCTTATCCATTTTGTCAAGGTCAGCATTAATATTCTCCTGATTTATATATGTAGGCCTCCTAGAACCCTTCGAAGGACTGGCTGGTAGAGACTTGTGAGCTTGAGCGGATGATGTCCTCCTACGTTTTGGCACAGGAACATCCGTTGATTCACTAAATAGTGTTTTCCCCTTCTGAAGCTTATGGCTGCTTCTCTTTTTCTGAGCATATTCACGGCCGTTACTTGGTCCAAACTTGCCAGCTGTACCCAGATTATCAGAATTTATTTCCTTCACCATTTTCAAGATATCAAAATCATTTTCATTTGCCCCTCCAGTTGGTGAGTGCTCATTCTTCACCTCTTTTCTTGCCTTTGCTCCTTTAGCTTTTAGTCGTTTCATCAACTTTCCCAATGGTATCTCACTACCCTCAGTTTCACTGTCCTTCATGATATCATCCTCTGCAAGTACTGAATTAACCTGAAATTGAGAAAGTACATACGATTAAATTACCTCACAAGGTAGATGGAATACCTTATGCCACTAGGTGGAAAATATTTCCAGATCTTACAATTCCATTATCTTCCAATTCAAGTGATTCAAAGTGGGCCAAGATACCATCATCTGCCAGCCATGTCTTCTCTTCACCAACCTAGTATGGAAAAGATGCACACGATTATTGACACCAAGGTTGCATAATAGCTACACTTTCACAAGTTGGATATAAGTAAATGATCTTTGCACATGTGTACTTGATGTAAATCAAACTTTCAAAAAATTCTCCAACAGTTTCCACTTCTATGCATGTTAGATAATTATATCCGGTCTCCACATACTAGTTCAATGTCACATCCTTGAGAAAACCTGAACTCAGAGGCCCTCTTTATGATCTAAAACTGGAGAAGCAGCAAAAGAACTCAAAACATATAGGCACCAAAATCAATCTCTTATCTACTTTCCTGTCAAATCATCAATCTCTTATGGATGTTTCCTGGCAAAATAACTAAATTCTTCTTCTTGTCAGGCATCATGTCATCAAGAAAAAGATCAAGGGAGTTCGATTGTACATACCAGCAAGTCATTTTCGTCTTTCTTGACGAGTGGTTTGTAAAGCACAGAAGGTAGGGTCACAGATTCACTTGAACCTTGAAGATCGTCTTGTTTTGGCGCTAACCTTTTCAGAATTGACATGCCAAGGTCGCACAGAGCGTACAAATTCTGTAATATGTAATTTGAAATTATTACACAAATCAACATTAACCTCACAATTATTCTATCTTTAAGCTTAGAAATTTATCTGATAGATCAACCCGCAGTTCGTTCTACATGTCTTAATGCGTTGATGAACAGATGGACTGTCTTGTCAAATGATGTAAATTGCTCGAAAAATTAGCAATACAAGATAATAAATAAATATAATAGTATTTAAACACCAACCTTGGACTTAGCTGCATCGAAAGCATCTTCTGAGCGCTTGATAGATAGAAAAATCGAATTCAACAATGAAAGGGTCTCCTTGTCCTTGCTAATACTGACATCAGATTTACCATCTGCTTCTCCGTGCACCATCATAGACAGGAACAAATACAACTGCCTGAAACAGATACAATATGTCAAAAGAATGCAGTACAGAGAAGCAGAAACTTCAGGCGCTACCATAAGATTTTCAAGCATGCCCAATATGTTGTGATTACTACAAATTATAGGCACGAGCAGCTCTTGCTACTTCATTGTCAAGCTACGGTTTTATCACAAGTGTCTAATCAACTGGCTATGACCAAGGGCATATACGTCTTTTCAGATAAAGAAATTAAGTTGTCAGTGCAACCTACCAAAAGTCACACAACAAATTCTATGATGACTTTTCTGTACTAACAATCAGCACAGATCAATCTCTTTAAATCAACTTAGTTATGCTTAACAAGTCATAATATTATAGATACGTAATAAACATTTTCTGATGTGAAGGATTTGGCAACACGCGTAAGAACAGACAAATTTTTATAATGTTATATAGAAAGCTCATAAACTCTTCCTGCCATTTTTGTATCACAAAATATCTTGATAAACACTTCCGAGTCTAAATGTCATCCTGAGCAAACATCACGAACAAAATTGTTAATAAATTTAACTCTTAACATAATAGTTAGTAAATGAAAAAAGATACCATCATCCAGTTACTGGACATCATGTTTTAGAGATAATACTCAAACCATCGAATTGGTAAAGACCGTAAAGTCATTTTCCACTAGGTGGTTACGGTTCTCTCAATAGCCAACAGAAATTTAAAGCATCAAGCCTCTCCAAATGAACGCCATATGAGCCTTTCTATGCTTCGCAATGAATACGCTTTCCCTTTCTTTAATAATTCTCCGTATGTAATTAACGTGCAACCAGTGCCCGAGGCACAGTGTCCACTTACGGCTGAAGCACGGACCGTAAAACAATTGCACTTAATTGATTTAGTAAGAGTAAAATAAGTTCCAGCCCATGTTGTAACTATATTGGGAAATTTCAGAATGGCACTAAATTTGGTTTCAGTCAGTTGCATCACTAATTTGAGCATATAATTACAGAGGTAATGTTAAATATATTTACGTAATTTAGTAAACAGACCATTTTCAGCAACCTAAAACATAATAAATGATTTAAAGAAGAAGGGATACCAAACCTAGAAACTAATAAAACAACACTTCATTAGCAATTATTCTTGCTGCTTGCACCTCACTTTTCTGGACAAAAGGGACATAACTTCTTAGCTCTCGCGCTGAGGCATAAGGTAAGGTGTTGTAACAGATATTAATGCACGTGCGTAATGATACGATAGATACAAAATTTCATAATTGTATAAGGATTGGTTGGTTGGGTCTTGGATAACCATTTTTAACACCCAAAAGTTCCACAATAGCAGTACTTTAATCTTATTTTAACACTTCTGTTCTTCCTTCACACACGGAGAGAATTGATCATATGTCAATTTCATGTTACAAACCATCAACTTTACAGCCACTTTGAATCTTCCACCAGTAAAGTTAGACTTGAGTTGTCCTTATAAGCTATTTCATTTATATCATCCAATTATTTCAATTGACAGTTACAGCATTCTATGTTTCGGTTTTTCATAATTTGATTGATTGTCTTAATGTGATGCACTTATCTACCTTTGGGTCAGAGTGTAGTCACTTCTAAACAGGGAATACAATTTTGTCTACAACCAGATTGACGGCGACAATAAGCTCCAATGAGTTTGGCATTAGGCTACCACAGTTGCAATTCAGACTCAATATGACCATGGTATTTATTTGTTTCCAATCAGATTGACATCCAGACCACAATTGGTACTTAACCCATGAAATCATCATATCTACCATGTCTAAACAAATCAAACCCTATAACATCCAGGTTGTTGCATCTTATTCCAGTCTGTTTCAGTGATTTTCTAGAACCGCATTCAACAATTACTAGTTTATATCACATGAGTGTTTACGGCATGCAGAGAAGTAAATACAATTTTCTTCCAGAAGAATGGGGACAATTAGTATGCTACTTGACTGCTACGATTCCATTTATAGAGATAATATACTCAGTTATCTGGTATTTGTATCAACAGTAATCAAATTGTTCTAAATAGCTTCACCGTCCCATCTGTATTCTCCAACTGAGCTCAGAAGTACTTTAATTCACAAAAAGGAGAATGTGAAATATTCAAAACATAGCCATTTCAAACGTATATCTTTAACCAAGACAACCCAATTGACTGAGAGACAGAGGCACTAGCTTCCAAGACACAGCTATGCCAAAAGTTTCATAAATTACACGAAAGGGATTCTAACCAGATTACAACTTCATGTTATTTGCTTGATTTCTTTAAGCTTCATTAAGAATTATCATTGTCAATCTAAAATACCTGTACATAGATTCAAAGGCTTTGATGTCTTTGCATTCATCAATATTAGGAAATGAGGGATGGTGAGCAAGGGAATGAACCACATATGCGAGCATGTATTCTGGATAAAGTGTAGGAGAACTTCCATCAGTCTGTGAAGAAATTTGTCGTCCCCTTCCTTGCCGACACATCTGGATTATGTCATTCAGATTGCGTTTGTTCTGCCAAAGCATTTAGAGAATGGATATTCATATTCTATTTAATAAATATGTGGAACTTTCCACTGTTAGATGTGGTATAAACATACTAAACAAAAAGTACTTAAGCAACCTTTTACCTCTTCTAAATCAGGATGCTGAGACGAAATATCAAGCAGGAATGCGCAAGCATACTTAGGGTCTAGAATCCGGTCCTTCACATACTGATGAATCTTGTTGAGCAATAGTTTCTTTACCTCAGGAAAATTATCCTACAAAATCCAAGGGTGAGAGAGTTAGAAAAACCTACCAGTGAACTGTTTTAAGGCAATAGGAATTACAAACTTATTCCAGAAACAACCACATGCTTCCAGTAAAGTAAGCTCCACCTCTGAAGTTCTCAGTGTAAGGTAAACGACATCAGTAGGAATTTTGTGCTCCCAGTGCTTTGATAAACGAAGCACGGCTTTTGCTGCAGCAAGCTTCAAATGAGCTCTATCAACCAAACTGAAACATGAAAAGAAAAAACATATTACTACCAGAAAATCTTAAGCAATACTCAGTCAGATGGAGAAAACTTGATACTGAAACCTTCTTAAAAGACCTTGTAGAGAAAATACATCCAGTTACCTTGATTCAATCTCTCTTGAGATATCACCAAAAGAGAGTATATTCTTCAATATTTCAATTAAGCCATCAAGTCCAGAACGAAGATGTGCATCCTTGACAGGTAAATAGCTCTTGACCAGAGCTTTAACCCCAAATATCTGCAGACACAATTTAATGCTCAATCAGTCCGTTAAGATTTTCCAAGATCTGCACTGTTTCAGTGATGAAGAACAAGAAATGTGCAAGAGAAAGACCTTTAAAGAACAAAGTTCACTTCTATCATCCCAACAATCAGGTGGTTTATCTCCTGTTATCTGCAAGCGAAGCATGTTTTATAAGACCTTTATAACAGCAAAAGAGTAATGGATCTACAAATGCTTCTGCCTTCCAAAAGTCATACATGTCCATGCTCCAGTATGTTTTCCTTAATGAACTTTGCAATCTCATTTTCTCTTGTTTCAAAGACTGGCATAGCAGCTTGCGCAATGCACCCAAGAGATTGTAGTACAGCAGGTAAATGCGCCTTCTCTTCAAGCATATCAACCAGCCTCTACTCATTTCAAAATGAAAAAAGAATACAAAATCTTCAAACTTTAGCACTAAAAAACAACACAATGAGAAAAAGGCACCATAATAGATTATGAAGAGAAACCTTATAAAGAACCGACAGTGACATGAGTCCATCATCTTTCGTGATGGAGGCAAGTGCATGCACAGCATACTTCGCCTGCATCCGGTTGCCCTCGATGCATATGCGCTCAAGAATAAGGTCTAATGATCTATGAGTACAATGAATTCCATTTCAGCAAAATAAGGCAAAAATAGAACGTCACAAGAATAATTAAGAAGAGATTTCATTTAGTTGCACCTTGATGAAACACCCAGTTGTTCTCGGATAGTTCCCCCAGCCTTTGCAAGAATATGCAAAGTACCTTCCTTTATTATTTCATTGTCATCCTCAAGAAGATGAACCAAATCTTCTTCAATCCCACCGAGCAGCAAAGGACAAAAGCGAGCTAGAATCTGAAATTTCATCGCATGACACATCACAGAAGGAATTTTAAAATTTTAGGTAACATCAGACCAAACCAAAGCATTCTCCGTGAATATTCCGGTGATAAAGGGATTAGGCGAACCATCAAGCTTAATTATTTCAATAGCAGCGAACAAGTAATTATATTGCAAATGGTTCATCACTTAGGTTTTCATCTTGTCATCTAAAGGTGGACATTATAAACCATCTTGGCAGATCAATATAGTTATCATGATATTTATATTAGGATAAAAAGGAAGGATATTATGTTCTGCAGACTCTATGAGCTTCATAATAACAGTCTACCCTATATGAAGAGTTAGACTCGATCCAACCAAAACATGCATGGAGAAGGTATCAGCATTTCTACATTTGCAGATTCTAAAGCAAGCAATCATTATATGACATGTTCAGGAACAGCTGAAATTGTCCACATCCAATGGATGCGCGCAATAAGTACCAAATATTCAGCACTTCAGCGCATCTCCATGATCATTCAGGTAAGACTTAAACATGCATATAAGCTCCTTGAGCCCACTATTAACTAGTCACACATCCATCCATGGAAATGTAGAGTCAAGATATAACTTCACCCGTAATCAGCAATAAATATTACATACAGAATCAATATAAAATAGATGCCATACCACAAGAATAGTCATGCAGGCCAAAATTAACTCATTACTTCCAGAAGATTTCTGTACACCGGCCTCAATAAGGATTTCTTTCACATGATCCTTGTCGAAAAGTAGATTAGAGCATTTCAAGGAAAGAGCACTCAGAAACTCGTAGAGTCGATGCTTATGGCCAAGGATTTTTAGCAATTCACCCTGTGTGGCATTCACCAAGTTTCAGAAACCCTTATTCAAGAATTTGAAACGTTTCTAAGTTGAATTCACTCCGGAGAAGGGGAAAGTGATGAAAGAAGAGAAAACCCTGAACAACTTTAACATCAGATTAACGCCTCACCCGTAAAGTACTGGCTTGAAGAGAGCTAGTGTTTGGATCAAGAAGTTGAGTCAAAAGATTCCAGACATTGGAATCTTTCAACTGGTCAAGAATCTGAAAATTCTCCTCTGCTTCTGCAGGATCAGTAAAGCAGTGAGACATAACGCGGAAGCAAAACATTACTTTCTTTTGCGTCTCGCCTCCATCACCTCCCTGCACATTGACAACAACCTAATAGTTTCGTCAAAAGCTCCCCAATTCTAGGGTAGAAAAATATTGAAGAATGCACAAGTGGTTGTTACAAACCTCAGTTAAGTGTCTGAGGGAAAGGTACTTCTGCATCTCCTGTTGTAACCTGCACCACATTGTATACTCCTTGAGACTTGCTGTTGATGTATCATGCAGTTTGAAAGTAACCTAATGTTGCTTTACAAAAATCATACAAAAACTTTATATGAAAATACCAGCAGTTTCACAAACCTTTGCTTCTGCTCTAGTATCTTCTCAAGAGCTTTAACCTCAATTTTGTCAAACCCAGAGAAAATCCTAATCCAATTTGTCACCTTATCTTTGACCGAGAAATCAGATGGGAACAAGGATAGAGATAAGATGGGTTCGATTGTATCTGACCTGCATGGAGAGACCAAATCTCCAACATGATACATCAGAAATCACAAATCAAGAATGTTGAGATATCTTAGACAGCAACCGGTTGTAGCCAAAGCTCTTAACTTCTTCTCTAGTAGCTTATCAGATATTATTTTTAAGAAATTCATTCTCCTTTTTGATGAGCTTCATGATGGTGTTAGTTTCAAACAAAAACAAACTGCCACCATCAAGAGTTAGCCTTAGCCACCACACTAGAAATTTGCTTCAAACTTTTATTTGGATTCTTCAATTAATCGAGAATTTAACTGGATTCATCACATATTTGAGAATTTATTTGAATTCATCATATACTCTGGACCAAATAACTAAATCTGCTTCAACAAGAAATTCAGCGGGTTACCTGAAATCTTTATCATAGAAGCACCTCAAAATCTTCCCAACAATCCAATCATATTCATCATTCTCTATTGAGCCACTAGACCGTTTCATGCACGATACTCTGTATATGTCAGCTAACCTCTCCATGGTATACTTCTTAACCAGAAGCTGGACAATTGCAGCAAAAGTTATCATAATGTGGGAAAGGCAGTGCCAAGATTGAATAATGAAAATATTGTACAGAAAGAAATAGGCACACATACAGATTTGTCCCGAAGGCGTTCCGAGACCAGCTTGATAGTTTCAACTGGTATTGATGTGAGAGCATGACATGCCACATCACAAAGCACAGAGACAACTTGTTTACGAACATTTTCATCGTAGTCCAACAACCGGTCGCAAAGCGCAGCTGTACATTGATTGGCATCATTAGGTTAAAGACCTTGGAACCATAAGCTTGAGAACACAGGATTAGAATTCCATACAGATTATTTGAGGAGCTTCTGCTCTGAAAGGTTTCGCCAGAAGACAAATCTTGAGATGCTCAAGGACAGACGTTCTGACCTCCGCCACTCTATCAGTTAGCCTCTTCAGAAACTCCAAAAAGACTGGGTGGAATGCCTCAGAAATACTAGATTCAGGCAGAGCAAAGATGTCACCTACTAGACCCACCGCTTTCAGACGAATGTCCAACTGATCACTCTGTTTATGTCAAAATTTGAAACCGATGAAGTGTCCAATATATTCGACTATTAAAGCCCAGAAAGTGCCACAATATTTCAAGAATTTATCAGAGCCACTTAAAAATTAGCAATTTGACCATGAAAAAGGAGAGAATGAAGGCAAAAGGTCAAGATATCTTGAAGCAACCCAAAGTACTGCCTATTGACACCCTCAAAATGATTAAGACCAGTCTTAAGTATTAAAGTCACATGAAAGTATGCTTTCAGAACCAGGAAGAAAATGCAGTTGACATGTCATACTTGTAAGCGGAAAAAAATAGAACATATAAAAGCAGATGAGTATAATTACCAGTAGCTCTCCAGTAAGATAAGGAACAACTCCAGATAAAATATCAGGTGCACAGCAATAGATACTATAAAGTACACCATGGTAATTAATTTCATGTTTTCGGGAGCTGCTGTCTCCAGACATTGAAGACACGAGAAACTGCTTTATGCCAGGTTCCAGTTTTCCAGAACAATGCTCTATCACACTCATAGCAAGCCTCCTTGCAGCGGGGGTCACATCCTAGAAGTCAAAACTTCCGAAGTTCAATCATGAAAAAGGCACTCGAACAATAAAAATTCAGCAAGCAAAGAAAGAGACATTTACCTCCTTATCACGGCCTAAAACTGACAACAACGTAATTAAAAGGTTCTCTTGTACATCCTCACTTTCTTCTAAGAGAACCTCCATGATTGTTTGCATTGACGTCAACACATTCTCAGGATGCTCGTCTCTGCAGGTGAAAGAAAATTCAAGTCAGTACCTCAATAAAGCATCTAATCCAGAATTCCCGATCAACTATTTCAACAGCGGCAGCCCTGTCTGAGGAGGATTATAATCGCGTAAGTTTGACAATACCATCTTTCGAGGTGGTAAATTGTCACAATGTTCAAAGAACTTTAGAAATATCTTTATTCACCGGTTCAATCAAGGCAGTAAAATGGTAGTTTGGTGGAAACAGGATTTAGCAGCAATGAGATAGTACAGCACACACCCATTCTATCTCATTGAAAAGGTAAACCACAACCAAACGAAGTTTTATCGACATGCAAGTTAGTTATATTTCCGCAGGGGAAATAGCATTTTTGGTCCCATAAGCTAAACCCTTTTCACTTTTGGTCCCATTTGTTACGGGATTGACACTTTTGGTCCTGTAACTTACAAAAATTCGCAGTTTTGATCCTCATCCCTTTTCCGTTTATTTTAAGTATTTTTAGCCAGAGGAAAAATTCAACTTTTGTTAGAGAAGAGAGAAATCTCCTTTCCTTGCCCTAATTTTCTTCAAAATTTGTTTCCCCCGCTCAAAATAGTTATATTCTCCCTCGCCGCCAAAGTGTTGCCAAGTCGGGAAAGGCGCCAATTGTCCCTCCAGCCAAAAATATTTAACGGTTACATACTGGAGATGTGGCTGACGTTATTAAGAAACAAACGAAAAAGTGGATGAGGACCAAAAGTGTGATTTTTTGTCAGTTTCAGGACCAAAAATGCCAATCCCATAACAAATGGGACAAAAGTGAAACGGGTCTAACTTGTGGGACCAAAAATGTTATTTTCCCTACTTCCGCATATATCAACCTTATGATGAGGATCTAACCTTTTCAGTTTTCTTTACAGTGCAGGAAATGGAGGCATGAGAATGATAGGAAAAGAAAAAAGAAGAGTTGTCTAATTCAGACTTAAAATTCTTTTGTTCATTTCACGGTTGTCAATGATTTCTATTGCATAATGTGTGTAATACCCTTTTCATTACATGTCTGCGTGTATATTTCTCTTTCTGCTTGTACCATATCTAGATAAACTCAGTAAATGGACACCTTAACTTCAGTTACCCTCCTCTGACACCCACCCACCCACCCCTTCAAAAAAAAGAAAAAAATTGAGTATGTGCCGAAGATGTCCATACAGAATATCCTAAAATAAACATTTTATTTTGGCCAGCTGCAATCAAACTCAGACACAAGCCTAACAATTCCGACAACTACAACACCCGCCACCTTTCTCACCTATCCTACCTCAAATTTTTGCAGGCAAATCGGCAAATCTAAAGGAGGATTGCTTGACTTGGTTACTGGAACAGCCAAATATAGGAGATGCAAACAGTAACCAAAAAGGATTAATTGACACCCTCTTAAATGGAAAATCAATCAATGCCCAAATTGAAGAAATGCTAAATGTGCAATCAGGATAGAGTTACAACATCTGCATCCACTTAGGAAGAAGGAAAATCACAAGCAAAAAAGTGCACAAATTACACAAAAGTACAAAGAAGCCAAACAACTAAACATACTTGCCCTTGATCAAGATAAAACAGAGAAAGGAGATGCTCCCACGAACAGAACATATAAATTTGTTTTGCAACTGAAGAAAAAGAGATCAACATAAAAGAGGCCGTACCTAGCAACATTGAAGAAAGTATTGAACATTTCATTTATGAGGTCATCACATTCAAGATCCAGCATGACAACACATGATCTGTATCTTGCCAAAGTTTCAAGAATAACAACTCTCCTTGCAAACGATGGGCCATTGGTATCACTTAAGCCACTGAAAGTACTCACAATCAACTGAAAAATATCCTGAAAAAGATCAAACAGCGATGACCCAGGTCATAGATGTCCACCTTTTGAAACATGCCAAGCAGATACTTAAGCTGTTATCTCTACCTATTTACTCTTAAGAGGAAAGAGGTACCTTCAGAACATCATCGTCATACGGAGCCTCAGGTGCAGTTATTCGAGTTATTTCACATATACACACAGCTACAAAAAGCTTGACCTCTCGATCTTGATGTTTCAACAGCTCTGGGTTGGCAATTGCATTCGAGAAAGGCTGCATGGAGTCCAGTATTGACTTTGGTGGTGATTGCTCTAACCCAGATAGGCATGTAGCACCTTGCTGCATGAAGGGAAGAAACTTCAAATTACTAAGAGGCAATCAGTTGACTGTCCACATAACTTTATGCCAAGCAATTAAAACTTCAAACCTCAACCCGTTAAAGCCAAGTTCAACATAAGCTCTTCCTTCTTCTTTTCTTCCCAGAAAGATAGTTTCAAAAGAATCCCATTTTAGGCACTAATTTCAGACGGAAAAGTAAATCTCTTGATTGTGGAAATAAAAGATAGAAACTTATGGCTTTTGACAGAGAAAGCAACCTTAAATACTAAAACTACTAGTACACAATCACATACCAGCTTCATGTCCTCTTTGTTCAATTAGGTCCAAGGAGGGGCGGAAGTAACGTAGTGTACTAGGATCTAACAAAATCCCATATTAGTGTATACTTCTTTTACTCCTATTCACAAACACACACACGTGCATGTATATACTAAAAGTTCATCAATTGCTAGATCAAAATGTAACAATTCTTCCTGCAAAAATCACATGTTTTAACAATCTTCACTGTAAGGAGGAAATTACTAATGTAACTTCCCCATAAATATATAGATTGCATGTGAAATTACGGGTAAAAATTATAAAAATAAAATTATAGAAATAAAATTTTATTGAATATTTCTCGAATTTTAATTAGAATAATTGAAAAAACTCTTACTTTATGCATTCCTCAACTTGAAAATAATTAAGGCACAAAATCAGGTGAATGTATGAATTTTCGGAAGAAGAAGGAAAAAGAAAAAAGAAAAAAGACTTAAACTTTCTGCTTTCCACCCCCAAAATATAAGGCGCTCAGAGACCCTAGAAGGAACCCTATTCAATCCCAATTATCACAAAGCCACAACTTACGCAATGCAGACACATGCAACTGTAAATTGAACTCATGGACACACAAAAATTCATATCACAACTCAAACAAACTCAAAATTCTCTAAAGGAAAAGTCACGGACTTTCTGCTTGGTTACAGAAATAACAAAGCCAAACAGCGCCTTGAATGAACCCTAATTCAACCCCAATTATCACGTAGCCATAACTTCCATAAAATTACAAGCATGCATCCACAAATGGAACTTCGAAACGAACAGAAATTCATTAGTGACCATTAAAATAATCTTTCTAAAGGGAATTCCAACGCAGAGGACACATGTAACGAGAGGGCTGTCACCTTCAAGAGCTTAATGAGAGCGTCTTTCGAGGCCGGAGGATTCTTCAACTTCGATCCCAGTTCTTTCAGCTGCTGCTGCAGCTTCGGAGCCATGGAAACTAAATTCCACGGAATTTCTTCACACCTTCAAACGAGAGGATTCCTCACACGGAGCATTCACTGGGTTTTCTCCAGTGCTTTTTATCAGGCGGTGTGCGCGAATTTGGGGCTTCTTTTATTTTATGTTGTTTCGAACAATGAAGCGAGAAATAGCTCCTCTGTTAGAAATATAAACGACTGAAATAAGCGCTCGCGCTGGGCTTTACCACTCCCGATTTGCTTTTAGGGAGGTATTTTTTTTCGGTTTTGGCCTCCTAATTTACAATATTTGCATGTCAAGTACACGTGGTTGTTTATTTTCAACGTCTGTCTGAATTGTTGAATGTCTATTCTCTTATTATTCTCTACTTCGAACATCTGTGTGGGTTTTTTTCATAAAATTCAAATAATAAAATTCAATGAATTTAACAAGATTGCATTTATAAAATATACTCAAATATAATTTACTTATTCAATGTGATTATGAGTGATACGTAGTGTATTTGGAGATGATGTATGCAAATTATGTTATTACAGATATTAATTACAGTAATTGCATGGCATTAATTACTAAACAATATGGAAAATAATAATTATGAATGTTGTTCAATGTTTTACACTATTAAATTATATAGTAATAAAAAGAATAATTAGTTTGCGAAGTATCTAAGAGTTGGATATTGAAAAGTGGATTATGGTCAACATGTATAGATAAAATTTAAAGCAAAATTTTAATTTACACTAAATTACATATTTCTTTATTCAAGAGTGATGTTTTAACACTTTAAGTTTGCTCACAGTATTTTTAAAAGCATATAGGAAAGAAAATGTCCATGATAAAAAAGATCGATAGTTGTAAATTAGGGTTGTTATGTAAAATTTTATGAACTATATTTCTACAATTAATAGTCATTCATATAAGACGTATTTCAAACTCCCTTGTACTTTTTGTTTTTTTAGTTATGATACTCTTGTTTCAATATATGTACTAAACCACATCTCAATTTCTTTTACTAAAGTGTTGTAGCGACTTTATGCTCATTTGTTTGTTTGTTTAGAAAGTAAATAAACTCAACCGACAACTGCATTTGAGACCACATAATTAGAAGTTATTCACTCGAATTGATATATTGGGACTTTAATGAAGTAATATAAACTTTTTTCATTCGATAATATTTGGGACAAGTATAATTATAATGAGGGTTGTAAATGATTCGAGTCGAGTTGGAGTCTAGTTTAAAAGTTTATCGAATATTTTGTTCAAAATTGGTTTGTTAAGCTTAAAAAGTCGAATTCAGACGAAACTTTAACGATCGATTTCAATCGAGTATTGAGTAGTTTGATTCAGTTTCCAGCCCTAATTTAACTTTATTTACTGGAATCGAAACAACAAAATCAATTTTTTTATGAAATTTTTACTTTGATAATAAAAAAATAATGACTCATTTGAATACAAGGTAGAGAAACCAGTAAATTTTAAGCAATTCATATTTGAATTTCCATAAAAGGTCACTTATAATACACAAAGTAAAGCTATCATGAAAAGTTGGAGGTAGAAATCAACATTAAGCACAAATTTGGGGCTAAAATGGAGATTTCTTCATCATACATAAAAATGTTAACTATAAACATCGCATGAGCCCAACAACGGTTATATATTATTCATCCCAAAAAATAAAAAAGAAAAAAGAAAAGAAAAGAAAGACCAACTATTGTAACCCGACGTCGTATGATTTGCTGGTGCCGCACTCCTGTGTCGTCCTTTGGGGTGATTCTCTGCGAGAACTGGAAACGCTTCTTACGGCGCCGCTTCTCATTGCAGCGTCGGGTGAAACTCTCTCTTCCGGCAGCGCATCTTATCGTACAAACACTCATCACTCGGACTAATTCTCTCCAATTCGAGACAGCAATGGAGTCCCTGCAGAATGACGAAAACGCCCCCGCCGCCACCCAAACCATGTCGAAGAACGCCCAGAAGCGGCTGCGCAAGCAGCAGCGCTACGAGGCGAAGAAAGCGGAGAAGAAGGCTCAGATGAAGGAGCACAAGAAGAGGGAGGTCGAGCGCAAAAGGAAGGAATGGGAGGAGAAATTGGCGAGCGTTGGCGAGGAGGAGAGGGAAAAGCTGATTGAGGGGAGGAAAGAGTTGAGGAAAGAGCGCATGGAAAAACGTACTGAGGAAAGGGGAAAGAAAATTGAGAGGCTGCAAGAAGCGAGGATTAATGGCCAGAATATTGTTATTGATCTTGAGTTCTCTCATCTCATGAACACTAACGAACTGCATAGCCTCGTTCAACAGGTTGTTGTTCTTTTCTTTTCTTGGTTTCGTTGTGTTTCTTTTAAATTTATAAAGCAGTTTTGCGTTGATGGAAATTCTTGTGCAGTAAAACCGGAGATACTTCACCTGAATCTTATCCTTACATGATTAATTGACATTAGTGGGCTAACTGTATTAGAGTGGATTTCGTCATTCTTGTTTCTCTCTGAGCTTATCAATTGTGAAGCAGTGAGCATTCTTCTTTAACATGAAGAACGTATTTTGTTGCTAATGCTTACATCTGAACAACTTCAAATTAGATGTGGTTATTGGTGGATTTCCTGTATTGACATCGACACTATGTATCATTGAGCTCATGCCATCAGATTTTACAATTGTTTGGTGATTGTATAAGATTTTTGCATCGGTTTCCCTTTGATATAGTTGACCATGCTTGGATAAATATTTCTGCCATTCCCTTTCAGCGCCATTATTGAGCTAGTTGCTACCTACGTTGCGTGCAGATTATGTATTGCTATGCGATAAATGGGAGATGTGCCTCGCCGGCCCATCTTTGGCTAACAGGCTGTCAGGGAGAAATGCAAAATCAGCTTCTGCGGATCCCAGGATATGATAAGTGGGTAATCGAGAAGGAGGATGGGTCCTATATAGAAGCTTTTCAAGATCAGAAAGAAAAGTTGGTGTATCTTACGGCCGATTCTGAAAACATTCTGGATGAACTTGATCCAAAAGCAGTATATATCATTGGTGGTTTGGTGGATAGGAACCGCTGGAAAGGCATTACCATGAAGAAAGCAAAAGAACAAGGGATCAAAACTGCCAAGCTGCCAATAGGAGCTTACCTGAAGATGTCTAGTTCTCAGGTGTGTTTTCGCCCCTACTAGTCTTAATTGGGCACCATTTCTCATTGTCTTTTGGGACGTCTGATTTGACTGAAGGACCACACATTCGCAGATGTAGCTTTTGCTGTTCTTATTGAGCTTTTGTTCACATACACCCTTCCTCCATTTAAATACAATGAGAGAAGGACTAGATGGTTCATGCCAGTGATGTTGGAAGTTAGGATATAATCTCAATTCAGTTAGTTAGATCCAGGTTGTGCATTCGCAAATTAATGGACTATAAAGCCGTTATGATGAGAGCTGCACCTATGACATGTTAAAAATCCAATATTCTTGTTTTTGTTGCCTCTCTTTTCTCACCAATAAAGCCGTTATGTTGAGAGCTGCACCTATGACATGCTAAAAATCCAATATTCTTGTTTTTGTTGCCTCTCTTTCCTCACCAACAAATGCCAATATCATTCTTCTGATGATGGTAACTCTTAATTTGCTTACTTCCAGGTCCTTACCGTGAATCATGTTGTAGAGATACTGCTCAAGTTCTTGGAAACAAAAGACTGGAAGGATTCATTTTTTCAGGTGATTCCTCAAAGGAAAAGATGTGAAGCTGGCTCCGAGGAGAACAAAGAAGAGGTTGAGTCTGAAGGCTCTTTTGAAGAGGGGGATGAGATAATGCCTGAAAGACAAGAAGGGGCAGAGGCAGATAACGGAAATGATGAAGATGGTCAAAAGATAGGAAAGCTAGAAGATGGAGACTGTGTACGAATAGATGATCAAAAGGCAAAAAGGCAGTGCGTTGAAGCGTAGAATTAACCATAACTTTCTTTTTTCTCAAAGTTTCATAGATCCGTAGAGAATGTCTCTTGGTAAATGAATTACTCATCTTAGTTGCATTGCAGAAGCGTCTCGACAGTTTGATTTGCACCTTGAAGGTACATCAAGTTTCAATTTATCATCTTTTATACCTTCTATTCCTTCTGTGTCCCTTGGCATTTTTTTTAAGTATGAGTGATCTTGGAAAAGTCTCATATTAGTAATACATATATTCTATACTGGGTAAAATTCTACTTAAATTGCCAAGAAAAGTAGTGTAAGAAATCGCAATCTGCAGGAAAGAAAATTGGAATATCGAAATCACAAACATTAAAACATCGATGAACTTTGTTTTTGCTGTTACAATTGAAAGCCTAAAGCAACATAAGAAAACCCATCTTCAGAGTTGTTACATAACCCTACCCCTTCCCCTTCCTCCTTAGCAACTTTACAACTGCTCCTTGCACTGGGGAAATGGTTCAATGCATGCCACTGGAGCTTGTGATGGACCAGCATTAGCTGCATCCTTGAAGAAACTCATTGGCGCCGCAGCTCCATAAAACCCATGATGATGAGCTATGTGATGAAAAGCCCCTGGAGGAAAGCCATGGTAACCCAGAGAGCCATGATCAACCACCCTCTTCACCAGTGGCTCACCCCTCAATGAGCCCCGCTCACCACCATCAAACTCACGGTATCGGTGCAGGTACACTGTCAACGGCTCAATGTAATCATCAAATCCCAGCTTGCTCATTGCCCACAGCACATCCTCTGCGGTGATAGTCTTCCTCTGCTCACGCTGGCAGCGGTCATTAGCTTCGCTGGTGATGAAGCTGATATACTCCGAGACACATTCTTGGATTGTCTCCTTGGCATCGTCCGATATCTTGGCGTGTGGTGGCAGGATTTTGCGCATGATTCTGATCACATTTGCAATTGGCATGAAGCGGTCTTGCTCGCGGACAACACATTCCGTGTCCTCAGTGGTTGCATTAGTGCCGGCAGGGTGGTGGTTTGTTTGAGGAGGCGGCAAGCCCATGCTGATGTCTGGTGCTTTCATATCTATGCATGAAGTAGTAAAATTAGTTATTCCCGTAAGTTGGGCCTTTTTTAGTACTTCCCTCGAGTCTTACGGCAAGAAATGAATCAACCAACAAGTTAAATGTGGGCTGATGATGTCTGAAAAATTCAATTAACTGGGCTAGAACAGGCCCATTAGAGAAAAAATACTAAAAAGTACGAACAAGACAAAGTTCCATAAGACGCCTGGAGAGGCTCACTCGTGAACGGTCCAAAACAATTAGTACGACAAAACAATTGGTGAAAAGCAGACGGAAGCAACAGATATTTGTTACCGTCTTTTCAATTTTTTTTGTTCTTTATTCATTAAACTTGAAGCGTTTCTTCTGTCCCCCAACAATATTTCAACCCAAACCCGAAAAAAAAATCAAGAATCAATGAGCAAAAGCGGCACCAGCACTGTATTTTCTCAACTTAATCCCACCAGATCCTGAGACAGATACATATATGTTGGGGGTTGAGAAGGTCCATTTAAAGCATAAAAATCAGTCCTAAAAAATATTGGTGAGTGGCAGAGAATGATGCCTGGAGAGGGGAAATTGGAAAAAGGTGGTCTGGTTAGTTCTGAGTAAGAAAATGACTAGTAGTAGTAGTAGAGTAAGGGCAGTGTGGGGGGGGGGGGGGGGTGAGGAGTAGGGGAGTAGCAGAGTGTTTGTCTGAGAATGCATGAGTGACATGTGTAATTGTGGGGCCATATACTGCATGTTTGCCACTTGTTTTTTGTTTGTCTTGTTTTACAGAATGCTATGCAAAGCCGTTTCCAATTCAATTTATACTACTGCTTGAGAAAACACGATTTTCATCACTCCATGGCTGGAAGCAAATGATCTCTAAGTCTTCCCAATTCAAGATATCTATACAGATGCATGTTCGTGCTCAAATTGACAAGGGAAGAAGTACTCTTAATCCCCTGATTAACTGATACATTAAGTAAAAAGGGGCTGAGATGATATTAGTATGAGGAATTATGCAATGTAGCTGCAAGATTTATGTCTGTAAAATGAAGATTAGTGTGTTGGGAAGAGATGAAACATGAAAGCACATTTGCATGCAGATGAACATGAGTGTCTCTCTCAGAGAGACGAGGAGGGTCTCTCTCTGGTTTGAGCAGATGCGTGGTTTCTCTCTCAGAGAGAGAACAAAAAATGCTAAAACAAAATGGTAACACAAAATGGAGATCAAGAAGAAAGCAGGAAAGGAAAAATAATTTGAGGGCAAAGAATTTGTTGAAGCGAAGCAAAAATGAAAAACCCTAATTCAAGAATTACCAGAGCTTGTTCGTGGGAGCCTGCGGTATCCATGGAAGCCTCCATTGTTCCCTCCCAGTTCCATATCCACCTCTCCAATCTCTCTCTCTCTCACGCACTGAAAAACACACAAACACACACAGAGAGTGAGGTTTTTTTTGTTCTTGTTTGAAACCGAAAGTTGTAGAGGGATTAAATGGCAAGTGTCCAAATTTATAGAGCCAAACAAATAAAAAAAAAAAGAAAGAAAAAAAGAAAAAGGGAAAAAAGCAGGGAACCACGTGGCGAGAAGGCGTTGTGAACGAGAGAAAGGCATTCGCCGGTGGGAAATAAGGCTTCACAGTTGGGCAGCACTGCGGGAGCATTGACCGGCAGACGAACATTTATGTTTTGCTCATCCATCCATCCATATATATATATATAAACACATATCTGTGTGTGTAAGTGTGTGTATTGGGGGTTGCTTTTTAATGCATGCTTTTGATGATGATCAGTAGTAGAGTTTAGAGTTCCAATTCAAGTTTTTGGACTCAGAAAAAAAGAAACGTCTCTCTGCTTAAATATGGTGTCGTGATGTTGACTATATATGTGCATGTTTTATGGGGACATGAAAACTTCTTGTTCCTTATCGGTGCCAACATATATATATAAATCTCTTCCTCTTCCTGTAACATTAAATCTTATTTTAAGTTGCCTAATTGCTTGTTTAAAAGGATGAAAAATACCACACCTATATACTTACATGTTTATAAATGGATATAATTTAAATGTATAAATTGAGGGGTGTTCGGAATAAAATCTGAAACCTTGGGCTCCAAATTATTGGACTCGGACCCGCCCAGCCAAGAAGTGTACCAAACTCACCCAATCGAGACGGTTTTGGGCCGGGGCCCAATTGCCCTAACCCGATTGCCATCCTAAATTTGATATGGAAAAAGCATAAAATACCCCCCCCCCCCCCCCCCTTAAAGTTGGGGATAAAAATTGGGATGGGATCATCATATTTTGACACGGGTCAGTTTGGGTTCGACCCAAAATCTGGGCTCTTGATTGATGGATACGTGGCACCATTTGGGAGCTTTAAAGTGACGACTGTACAATGAGGGACAAGTATAAATAGCCCCATAATAAATATTGATCAAGGTATGCTTTGAGTGCGTTCTATTATTAGTTGTATACAAGACTTGTTGACTTAAAACTGTTACTAACTTCTTGGGCAAAATGCTTTTTTAGCCATATAAGATTAGTTCATTATTGTTTTTGGGACTACAACTTAAGCATATAACGGTTTCAATCCCATAAAATACGATTTTAGGTATTTTTAGTTCCACGATTTTAGATACTTTTAGTCCTAAGTTAACGGCTATTAACAGACATATGCAAAGCGCGTGACTTTTTCGGACTAAAAATATCTGAGTTCTTATTTTATGAGACTGAAATAGTCACCTGCCTAAGTTGTGGTACCAAAAAAATAATGGCATAATTTTATGGGACTAAAAAAGCATTTTGTCCTTAACTTCATCGTCGAGTGGTGTCCCTAGGGGCAATCTAAGCATCTCTAACCCTTCTTGTGAATTTCACGCTTATTTCTTACGTACAAGTCAGGGGGAAAAATTCAATTTTGGTTCAGTTTCTTAGGCGCGGTGGCATTTTGGTCTAGGTCCATTTCAAAATAGCAAATCAGGATAATAATTTTTAAAAAATGACAATTTAAGGACACAAAACCCTAATTTTGTCGAAATCACGCACAAGACGTGCCTGTGACACCAATTTTTGGGGATTTCTCCAAATCTGGCAACTTGGCTTATGTGGAAGGTCTTTTTCGACCAATGCTTACGTGGCAAGGGTGACGTGTTTAAAAGCCACGTCACCCCTGCCAACTCTCCATTTATTGGAGGGAAAAGAGACTAACACCGGAGCTGCAAGCTAAAGTGGCGGAAACACGTCAACCAACATTGTTTTTGATCAAAGTTGATGAAGATCCAATCTAATAGGATCAATGGACCCCCCGAAGACGAGGAATTGAATGGAAAGAGATAAAATGGTTGAAAATTTGGAATCTTTGGCAAATATATGTTGATGAAAATGAGCAATAATAGATGGGAAAGACTCGTCGGATGATGGAGTGTTGAATGGTGTAGGCAACGGTCGGAGGGGCGTTGTGATAGTGCCGGAAAAAGGAAAGAAAAGTGGTGGATCTGGAGGTTGACAAACAGACGACAGAAGGCGGTGGAAATGGAACAAAGATAGTGCAATAGACTCACATGAGCACAGGGAGTCTAATGATGGTGGTGGCGACGGGTGGGTCGTACGGGTTGCGCCGGAAAATGATGTGAGAGAAAGTAGATCACAAGAGACGAAATGGCTGTCAACAATGAGTGTGGGCGCGTCCATGCTTCGTTTGAGACATGCGCGGCGGTGCTGTGCAAATCGGATGGAGGCGAGACTAGCAGTGGTGTGCGTGGCTAGAGAGGCGCCAAATTCTTTTTCTGGTGGCCGGTCGGTGCTGACACATGAGTTGGCAGGGGTGACATGGATTTTTTAACACATCACCCTTGCCACGTAAGCAGCGGACAACATTAAACCTTCCACGTAAGTCAAGTTGATGGATTTTGGAGAAATCCCAAAAATTGGTGATCACGTGCGCGCCATGTGCGTGATTCCGGAAAAATTAGGGTTTTTTTCCTTATAGTGCCATTTTTTTAAAAATTTATTGTTCTAATTTGCTATTTTGAAATGGACCTGAACCAAAAATACCATCACCTCTGAAACTGGATTGAAATTACATTTTTCGCCAAGCCATGGATCTCAAGCCCAAAGTGGAGGATCTTGACCCCATTACTGTTTATAGCAAACAATAATCTTCATATTTAGCACAATTTTCAGCCCAATCTTACCATTGAAACGATAGTATTTCACATAATAAAGCAACAGCAACAAGTGCAAAGTAGATGTTTAGAGACAAAAGTTCTCCAATACCATAATAATACGCATACCCCCATATTTGCTCTTACAATAACTCCAAGCATCTGAAACTTTAAAGAAACAAAACAATGGAAACAACCAATTACATATATATATACATCAACGAAGACATAATATTGGCTCCTTGGATCACCTTCTTTAGCTCAACTTTTTACCTTAGTATCATTATCCATATAATATTTAAGAGATAGAGGAAATCGACATGTCAATTAACAGGAAATTAAAGGTACTACTCAAGTAAGATTTTATATATAAAATATTCTAGGAGCTAATAAATTTCTTAAATAAGTTTAGACACGTTATAAATTAATTATTATATGTCTTATTTTATTTTATTAATGTAAAGTTTATTTAATTTGTCTAATTTTAATTTTTTTCTAAAGTAGCAAATTTTACATAAAATATCTTAGAATTTATATTATTTTAAATGTAATACATGTGAATCAATGATGCATGTTATGGGTTCCTAAAAAATCTGTATATATTTCATTTAAAATAATATGAATTTTTCCTTCAATAAGCTCTATCTAAAATTTCATAAATAATTTTTATTTTAAATTTACAAGTTATATAGTGCAAACCGAGTTTAACGGATAGTTTCGAGTAAAATACATACCATGTAACGAATCTCTTCTATAATTTTGACTTCACAAGAAGTTCTATATTTTCGAGGAAAATTCATACCATGTAATATAAAATATCTAAGCTTATAAGTTTTATCTGTTTAGTAACTATATAAATATATATATATATATATATATCACATGATTAAGGAGTATATATATAGATACAACCGCAGATTAAGTAGAGACATAAGTTTACAAAATAAAACCATGTACTAGTTGTTATCACAAAATATATATTGAAAACGATATAGAAATTAATTTAGTCATTCTACAAAATGAATCTTTAGATGATTAGATCAATGAACTCATGAATATTATGACATGCGTACAAAGTCTAAATTCAACATTTCAAAGAAATTGTAGAAATTATTTAACTTAATTAGAATATTATCAAAAGTAAAATTTAAGACAATAATGATATTAATGTAATAAATAAATACGAATAATGTGTATCGAAATTCAGCAGCTTCACAAAAGTTGAGGGACCTTCACGAAAATCCCAAGATTGAGGGGGACTAACCTGCAATGACGGGATAGCACTCCGATGCTTAAGTCAGTAATGTTCTTACTGATAAAATAAAACAGAAAAACTTGAATAAATGAAAATAATGGTAAAAGAGTATTGTGTAGTGATAAATTATGCAAATAAGTTACTTAAAAAATAACTGCACAATTAGTCATTTTATAGGGGCCCATCTAATCCGATTTTGGGATATTTGTTGAGAGTCGTACTTTGTTTGATATCCTGAAGAGTCAACTATCTGCTTCAACAAACCGCGAGAGAATCGAATAACCATTGAAAGAGATATGATTGTTTTAATGATCCCTGCCAGGTCTGCCATTTTTTCTAGGAAGTGGGTACCTGCTAAATCTGGATTTCAGCCAGCTCTTTAGGAATTTGGATGAGATCTTTTAATATGACGTGTCCCATGTGTCAGCCACCTGTACGTCATGGAATCCTTGTTGTATGATGACTAGGCTTGTTATACGAGGCTTTTACGTGGCTTGTCAGGTTAGTAACCACAAAAGGGACCTTATATTATATGAATGTCTTACTACTTTGGGCTAAATGAGCCTAACCTGCTAGGTTATTTTGCTTGAGAGTCCACTCCTCGCTCTTGGGCTTATAAGGTTGATGAGATGACAAAAATACCCATCCTAAAGGGTACAAATTGCTTTTAAATGCCAGAATCTGCATGACACGCGCCGGTCGAATCGAGTGACCCCAACCTACCCACCTAACCCAATCTTGATGATCTGGAAGAGGTGAGCTGTTGGATTATCTGACAACTCTGGCCTTTATGTTGACACTTGGGTCAAAACAAGTGGGCATCATTTGCCCTATAAATACACTTTCAGATATCATTTATGGTAAGGTTATTTATTACATTATCCAGACCATTAAATACTTTTAGTTCGAACACCGCTATTTCGATCTTGAGCTGACTTAGGCATCGGGGGGTCTTCACCGGCGACATCCCAGCAAACCTAACGACCTATTCTTTTCTCAGGTCCCAACTTATCTAGGATACTCGAGGCAACTTGTGACCTCCTATCCCAGATTGTTTGGCGCCATCTGTGGGAAATTGAGAAAAGAACACTCGAATTGAGAATGGAAGGAACGTCGAGAGAGCACTCGCCGGTTGATAGGGACCCAACTCCACCGAGGCAAGTAGAACAGACACCGGTAAGACAGGAAGGACAAATGATACATTTAACTCCAAAAGAACTACAAAGAATGATAGACGCAGTTAGTAGACAATCCGTAGTCGAGTACGAGAAAAGAACAATTACACTTGCGACCCATGAACCCGTAAGGAGACAATTATTCCAAAGTAAGGGAAAAAAGGTGGCCGAGGAACCAAGGCAGGTAACTAGCAGAGTTGAGCTTGAAAAAGGCCGTGAACCTGTGAAAGCTCACGATAAGAAAGTATCGGATGCATGGTCGAGCAAAAGAGGAAGAAGGGAGCCAGGTATTTTAAAGGCAGAAATAGCCAATGTTTGGACATAGATTGAGAGGTTAGGCCAAGAAATCGACGAAATGAAAAGACGAGGAGAGCTGGTAGCACAAAATAGAAACTCACCCTTCGCGAACAAAATTCTTACTGAGGTAGTAGATCCTAATTTTAGGTTGCTGGAATTGCCCGAGATGATGGGATGAAGGACCCTCAAGGACATGTGTCGGCATTCAAACGGTAATGAATTTATATGGACAAACTGATTTTATTAATGCAAGTTTGTCCGTAACAACATTGACAGGAAATGCACAGGAGTGGTTCACCAGCATCCCTAGTGGTACTATTGAATCTTATAGCCAATTGGTCCAAAAATTTACTTTTCATTTTGCTAGTAAGAAAAAGGCAAAATGGTTAGCAACTTACCTGTTTACCATTAGACAAAAAGAAGATGAATCTCTGAAAAGTTTTAGGTAGGTTTAATAATGAAGCGTTAGAAATACAAGACTTGCGGATTGACATGATGATAAGCATTTTGATACATAATTTAAAGAAAGAACCGTTTGCTTCAATCTTAACTAGGGATCTACCTGAGGATATTGAACAACTGATGCAATCAGCTCATAAATATATACATGAGGAAGAAATGATTGCAATGAAGGATGGAAAGTGGTCTCACCATAAACATTTCAAAACCCTCACATTTTCGCAATTTTTTTTTGTTTTATATTTTTAATTAATTTTACCAACAAAATGCTGAGATAGATTTTGCTAATATCAGGTCTCATTTTGAACATTTACAATAGACGATTTGAAAAATATATATGTATTAGTGTGTGGGGCACATACAAATATACGTGCAATAAATTTATAACTTAAATAATATAATTGTTATTTTTTAAAATATATGTGTTAGGTAAATAAATAAAAAATAGTAAAAGAATAAAGGATTTGAAAAGTTATTGACAGAATGTGAGGGGAAGAAAAAGAACATGGAAATTGAGAGAGAGAGAATCGTAGGTTGAAAAAAAAAACTGTTGAAATAATTTAAAAGAATTAAAAAAAATAGACCAAAAAAATTGAGCCATAAAAAATGTGCATTTCAATTATAACAAGGTATAAATAATAAGGTATAGGTATATATTAGTATCAATATACCAGTATATTTTAAATTTTTAATGCTTGTTCATTGAAACATACACACAGATACACGAGCAAAATATTTTTTTGGTCCCATAAGATTAGAGCATTGTTTGTATTTGTACCACAATTTAAATAGGTGACTGTTTTAATCCCATAAAATATATTTTTTAATTTTTTTGATTCCAAAATATCACGTTTTCCAGTTTTTTTAGTCTAAAAATGTCATGTCCCATGTGCAAGGCACATGACATTTTGAGACCAAAAAAATTAAAAAATGTATTTTATTGGACTAAAATAATCATTTACCTAAATTGTGGTACTAAAATAAATAATGCCAGAATCTTACGGGACAAAAAAATATTTTGTCTCAAATACACGCACAAATACATATATACACCTACAGGAAAAAAGTAATACACACATATGGAAATAAAAACAACAATTTTTATTTATTAAAAGACTTAAGTAATTCATGCATGCCTTGCGCCTCCCCTTCAATTAAGCCGGCTTCTCCCAGCTCCACCGTTCCACGGCCGACGGCTCGCCGGAATCCTGCTGGAGTTCTCTCGCAAACCCACGATCACGTCCACGAACGCCCGCAGTATAAACCTATACGACTTCTTGTTATTCAAATCCAAGTAACAGAACAACAGCTCCTCCAGAAACTTCCAGTCCACTTTTCCGTTATGTTCCACACGCGCGTCCACCATCTCCTGCATCGAACGTCGGAAATCTTCGTACGGGCTCGGCGAGTACGTCAAAAGAGCGATGAAATCCTCCGGCGCCGAGGAATCATCCGCCGCGATCTCCGGGGCTTCCTCCGACTCCACCGAAGAATCATTTGTTGGCGAGGCCGAGGAAGAGCAGACGTCGTCCATGATGTGCGAGCTCGTCGAGCCGGAGGCGACGAAGAACCTCGCCGACCGGCAGAGATTTCGCGGCAGAGGAAGGTCGAGCAGCCTCGGCGACTCCAGCAAAAACGACGCCGTTCTCGGCTCAGTTTTCTTCGGGACCTCCTCTTCGTACTCCTTCTGGTAGAGTGACCTGAAATTCTCAAACAAGAACTGGTCGATGTCGGACAACGTCGCCGCGTCGTTCTCCTTCTTGCCGCCCTTGGACGAGAACGACGGCGTTTTGGGGTGCTTGCAACTCCGTAACGGTAACTGGATTTGTTTCTTGGAAATTTTGATTTTTGATAGGCATTCTTGTAATGATTTCTGAATTTGCTTTGGCATTTTCCTTTTTTCTTTTAAAAAAATAACCACAATATATTTGGGTTTTTGTCAATGGGATTTAAGTGACAAATTGGATGCATGGGGTGTGGTATTTATAGTGAAATTTCAAAAAATAAAATATAGGAGTGGCATTAAAGTAGGATTTAATAATGGACGTTTTTTTATCACACACCATAAAGATAGAGATGGTAACTAATTTTAATGGCAATATTTACTACAAAGTTTTTTTTTTTACTACTTCTTTTTTTACTTTTTGTTTAATAATAGATACATTTTTATAGTTATGTATCAACAAAAAATAGTTTACCTACTAATAATGTTTTAACCCGGCGCTTAAGGTTGATGTCATGAACACGTTCGAGTCTCAATGAATATGTGTGTATTTGTCTCACTTTACGTGAATTTATTATAACTTATTTCAAATTCTTAATTATATTGATGTATTAATCGCATCAATATATCGCTCAATTTATTAAAATATTGATATAATAATATAATTACAATTATATATATATATATAATTCACCTCCGTGTGCTTTTTTTAATTAGGTTTTAATGTAGTAGGTGAAATTAGGTGTATAAAGTTTTTGCCCAATTATTATTTGAGTAAATTTCATTTAAAGAATGATTCTTTTTTTTTTCTTTGAATATATATTATGAGTGGGTAGCAAGAATTAAATCTCATTGCCCTTTTTCTTTGTTTTTCTCTTTTTATTTTTATGTAAAGTGGTTTCATACTTCTTGAATGCTTATAGGTATGTGTATCTACTCATTGGATTTTCAAATTAATGCTTATTAATAATCTTTTTAACAATTTATTATGAAAAATAAAAAATAATTATGATATATGATAATATCTAAAATTTATATATATATATATATATATTTTAAATTCTGGGCTGCATCCATGCCTTTTGAAAGCTTAAACACAATCTATACTTTTAAAAATATTTTTTTTTAAAAAATGAGAGGCATGATTTAGAACATCTTAATTTTTTTCTAATAAAAATGAACAAAAAGCGTATTCTAAGAATTCAGACCCACGCCTCTAAAGTTTTCATTTAAATTAAATCGAGGAGTGGTCAGACTTTGACCAATCTCGATCAATTTTATTTAAGGGATATGATTTAATTTAAGAGTGATTATGATAGTCTTTGACTGCAAAAATTCATAATGGGCAGTCAAATAATTATTTGGTTAAAACTAGTAACTATGTCATTATTACCATGTAAAAGGATCAATGCCTTAATATGATTAACTCTGACTTCTTCGGAAAAGATGATGCAGAATTTTCACAACATTATCAGCATAATTTACCAAATTTAG
Source organism: Sesamum alatum (assembly GCA_034509735.1). Lineage (NCBI taxonomy): Eukaryota > Viridiplantae > Streptophyta > Magnoliopsida > Lamiales > Pedaliaceae > Sesamum > Sesamum alatum. The sequence continues at coordinate 52,252,065 of JACGWO010000001.1, read as the reverse complement.
AAAACATTCTCATCTTTGTCTGGTCAAACCAAAAATAATATTTCTACATTAACAATATTGGATTTGGTCAAAATTAATTGAGATAATTTTTAGATTTTTATTGCTTGAACACCATCAGGAAGATCATCCACTATCAGCATTACTCCATGATGAGCCACTTTGATTAGCAACAATAAATACAAGGAATGAAGTTAAAACGGAGAAAAAATTCGTCGCTAGGGTCTTCAACAATTGTCTCCAACCTAGGCAGCTACCTTGATGATCTCAATGCCAGTTTCAGCAGGTTCCTCAAAGGTTGCTGCTGCATCAAAGTTGATCTTGACGAAATCATGGGATGGAGATTGCCGGTGAGATTATGAGGGTGTTGAAGGTGGGCCAACCGCATCTAAATTCACATAGTAGTCGAAAGAGGAGTGATGCAACCATTGAGGAGTTTTCCGTGACAGTTTTATTGGGTTAAATACTATTTATTCCTTCTGTCTCGAAAGAAATAAGCAAAAAATTTCATTTGAAAAATAAAGCAATATTTACCCTTATATTTTTAAAAATGGTGCAAAACCCCTCACGCATTTCATAAATAACATACTGTTCTTTTTTATTTTAAAATTTAAAATGATATTTATGTTTTTATCTAAAGACTGTTGAATTTTAATTATAATCTAAGGTTCAAATTTAATTAATAGATCAACGTTGTAGATTTTATACAATTCAACCAATAGGTTAGATTTAAATAAATAATAATTAGAACTATATATAATTAAATTTGAAAATGTATAATTATATAACAAAATAAGATATATATATATATATATATATATATATATAAAGAGACAGAGAAGGGGGGGTGGGGGAAGGGGAGGTGGGTGCCGACGAGGAGGAGGGGAGCGGCGACGACGTGGCTAGGAGGAAGGGGAAGGGGCGACGCCGTGGCTGGGCATAGGGAGGGACATATCCGGGTTTGATTTGAGGGATGCTCAAGTGGGAACATCAGTAGCCTATAAATTTGCTGTGGAGATTGATAATAAGGTTATGCCATTTAAGCTGTTGGAGGATGTGAACCGTTGGGAATATGTGGAGCTGCCCATTGTCAAATGGAGCCTCCGCCTCAGCCGGGTGAGGAAATGGTTTGATAGAGAGAAAGAACTTGGATGATCAGATGCCTGTTCTTGCCCCGTTCCAATGGCTGGCCCGATGGAGCTGTGGATCAGGAAGGAGATGGCGGCGGCGGCAGTCGTCTGACGGTGGAGAAGAAGATGAAAAAAAAAAATGTATTGTTTTTATATATAATATATATATTAAGTATATATAAATAATATTTTTATCAGTTAAAAATCATGCCAAGATGCAGAAGGGGCACATCTAGTACCACTGAACATAAGGAGAGTATTTTGCTCCATTTACAAAACACAAGGTGTAAATTGCTTGTTTTTTTTCTTTTTTACAGTGCTTTTTTGGCACAGATGCCCTAATAGAGGGTGTAAATTGCATTTTTTTAAGTTTTATCCAATTTCACTGTAGACTCCAGGCAAGTGTTGCAAACATGTGAAAATTAATGGAATGCATCATTTGAAGGGAGTGGATCAGCCGAGATTGCAATGAAAACACTAAAAAAATGAAAATTAAAAACATTTTAAATCCAATGGTGTGCATCTTGGGCCTTGTTTACTACTTTTCATTGGATTGACCCTTACAATAGTAAGGGGCTATTATCTGTTATTGAATAATATTGGACAACTCCATTTTTTGTTTATTTGAATCAATTATTTTGAGGCAATATGATTTGTTAATACAGCATCCTGTTTACATTGACCCAATATTCATTGGATAAAACAAGAAAATTACAATTTTGCCTCATCTACATTAACCTATCAAATCAGCCAACTGTTGTCATATTTTTTAGGATGAGAAGTTCATTTCCCCGTTGTATTTCCCAATTGATGGAAATACAAAGAATTTTGAACTTGGGAAGCAAGGAATCCGTTTTGTTTCTCAGAAGCAAAAACATTGATTTTGATTTTCCAAATAGATGCCAAGTTCTTGAGCAAGTATTGAAAGATCAGTGTTAAAAAAGGGATTGTCTAATTCTATTATGGGCCCAATCTCTTAAAGCCAATTCCATCTTGTGGTCTCTGAAACCTCAAGAAAGAGCTCCTATTTTGCTTGCTGGATCAAGCTATTCCATCTCTCACCATCCTGCTGCTAATCCTTGCTCAACCAGATTATGTTCAAATAGTAGGTTGTGTTTGATTTCATTTGCCACCATCATGTCAACATTTCATCCTGTTCCACCAACGCAGTTTGGTTCATGTTTTTAGTTTTTTACCAATTAAGTGTTGTAGTTCCTCCAGGTGAATGTTGAAGTCAAATGTGCAGCCATTTTCGTACTGAGCTTGTCATAGAATTCATGTATCTAAGAATATCTCCTAGAGAAGGGATAGTTTTAAGTCTCAAACGATATTCGATTGGGAATGACATGTACCTTTTTTATCCTTTTCGATTTAATGTTGATCGAGAAATCTCAAATACACGTTGTCTGCGTTTTGCTGGTAATTTTCCTTTTCATGCTCTCTGCCAACAATATTCCAGACCAAAACAGGATGAAAGAATAAGAAACAAAACGAACTACCTTGACATCCCAGACAGACAAGTTCAACCACCTATTTCACTTGTATGCATTCTTCCTCAGTATTAAAGTTGTACAAAGAAAATGCTACTTGTAAGATCATACAGGTGGAGGCGGCAAGTCTAGTAAGAGCCAGAATCCGACACAATCGTCTGAGTCCAAGTCATCTTGAATAGCAAGAAAGTGTAAACCTCCACACGCCTTTTTTGTTGCTTCCCAAGCTTCAGCTTCACTAGTGAGTCACTAGCGTTTTCTTGTATGTTGCATATATATAGCGTGTTGAGATCCCAACAGATAGAACCACACGAGCCCGCCTTGTATCAGCTTCAATTGAACAGACTTCTAGACCATTCATCCATGTTGCACTAATGCATGAGAAGTTCATTATGATGCTTTGTGAAATTTGTGCAGAAAATAAAGAATAAAATGTAGAGGAAACTATTGACAAAATTTAGTATGGAAAAACTTACGAAGAAGCATAGGAATGGAGGTGGGTTATAAATAATGGAGTACTGCATTTAAACATCCAAAAACTATGTTTCAGATCATTTATCATCTGTCGAAAATTAAGACAATTTTAGGAACAAAAATGTAAAATGAGGGTAAAAACAAAAGACATGAATGGAAGGTAAAAAATTGTAATGAGGGAGGTGGGACCCCCAGATTGTTAATATTATCCCCACCTCCCATATTACAGTCGCCCTTTTAGTAGAAATGAGTAGTGGGTTATCGTTGATAGTAACGGGCCCAGCCTCTTGTAAGTAAATGAGGCACTACCCCCTACTAATCCAGATAAGAGGGCTAATAGCATAAGGTAAGCAAGATCTTAATGTTTTCAATCTTTCGTTGTATAAAATACAGAGATAACTAACAAACATACAAAACTCATGCGCAACATGCCTATTCATTTCGAGTTTGCAAAATCACAAAATAGGTTACAACACATAATTACTTGATCCCGTTAAAACTACGTCTTGGACCAATTCTACCACCAAAATTTGCTTACTCTCAATAGACATATAATTAATTATTAACATCAACATTTGCATCTCACATTTTCATTGTAGATCTTCTATTGCATTGGTGGTACATAATAATATTATTCTAGTTTGAAGTATTTTTTCTTCTTATGTTATATACATGTCGTCCCTGTCTTTTGGGATGGGGGAATTACATATAAAATAGTGTCGGTTACACTTAAACCCCTTTTAAAAATGCAAAAAGTTACACGATTTATTCTAAAAAAGTTTTGAAATTATACTTACAGCTCTTCCAAAAATTACACCTGACCCCTTTCTATTATGGTTTGGACGAAAAAAATCGACGTTACCAAAAAAATTATATAAATTTTCAATTTTATCCATCATTTAATAACATTCTCATATACATATATATTTGTATTTATAAAGGGATAAATGTGATATATATATATATATATAATATGAAGTGAGATTAACATTATAATATTTTTCCGTTATAAATACAAAATTATTACATGAAAATATTAAATGAGGGGTAAAATTAAAAATTTATGTAATTATATTTGCTAATGTTAGCATTTTTAGTCCAAACCCTAACGAAAAAGGGGTTAGGTGTAAACTGTGAATTTATTAAGGGGGTGTAAGTATAATTTTGGAACTTTTTTAAGAAAATGTAATTTCGCATTTTTAGAGAGATATAAGAGTAATTAACCCTATAAAATAACTAGCAAAATGGGCGTAAAATATAATACTCAAACGGTCGAGTTTCCCGCAAAAAGCTCATTCAAGTTGTTGTCGTGCCTACTTTGGAAAAACGGACAATTGCTTATCAAAACAACTAGAAAGATTTAGCGTGAAATGCAAATTTTGTCATGTATCTTTTGTATGTTCGTATTTGAGTTTTTTATTTTTTTAAATTATTAAATAAGTCCTGTAACTTTTAAATTTTTCATTATTTTGTTTTTTTAGTTGCCGTAGTTTGCAAATGTTGCCGGAAAAAAGCATATGCCTCGCACATGCTTTTGAATTTTGGACTTTTGTTCCCATTAATCAATTTATGGACCAAAATCATGAAAAATTAAAAACTTACAACACTTATTTGTGCACTAGAAAAATAAATAACTAAAACACCAAATTACAAATAATAGACAAAAGATACATTTAAACCAAAATATACATAGAATATATGGTTAGATACACTTTTCCTCCCTCAACTATTTTTGAGATAGTATTTATCTTTCTAAACTAATAAATGTAACACTTATTCTCCATAATTAAATTGACTGGTTGGACAAGATTATAGTTCTCAATTTTTTTAGTATTGCACGTTAGATCATCATTACCAAATTATTTTTCTAACTAAAAAAACTATTTTTATTCAAAATATGAAAAAAGTATTTAATAAATGAAGAATTTAAATTAAAAGTAACGTAATGAGTTAATATAATAAATACACATCAAATATATTCCAATTATTCATATATACTTTAAAAGAAAATTGACAATATGTAGTTTAACCAAAAGTTGAACATATGTAGGAAAAAAGTGAATAAATATCTTTTGTTATATTTTTCAAAGAAAATATATTTGCAAAAATGGATATGTAATTACACATTGTTATCTAACAAGTTTAATAGTTAATAACTCAATTTTATCAATAAATTAATAATAACTTTTTATGTGAAAGTTTTTTGTGTAGTATTCAATTATGGAGTAAGTGTTACATTTGTTAATTTAGAGAGTGGATGCTACTTCAAGAATATGAGGGGGCAAAGTACATTTAACCCTAAAATATATATTCATACAATCGAGTTTTCATAAAAAAAAAAAAAAAAAAAACCCATTGAAGTGGTCGTCGTGCACCCAGTCTGCAAAGACAAAACTAAATCTAGATAAAAAAAAAAACTAAAACAAATAAAATATATAATAATATATATTCAAAATATTAGATTTCCCGCGAAAATTTTGATCAAGCAATCGCCGTGCATTAAGGTAAAAATTACATATCAAAATAACTAAAAGACGATCATAAAACTTACATCCAATAATGAGACTTCAAAATTTCTTATAAATTAAATAGATTCAAGTGATGATCGCGCCCCTATAAAATGGAAAAATCAAAAGAACTCATGATTGATGTCAAATCCTAATCAAGAACCCATCTTCAATGTAATAGAAACGCATGTAACCAAGATAGAAACAAGATCACAACCTCAATAATTGATCAAATTAAGATTCAGAATCATACACAAATATTAGAAACTGATGATGGCATTCATATACATCAACATGCAAATTAAGGCACACCAGGTACTGCATGCCATTAATTTATTACACCATCATCCCGACCGGTGAAGACAATTGCAAAAACTGACTTCCCGGTCGGAATTATCAGAGGATCAGCTGCAACCACACACATATATATACATATAGATATAATTCACCAAATGAAAATCACCATGAACAATGTGTAGAGCAGCACAGAAATAGGGAAGATGGAGAAGACGAGAGCAAGTGAAGCGGGAGGATCCGGCTGCAGGTAGTAAGGGAAAATGGCGATGGCCATGACTGCTAGCACAATCATCCCGAACGTAGCGCAGACTTTGTTGTCGCGAACCATCTTCTCAGACAGTTGTTTTCGGAGGATGGAAATTAAGGGAAAAAGACCAAACATACAGAGAGTTGTTTGTCGAAATCAATCTCGTATGACTGCTTTATAGGTAGAAAAGTAGTACGGCTTCGATGGTATCCGGGAAATCAGCATTAATGGGTAACAATCGTTTTGTTTTTACATGTACCAGGTGGCGATGACACTTCTTCAATCGGTGTGGAATTCGGTTTCTTGTACGTACGTATATCGTATGATGTAATATGTAATGAAAATCAATTTCAGAATTTATTGGGTAATTAATTAATCAGTTGTTCAAATTAATTCAACTTTATATATTTCATTATATAATTGGCCTAAAATATTACATCCCATGGCCAGTGTCGGGGATATAACCCTAATTCGTTTGATGTCATGAGTACATATAATTGGGGAAGAGTTGGTTGAAAATACCATTACTTATGATTAATGATATTCAGTTATGAATCTAATTAATATATAATGCGTACTTCAATCTATTTAAGCTGATCTAAAGTTGACTATTAGTGGATGGATATGGCGGTAAGGATGTCATTGGGATTGTACCTCGCTGATGCCCATAATTATATCTATCTCCGTTAAGTAAAACATCCTATGAATGTGTTAATTCAAAAGTGCGAGTCACTAAAAAAATGGTTTAATAACAATAAAAAATATTAAATTATTTGAGGAAATATATATATATATATATATATATAATAAGTTAGCGTATTTTATCATATGGGGAAATGTATATAGAAAAAATAAATTGACATTATTGAAGAAAAAGTAAAACTCAAGAAGAAATTTGTGCTATGTTTAGCCATTTCAATTAGAGGGTCTGATTCTCTTTCTTGATCTACAACAATTGGTGTGAGAAAAATCTCACTTATAAAGGGAAGAGAAATGTCAATTCAAACAATCAATTGTTGGCAACATATTTCTTTTTGAAAGTGCAAAAAGAAAAAGTAAAATTAAATCAACTAATTAGTTGTTGGTAGGGGATTTTATTTTGACCAAATTTATTTAAAGCATTTTAGATACCAATTTTCTATATTTTGAAATACTTTACAAAATTTTATGGGGTTTCAGACGGAAAATTCTAGTTTCTGAGAAAAAAGATATCATAAGGAAATTACCCTCATCACACCCCGCCAATGCCAAACAATTAATGTAGTTACTGTCTACCCCGAACATATGAATCACAACTTCTGATTGTAGCCTAACAATATTAATTGGAACATTATTCCTAAGGAAAATTCGTATTAATTAACTAACCCCGATTAGGAAGAACAAATCAAGAAAATCAGGAAACTAACTAAAAAAATTCAAATGTATAAAAAGAAGTTATGACACAAAATTTACAAAAGAATATTTCATCTGTCTTCAATTACCAAATTTCTCGACCCCCAAATCTTGAAGATCTTCAGAAATTTATTATATCTTCAAGTCACGTTTAACATTGGAGATCATGTCCTAATAATACATCCCATAATAAAAAAGGATCCTATCCACACTCGTACTCGATCATTCCTGTGTATATAAACCCGTCATAAGTAGCTTGAAACAATCCACCACGAGAAAGAAAGAAAAAAACATCCTCATCATATTCTTCAGTCCGAGAATTTCTTAATTACACCGACAGGGCCTTCAATATGACGTCGATCAACTCCCGCCTCTGCTTCACTGCATTACTCTGCGTTTTCCTTATTTTCTTCACAAGAATCCAGGCAGCTTCAGTAACTGGCTTGAAGAGCGGGGCGGAGGCGGCGAGGAGGGAATTGCAAGGGTCAGTGCCGCCCTCCTGCGCCGGGCAGTGCGGTGGCTGCACGCCGTGCAATAGGGTTCTTGTGAAGGTGCCGCCGGGAGACAACAACGTGTGGAAGTGCGTATGCAAGGGAAAGATATACCGTAGTTGAACTGATCCTGATGTTAGAAGAGCGATTCATTAGCATTTATATGTTTGTCTTTTAGTTCGATTCTTTTTCTTGCCGTTGGAATTGTTTGACAGCTCGTAATCCGACCAAAACCTAAATTTAGAGAAATCTTTTCTAAAATAATATTTATTTTAAATGAAACAAGACTAACAAATTTGAGAAAGTATGCATAATTAGCGTTATGCCCAAAACCGATGAGATAAAAAGTCATATTTCATTACATTAACTCCAGAAAGAAACGAACAATATGTGCATCTTCCGAGAATTCAACGGATGCGGACATTAAATATTGCATTAATGTTTTTTTCTTGTGAAAAAATATTGCATTGGTGTATTTAATCGGCATGATTATATTTCATCCTTATAAATGCATTTGTCTCTTCTCTGACATATATAGTTCAAATATCCACTGTAAGATAACAATACAAAAAAAAAAAAAAAATAATAATAATGACAAGATACCAAGTGATATATAATTTTAATATTGTCATTAGTTATATGTAGTTTATTTGCCACAATAATAAATTTTTATAGTTTTAATAATGATAATTATCTTGTAAAATTTGTAATTAGTGATTAAAAAATTGAATTCTGCAAATTTGAAATTGCAAATAATTTCTCGACACATTTATAACCAAAATAATTTTATCGTGGCAAGATTGAAAATATGACCACTTAATATATGTTTTTAATAATATTATAAGAAATAATACTAATAGGAACTACATATATTCCTTGCAAAATAATGGAGTTTGTTGTTAACGTAGATTAGTAACAAATTTGATAAGAATTTTATTTATTAATTAACTCGACATTAATTTTAGCATAAAATTGTATAACTAAATATATTCCACAAATATTATTTTTCTATTGCAGTAAAATGTGATCTGGATATGAGATATATTTTATGGCTGCTTAATGCGAAAAAACGAAAACTAAAAACATTTTAAATCCGATCAAGAAATATACCATTAATGTTCTCGGACTTTCAGTGTATAAAACATAGAAATAATAAACAAACATAACAAACTCATGTGCGACCTGCGTATCCATCTTGAGTTTGCAAAACACAAAATAGGTTACAACACACAATTAATCCCCGTTAAAACTATGTTTTGGACCAATTTCTACCACCAAAGTTTGATCACTCTCAATAGACATATAATTAATTATTCACATCAACATTTGCATTTCACATTTTTACTGTAGATCTTCTATTTCATTGGTAGTACATAATAATATTATTCCAGTTTAAAGTATTTTTTCTTCTTATGTTGTATACATGTCGTGCCTGTCTTTGGGACTGGAAAATTACATATAAATAACTAGCAAAACGAACGTAAAACATAATACTCAAGGAGTCAGGTTTCCCACAAAAAGCCCATTCAAGTTGTTGCCGTGCCTACTTTGGGAAAACGAAAAATGCATATCAAAACAAGTGGAAAGATTTAGAGCTAAATGCAATCTTCATGTATCTTTTGCATTTTGGGGATTCAGTTTTTTATTTTTTTAGTTAGCAAATAAGACTTGTAACTTGTTAATTTTACACGATTTTGATTTTTCAGTTGTCGTAATTTGCAAATTGTTGCAGTGTGTGATCGTCATGCATGGCAGGGTTCTTGTTTTGCGGGTCTTGCATGCAGTCAACCTTGTTTTTTGTTTCTGTATTTATTTTCCAGAAGTCGTGTTTCCTTGTAAACATTTTTTTGTATAGCTTGTTACATTCTTTAAGTGAAGTAGTTAGTGCACATCTAGTTGGTAGTCCAGTTGGACGAGTAGGTAGTTAGGTTAGGCGGTTATAACTACCGTAACCTAACATTTATGAGCGTAGGGTCTTCATGGTTTCAGAATTGTAGAAAGTTCACGAACCAGAAATGAGATTCTCTACTAACATTTTTTCGTGTAATATGTGCATGATTGTTAGATTTTCACATGGTATCAGAGCCTTCATTTGAAGGTCTCTGAATGCCGAGCTTGTTTCTTGTAGAAAAACTGTATTTCTATAATGGACATGGTGGAGACTTCAGCTGCCAGCAAGCAGAGGCGAAGAGGTGCTGATGCGCAACTAGTGACGAATGCGCTTCAACTACATGGTGCAGATCATCCGGGGATGGTCTTGGTTAGTGCACCACTGATTGGGAAGAACTATCCTAAGTAGCGTTATGCAATACGACAACCATTATGTACCAAAATGAAGCTAGGCTTTCTTGATGGCACAACAGTTAAATCTGCGGTTACAGATCCAAAGTTCTAGCAGTGGATCCGCGTGGATAGTATAGTCACCACGTGGATCTAGAACACGACTGCAAATGAGATTGTAGGTATTTTCCAATAGACTAAGTCCTCTCGAAGTTTGTGGTTAGAATTGGAAGAGAGGTGCGACGAATGCAATGGACCCTTGTTGCATTAATTACAGCGTCAGATTACTACTTCAGGATAAGAAGACATCTCAATATCAGATTACTTCATAAATTTGAAGCAACTATGGGACGAGTATGAAGGGCTGCTACCACCACCAAAGTGCACTTATGGCGGATGTACTTGTGGTCTCTCTACAAAGGTAACTGCTCAGATTCAATTTACACAATTGATCCAATTCCTCATGGACTGAATGAAGGATTTGAGCATGTGCAAAGTCAGTTGCTTGTACTAGATCCAGTGCCTGATGTAAATCGTGCATATTCCATGGTACAAATAGTTGAAAGGTAGAAACAAGTACATATTGATCTTCGAGAGACGGGTGACAGTATAGTATTTCCCGTGAAAATTTTGATCAAGCAATCTTCGTGTATTAAAGTAAAAATTACATATCAAAATAACTAAAAAGACGATCATAAATCTCGTATCCAACAATGAGACTTAATAATTTCTTATAAAATTAAATCGATTTAAGTGGTGATCGTGCCCCTATAAAAGGGAAAAATCAAAAGAACCGATGTCAAATCCTAACCAAGAACACATCTACAATGTAATAGAAACACATAAAACCAAGATAGAAAAAGATCACAACCTGATCAAATTAAGTTTCAGAATCATACACAGATATTAGAAACTGATGATGGCATCATATATATATCAACCTGCAACTTAAGGCACACCAGGTGCTGCATGCCATTTATTATTACACACTACATCAGTACTATAATTTCCACCATCATCCCGACCGGTGAAGGCAATTACAGAAACTGACTTCTCGATAGAATATCAGAGGATCAGGCGCCGCAACCACACACACACACAGATATATATATACATATAGATATAGTTCACCAAATGAAAATCACCATGAACAATGCGTAGATCGAGCAGCACAGAAATAGGGCAGATGTAGAAGACGAGAGCAAGTGAAGCGGGAGGCACTGGTGTTAATGCATTTTTAAAATCAAGTTTTTCAAACCTGAAACAGCTGATTTTGTTTAAATAAAATCTGCCCACTTTTGACTATTTTCAAAGTTTTAAATTCTGTTTTTAAATTCAGTTTTATGGCTGCTTAATGCCAGATTTTAATTTGGTTATTGCTGCAATGATGGCAGCTTAATGGATGTTGAATTTGAAGCCTATAAAAGGCTGAAGAAGCTCTCACTTCAACACCACCACAACTCACAACCTGAAGCCATAAATCTTCTCTCTAAGCCTTTTCTCTCTAGAGTTTTGGATTTCTCTCTAAAATACGAGATCGGCTTTTCCTCCATAATCCGAGCTTTGTGCTCTAGTTTCCATAGGTTTTGGAGTATAGTTTGCGGTATTGTTCAATATAGTGCAGTTAAATTGTGTTGTCTTATCCTCGAAAAAATTGTGTAGTATTTGGTGTATATTGAAACGAGACGCATAAATTTTTAAGGCAAGCAGAAAACTCTGCGATTCGATTTTATTTCTTATTTGGATAGAGAATTGTTACGATACAATTCTCTTCTGTAAGTCCCCTTTTTATTTTTCATAAAACAATATATCTAAATTGTTTATTATTGTTCCAATGTGTTTGTTTTGTTAATTTTGGCTTCAAAATTATTTTGCAAAATTTGAGTAAATTTTTTCGAAACTGTACCACGATTGTCAATACGTTTTCTAACAGCGAAAGTCGGCCATGTAAGAATGTCATTGTGATTGTGCCGCCGTTGACTCCCATTATTATATCAAGTTCCGTGAAGTAAAAACATCCTACAAATATGTTAGTTTAGAAGTTCGAGTCACTATGAAAAAATAGTTTAGTGGCAATAATATGAGTATATATAATAAATTGGCTTATTTTATCATATGGGGAAATGTATATAAAAAAAAACCTAAATTGGCATTATTGAAGAAAACGTGAAACTCAAAAAGAAATTTGTGCTATCACTACGAGAAAATATGATATTAGTGACAAAATATCAAATGATAATTTAAAAGTTGTCACTAAAAATATGTATTAAGTGATAATATTTTTTATCTTGTCACTATATAATTATTAGTGACAAAAATTGTGTATAAAATTTTCACTAAATACAATTAGTGAAACATTTACAGTGACAACTTAGTGACAAAATAATATAGTGATAACAATTATTTATTGTTACTAGGTTGTCACTATACATGAGTCACTAATTGTATTTAGTGACAACTTTGTACACATTTTTTGATCACTAATAATAATTTTTATAAATTAATAGTAATTATTAAAATCATAAAATTCATTAATGTGACAAAATAAACATTCTTGTCACTAAAAATATATAATTAATAATAATATTAAAATTATCACTTAATTTTTTTGTCGCTAATTTTTTATTTTCTTTTTGTGTATGTCTAGCCATTTCAATTAGAGGGTCTGATTCTCTTTTTTTATCTACAAAATTGGTGTGGGAAAAATCTCACTTATAAAAAGAAGAGTAATGTGAATTCAAATAATCAATTGTTGGCAACAAATTTCATTTGGATAATGCAAAAAGGAAAAGTAGAATTAATTCAACTAATTAGTTGTTGGTAGGAGATTTCATTTTGACCAAAATTATTTAAAGCATTGTATATACAAAGTTTCTATATTTTTTAAATACTTTACAAATTCTATGGATTTTCAGAACAAAAATTCTAATTTTGGAGAAAAAGATATCATAAGGAAAAATACCTACGTCACGCCCCACCAATGCCAAACAATTAATGTAGTCACTGTCTACCCCGAACATATGAATCACAACTCCTCATTGTAGCCCAACAATATTAATTGGAACATTATTCCTAAGGAAAATTCGTATTAATTAACAAATCCGGATTAGGAAGAACAAATCAAGAAAATCCGGAAACTAACCAAAACAAATTCAAATGTATAAAAAGAAGTAATGACACAAATTTACAAAAGAATATTTCATCTGTCTTCAATTACCAAGTTTCTCCACCCCCAAATCTTGAAGATCTTCAGAAATTTATATCTTCAAGACATTGGAGATCATGTCATAATAATATATCCCATAATAAAAAAAGATCCTATCCACACTCGTACTCGATCATTGGTGTCTATATAAACTCGTCATAAGTAGCTTGAAAGAATCCACCAAGAGAAAGAGAAAAAAAAACATCCTCATCATATTCTTCAGTCCGAGAATTTCTTACACCGACAGGGCCTTCAATATGACGTCGACCAACTCCCGCATCTGCTTCGCTGCATTACTCTGCGTTTTCCTTATTTTCTTCACAAGAATCCAGGCAGCTTCAGTAACTGGCTTGAAGAGCGGGTCGGAGGCGGCAAGGAGGGAATTGCAAGGGTCAGCGCCGCCCTCCTGCGCCGGGCAGTGCGGTGGCTGCACGCCGTGCAATAGGGTTCTTGTGAAAGTGCCGCCGGGGGACAACTACGTGTGGCAGTGCGTATGCAACGGAAAGATATACCGTAATTGAACTGATCCTGATGTTAGAAAAGTGACTATTGACATTTAATGGCTAGATGATATTGACTTTTCTGTTATTATAAAGTTATTTTGCTATAAATATATATTTTCTTTTAGTTCGATTCTTTTTTATTTTTTCCGTTGGAATTGTTTGACAGCTCGTAATCCGACCAAATCCTAAATTTGGAGAAATCTTTTCTAAAATAATATTTATTTTAAATGAAACAAGACTAACAAATTTGAGAAAGTATGCATAATTAGCGTTATGCCCAAAACCGATGAGATAAGAAGTCATATTTCATTACATTAACTTCAGAAAGATACGAGCAATATATGCATCTTCCGAGAAATCAGCGGATGCGGACAGACGGGACAGTAAATATTGCATTATTTTGTAAAAGTTGTAATTAGTGATTAAAAAAAATTGTATTCTGCAAATTTGAAATTGCAAATAATTTACCGACACATTTATAATGAAAATAATTTTGTTGTGGCAAGATTGAAAATATGACCACTTAATATATGTTTTTAATAATACTAGAAAGAAAGACGGGTGTTACACGTGAATCCATGTATGATATCGGACATATGTAAATTAAATATCTAAATAAAAATCCAATAACATAATAAAATTTAAAAACATAAATTATATTTAATTTAGTTAAATATATAATGAATGATTTATTTATTTTAATTGTTAACAGAAAGGTCTAGATAATTAAATTATAGTTAATTTAGTTAAATATATAATGATCTTGAAAGAATTATTTTAATTCTATTTCTTAACTTAATAAATCAATGAAGAAGGATCCAACCGATTCATGCTATAGATTATAACTTATTATGGACCTTTTTGTATTTAAACGATGTTATGTTTTGTTTATATCTTTGTCTAAATTTTGTTCTCAAATAAAAAATCAAACTGAAAATATAGTAGTATTATAAAAAGATTGAATATAATAAATGATCAAAATAATTCAAAAAATAATAGTATGTTATTGTTGGATTCTATATTGAATATTTTTTTTTTGGGTACAGGATAAATTGCATATATGAATGAAAGAAGAATACAAGAGTTACATGAATTACATCAGCTCTTCAGTGCGCCAAGGAATTTTCCAAATTCTAAACAAAGCTACGGATTGAATGCTAACAGGTAACTCTTCCCTAATAATCCACATCCTCACTTGTTCAAGAACGCCAAACGCCGTAACTTCAGGCGGGATCGAGAGATTCTGAAACTTTTTGCAATTCCGTGCCTTCCAGATATGATATACCGCTGAAGCAAGTGTGGCTCGCTGCACTGCATTCCATAAGTGCTGCCCTTTCCATCGTGTACTCATACGTTGAATTCCGTCGAGCCAGCAGAGGGACGACCACTGAAATCGAGCTTCCCTTTCCAAAATGGCCAAGCAAGTCTGCGCATATGGCCATTGGAAAAATAGATGCTCATGGGTCTCGACATTGTGGGTGTAACATAGCACACAAAGTTTCGCCTCTCCTAGAATCCACACCTTATCCCCAGTGGAGAGCTTTTGAAAGATAGACATCCAAAGAATGAAGAGGTTACGAGGTATTTTAAGCGGCCCCCGTAATAACGCCGCCCATCCGACGCTGGCCCCCCGTGGATGGAAAACCTCATAACCTGCGGCAGTTGAATAGACATCTCGTTTCCCTTTCCACATCAGTACCTCCACATATAGGCAGTAGAGTCCCAACTCCCGTAAGACTCTTAGGCCACCGCCACTCGCCACCGGATGTGAAGGTGGCAACACTAGCATCCAAAGGAAGTCCGGTCGCATGCGGCGCCCAAGGCAGTGTATGAATTTGAGACCAAAATTGCTCCCTGTCTCCAATCCGATATTCCATATGCAGTATGAGTGTGGTGCGAAGGCGTACCTGCTTACGCAAACCCCATGGGCCGGTCTTATCGCTATCGTCCATATAGATTTATTCGAAAGACGGTACTGTCGAATCCATTGTACCCAAATGGAGTTACCAGTCAACTTAACAACCTCCCAGAAATGTTTGCTCATAAGAGCTGAATTCACTGTCGTAATGCTCCGGATACCACATCCTCCTTCCGCCTTGCTTAGGCACACTTGATGCCAAGCAACCTTCTGTTAGCTTCGTATAAGCCCTGAGACGTTAAACGCAGTGAAAATTACGATTTTAATTACAAAATAATATTATAATTAGAGATCAAATCGCCCGTCTCGTTACTATTACGATATGGATCTCATGCATAAAATGATGTCAATTGAATGGTTAAGAGAAACTAACCTTTCTTGCTCTCCGGTTGATGTTGGTTACTTGAACTTTCTCAAGAACAACCTTACCTTAAAATTGGTGGAACATCAAAACGGAAGCGCCTTCAATTGTTGTTCACTGTAGGAACACAAGTGTCTTCTCTCCAAAGTTAGTCCACACCACCTATGATGGAATCACCCTCAAACCTATGCTAGTAGGTATTGGAGGATTATGGTAGATCAACTATTGATTTATGGAGAAATCAAGGGAATTCTTTTCTTTTCGACATGAGAAATGAACATAAGACCAAGGCTAAAGTGAAAGCTAGACTTTCTACCTTTGAAGGAGAGAAAGTCTAAGAGCTAGAGAGCAAAAGTAAAGCAAGAGTTTTTGTATCTTTGTATGTAGAAAGATGGTATGTTAATCTCTTGCTTTGTACCCCTTTTTATAGACCAAGGCTAATGTAGACAAGGCCTTTTGTCTTGTTCTTAGAACATTTGTCTTCTTCATAGACAAGTTCTAGCATGACTCATATCTTCCACTTGTCTTCTTTATAGACAAGCTTTAGCATGACTCATATTTTCTTCTTTTACACTTATCTTCTTTATAGACAAGCTTTAGCATGACTCATATTTTCTTCTTCATCTAAAGATGAAAACAAGTCATGTCTATGTTCAATGAATCTTGTCTTGTGGGCTTGGATTAAGGTCTTGGGCGTTATCTTAATTTTCAATTGGACTAAGTCCAATTTTAATTAATTCTCAACTAATTATTTAGCCCATGATATTTAATTCCTTAATGAAATATAAGCTCAAATCAATTAATCTAATTAATTGATTTTCAAGCTCAAATAGATTCATCTTAATTAATTTATCACAAGTCTTACTTAATCAAATTAATGCTTGTGAACTTAGACTCCAAATTAAATAATCATATTATTTAATATTCCAATCAAATGATTTCATAAATCATTTCAATCAATTAATTTAACTCCTTAAATTAATTTATTTATTCTCCACAATTAATTCTACAAATTAATTCCAATAATTCCATCATGGATTTGTGTGTGACCCTTTAGGTTCACTATTCAACTAGACTTGGTCTTGTATCATATATACAATTTAATTAGCAACTTACTTTCATTAGATTAATTAGATCTTATCATAATTAATCACCCTCAATTAACTCCTTAATTGGAGGGTACCCATCACCATGGGTGGCATCTAGCAATGGTCCATGGCACTAGAGAATAGGTGAATTATTGCGTGAACCTATGAGCTACGCGTACCATGCAGATACGATTCCTCCGCTACTAACCTCCCCATCAAAGTCTAGGGCATGGAATTAGTTATCGGTTCCCATTATCGACTTTGATGTCTATGTATCAACTCTTCAAGTTATGCTTCCAATTTATCAATATAGGAAAAACCCTTTCTCCTATTTGATCAATAGCCATGGCCATGGGCTTCGAGGAACGCATAATGTAGAAAACTAGGAGGTTCGTTATCATCTCATGATAACTAACAGATCCTATCTTGGAACTCACCAACCTCCATGCATGCTTCAACTATGTTTGAAACATGACCGTATAGTGATCCAGGATGATGTAACACCCCCTACGTAACTACATTGTATTACCACTAATTACACACCCCTTTTAATTATAACTTGCCTTATAAGAGATTTCCATTTAGATGAATAAAATCAATCCTATTAGACATGTAACATATATATATATATATATATATGATAATGATAGAAGTTGTCAAAAGTTTATATCTACTACGCTGTATGTATACTCATGTACAAAACTCCAAAAGATGAAAGTTTCAGACTATTATAGAGTCTAAAATACAAACCCGACAAAAGACTAGATGTTTAATAATCATATCGACAGAACCCTCGGTTTCAGATGTCACGGCTGACCCACCTATTCAGATCCATTTCACGACTTCCAATTTAACGTAGCTAGTCACCGTGATCTATCTCCTGAAAAATATTGGCAAGGAATGAGCTGCCTACTCAATAAGTATAGCTAATTAACTTATACATATACACGCACATACATAATAAAACGAATATCATACCATACGGCAAATATAAGAAATAACATATACCAAATCATATATCAAATTACACATAATACTCGACTTTATTGTTTATTTCCTTAGGGCCCTGCTTACCCATGCTGGAGTGCATCACTCAATGGTCTTTGCCGGCTATCATCCCCTCGATCATAATATCTCTTCTTTTTTTTTCTCGGTACCACACAACACACAACTCGTATGATATCCCATCATCACTGATACCACACAACACACAGCTCGTATGATATCCCATCATCCGTTATATCACACAGCACACAGCTCGTATGATATGTTACATCATCTCCTTTGATCAATGACAACACACAGCTCGTCATTAATCATAGCATCATAAGCTATTGCAGTATGTCCCCCAGTTAGATAAGCCATCTCTTTATCTCAATTCACAATATTCCCATCACTCCTCTTCATTCAACAATCAAATCCCCATCAATAACTTCAACGTTCAATTTCATTTAACAATCAACATAGTATACACAATCATCCATCTATTTTCCATACACCATAACCACATATAAACACATAATGACGACTTCACAGAATAACAAGTAATCCAGACAAACAACCAATAATTTATAATTAAGTATACAACATAACAGTATATATCTATATATGTAAATATATATATAAATCCAATTAACTATACTTACCTCCAACTCAAAAGATCTCGTTAATAGGAGAAACTGCTCAGCCCTCTACTCTATCTTCACGTCCTATAGTAGGATATAATATATATATTATTAATATATCAAAACTGTTGTAAATTTTGAATAAAATCACTAATTAATATTTCATTTATATTGAAATTCAAACCTCTGTTCCTTTTTCGTCTAAATATTAGTCACTATAAACTTCCCCGGTATATATCTAATTTATCTATTAACTCATAAAAGCTTATTCTATCAAACCCCTCATGTTTTTATAATTATTGTCCTTTATACCATCCGTAAATGAAATTACTACAAATATCTCATATTTCTTTTTAATAATTATAATTTTCTCAAATACAATTCCCTAATATTTCTCAAATATAATTCCCTACTATCCCTATTAATTTCTACCAATTCTTCACTATAATGATAATTATTTAAACACTGGTACATACAATTATATATTTGGTTAATAATCCCGATAAATTCGAGTAATTCTATTTTAATAATGGCTAAATCTAATAGATTAAATAAATTCTAATTTATTGGCTATGATATCACCGGTCCAATTAAATATATACCGAACACTAATTTATATAAATACTCGAATTCAATAAATTTTTCGGTTAAATAGTAAATCGAATAGTACAAATCATATTTAATAAATGCACTAATTAAATAATATTAATATAATAATTAATTTATAATTTATTGTAAAATTTTACTAACTTGCTTCCGCGCCCGAGATTAGCACTTTCAATTGGTGAAATGTGTATTTCAATTTGTATGTGTTTATAACATATATGTATTTATATAGGTGAAATGATAGTCAGCCACGTGCTGGCTGATCATATATATCAATTCATTTTCATTTTTTTTAATAATTTTATTAAAATTGTAATTTAGTCCCTCAACTTCTATATATATAATTTGACCACAAATATTTTATAAAATTCCAATTTAGTCCCTTTAAGTTTTTAATATACTTATAAGTTCAACTTATAATTTATAATTAAATTAGATTTTCTTAATAATTACTAATTAGTCCCTCGATTATGAATAAAATTATATGGACGTCACAGATGAAACCTGAGACCACATTGTACATGATCAAGTCATAGTCGTCCTATGCACAAGGTTATTGTGGAACCTCAAGTCTAAGGACTAGTTAGTGCACTATCATAGCCTAGGAGTTCTAGTCATACCGATCATGCCATATAGGGCTTCCATAATAACTCTTTATCAAGCACCCACTAAAGTGCGCAGACGTCATACGTCTCTGTCTATGAAACTCGACATTCATCATATGAACGCATCACTTAGTGCAAGTCTTTAAGGAATGGTCGATGCCCTGTCTCGACCGATTCATCGACTTGGAATATTTTAGATCAAACCATAGAGGTTGATTTCATGGTCGCCATCATATGCGCGAGCTACCGCTGTAGCATAATTGATCTAAAGGCTTCAACCAAATGCTCATATAAATATAATGTTAAAAGCATATCATGAAGATGGCCGAGAACATTTCTTATATTAACATATTATTTAAAAAGATCGTATAGAATAGTTACAAAGAGCCAAAAATTGGCTTGACGATCACCTATTCTAACACCTTCGCCATACCCGTAGATCCGTTGCCCCGCCATAGAAACTTCCGAAGTCGCCTTTCAATCTCCTTGATGACGCCTTTCAGCAGAAAAAAAGAGTTCGCTTAATAAATATGCAACGATGACAGAACCAATTTTATTAACTGAACACGAGCAGCGTACGAGAGACCCACATTGCCCCATCCACTAATTTTCTGGTCAATCCACCGCAACAGTGGCGCACATGCCGCCACAGTTAGCTTCAAAGAAGTTATCGGGACGCCCAAGTAACAAAAGGGAAGCAAACCCTCATTGAACCCCAATGCTTGGAGAATCTGCCCCTTAACGTGTACAACAGCCTTAGAGAAAAACACCTGACTCGTGGTAGGGTTCGCATGAAGACCGGACATGCCGGAAAACACAGCTAGCGTCCCTTGTAGAAGTCTAGCCGAGGCCTCATGTGCACTGCAGAATAAAAGCAGGTCGTCAGCAAAGCTTAGCATTACTAACCGAAGTTCCTTGCACCTCCAATGGTATTGAAAGTCCGGCGTCGAAAGAACTCTCGCTTTAACAGATAAGTGTAATACCTCCATCACAAGCACAAAGAGATACGGGGAGAGTGAGGGTCGCCTTGACGTAACCCCCTCGCCCCCGCAAAGAAGCCGTGTGGCTCTCCATTAATATTCACAGAAAACGTCGTCGTGGTCACACACTCCATAATCCATCTGATGAACATGTCTGAAAAATTAAATAAAGTTAGAGTTTCTCGTAAGAAATCCCATTCAATCGAGTCATACGCTTTACAGAGATCCACCTTAATTACACACCGTGACGGTAGATGACACTGGTTATACCCGTGGAGGAGCTCTTTGCCAATGAGAATATTGTCACTAATTCTATTGAATATTTATCGCAATACTTTATTTTTTCATATTAAATAAAACTATAATTTTATTTTCAAATTAAATTGTTGAGTAAAGATTAGCTAACAGAAAATATTATTCACTAATAAAGTGTGGAATCTCCCAGAACATCTTTTGTCATTCTATGAAATTATAAAGATGTATACACAATAATTATTTAATGTGAAATATTTGATATAATTCTATTTAAAAAATTAAATTAACAAAAAATGATATTAATCGATAATTTGAAAAATTACTAATTTATGTATATTATAAAAGTGTGAATGATTTGCCGTATTTTTTGTTTGGGTTAATTGCAATTTTCGTTCTGTAGTTATAAGTTCCTGGCATTTTCGTCATTTAAGTATCTAGGGTAGCAAAATGGTCCTCTGTCTTTTCAATTTTCGCGAATTTGGTCCTCCGATCGCCGAATTTTTACAAAGTTGTCGGAAGAGTGGAACACGCCTCTTACGTGAGGATTAAATTTGGGGCTTTTTTTTGCTATTGGTTGAGATTTTACAACATGGCAGTTGAAGTAAATTTATAAAAAATAAATAATTACCGACGTGGCTAAAATAGCCACGTCATGCTGCTCAGTTGAAAGTTGATGGGTTACCGACGTGACTATTTTAGCCACATCAGTAAGTATTTTCTTTCCCTAAATTTACTCCAGCTACCACGTTGGAAAATATTAACCAATAGCACAAAAAGCCCCAATTTTAATCCATCACGTGAGAGGCATGTGCCACTTTTCTGGTGACATTGTAAAAATTTAGCGACCAGAGGACCAAATTCGTAAAAATTGAAAAGATAAAGGACCATTTTGCTAACCTAGATACTTAAAGGACTAAAATGCCAGGAGTTTATAACTATACTATGATTGTTTAATACTTTTTCTAACAAAAATTCTGATAGAAAACGCCGGCCATGTAAGGATGTTATTGTGATTGTGCCGCCGTTGATACCCATTATTATATCAAGTTCCGTGAAGTAGGCCTGTCAATGGCCAAAAATACCCATACCTGGCCCATTGTAATAGGTCCAGACCCAGGCCCAGGCCCGTAAATTTGAATCAGGCCCAGACCCATTAAATTTAAACAATTGGGTCTGGGTCGGGTAATATACCCGTCCTTACCCGTTGTTACCCGACCCAAGTTTTGCCCAAATTCCCAATTCTCTCCGCAAACTTCAGAGTAGACAACTCTCTAATTTCTCTCAACTCTCCGACGACGCATTCTCGCTCCGCTCTCCAAACCGCCCACCTCCCAATTTCGTGGCCGCGCCCAACCTGTCTAGTGTCTAGCATAGTATACCGTTGACGTTAGGGCTCTGTAATTCAAATTTTCACATTTCTTGGTTGAACCCCAACTACAAATTTAGACCCATTTTTGGTGCATATATACTGGTATAAAATTTTCTTCTGGGATTTTGCTTTTGTGTGTGTCTGTATTTTTGTGGGCAAGTTTCATATTTGGTTTGATGATTATTTACTGTTCTCGTTCAACAATCTTGTAACAAATTTCATCTTAACTCTTTATTTTGTGTTAGTTGTTGTTTTGTTCATTTGCTTAAGAGAAGGCATTGAACCTTATTTATTTGTCTGAGCATAGATGGAGTTTTGCATATTGACTTAGTATATCAGTATATTTTAGATAGAATTTAGATATTTGAACTTGTGGATGCCCAGATTCAAAAGTCAATGTTGTTGGTTAATTGGCTCTTGGTGATGTTCAACCTCTTCAATATTTCATTGAATTTAGGGCCAGAAAAAGGCTTGCAGAGTTTTGATGGATTATGTGGTAAATGATATTGTTTGTGTTTGTGTGTGTGTGTGTTTTCACTCGTAGGTATTTGCTCTTGTGCATGAGTTAAGTGTCGAATGTCTCTTTGGTGGAAAGGGGGGTGGCTGCTAATAACTTGAAAAGTGGAGTGTTGAAATGAGTGAGAGAGGAAAAAGGGAGTTGGAGCAAGAAACTAAAGAATAGGAGATAATTACTTAGTGAAATATGGAAGCTATGTGTTGATATGTTTTCTTGTTCTTAATTTTATTGAAATGTATTGGGCTTTCTTGGTTTGATTCTTTGCATGAAGATGTGTTGAATGATTCTGTTGGGTTGATAGAGATGATTAGTGATTTACTTAGTGGAATATGGAAGCTAAACGTATTTGATTAATAAAATGATATCTTAATTCTTAAAGACTGTGTTCTACTTAATGTCGTTTCTTGTTTTATGTATCAATTGACTTTTTCGCATCTAATCTTGTTTAGATTTGTTTGTTCAATGTGTTTGACAGAGACTGAGAGATTGGAGGGTCTAAAGAAATTTCGGAGCAAAGAGTCGACAGTGGCAAACTTGTTTTATTCAAATATACAAGTGAGAACACCTCTGTGACTCTCTAATGGCGCTACATTCCTTGCCATTGTTACTTCCTTTAGACGTGCTTTAGTGGTGAAGGTGTTTGAGAAACATCATGCAGGGGTTTGGAGACAAGAATATGTGTTCATGAACAACAACTGTTAAGATCCACAACCACAATAAATCTTGCAAGTGATGGAATTCTTGAAACAAAGTTTGATGTTTTGGGGTGATGTCAGGTTGTTGCTATAATTTTCTTTACCTTTTCTCCAACATGGGATCAAGTTTTAGTGGGGTTTTTCTTTTAAAAAAAAAAAATCCCCAAAGATTGAGTCTGGGCCGGATCCGACCCGAAAATCGGGTCAGGTCAGGTCTAGAGACCCATGGGTCTTTAGTGGGGTTCAATGGATTGGGTAGGGCCTGGGTATCAATTCTTTTATTTGGGCCTCCTTTGGGTTTGGGCCTGGGTAGGGTAAGACCCTACCCATTGACAGACCTACCGTGAAGTAAGACATCCTACAAATATATTAGTTCAGAAGTGCGAGTCACTACAAAAAAATAGTTTAGTGACAACGAAAGATATTTAATCATATGAGGAAATATATATATATATATATATATATATATATAATGGCATATTTAATCATATGGGGAAATGCATATAAAAAAAAACCTAAATTTACATTATCAAAGAAAACGTAAAACTCAAAAAGAAATTTGTGCTATGTCTAGCCATTTCAATTAGAGGGTCTGATTCTCTTTCTTGATCTACAAAATTGGTGAAAAATATCCATCTACAAAGAGAAGAGAAATGTCAATTCAAACAGTTAATTCTGGGCAACAAATTTGATTTTGATAGTACAAAAAGAAAAAGTAAAATTAATTCAACCAATTAGTTGTTGGTAAGAGATTTTGTTTTGACCAAATTTATTTAAAGCATTTTATATACAAATTTTCTATATATTTTGAAATACTTTACAAAATTTTATGGGTTTGAAAATTCTAATTTTTGAGAAAAATATATGATAAGGAAACTAACCAAACAAATTCAAATGTATAAAAAGAAGTTATGACACAAAATTTACAAAAGAATATTTCATCTGTCTTCAATTACCAAGTTTCTCGACCCCCAAATCTTGAAGATCTTCAGAAATTTATATTTTCAAGGCACGTTGGTGTGTATATAAACTCGTCATAAGTAGCTTGAAACAATCCACCAAGAGAACAGAAAAAACATCCTCATCATATTCTTCAGTCCGAGAATTTCTTACACCGACAGGGCCTTCAATATGACGTCGACCAACTCCCGCATCTGCTTCGCTGCATTACTCTGCGTTTTCCTTATTTTCTTCACAAGAATCCAGGCAGCTTCAGTAACTGGCTTGAAGAGCGGGTCGGAGGCGGCGAGGAGGGAATTGCAAGGGTCAGCGCCGCCCTCCTGCGCCGGGCAATGCGGTGGCTGCACGCCGTGCAATAGGGTTCTTGTGAAGGTGCCGCCGGGAGACAACTACGTGTGGCAGTGCGTATGCAACGGAAAGATATACCGTAATTGAACTGATCCTGATGTTAGAAAAGCGATTATTGACATTTAATGGCTAGATGATATAAACTTTTCTGTCTTTATAAAGTTAATTTTGCTATAAATATATATTATCAAGAATAATTCATTAGCATATATATGTTTGTCTTTTAGTTCGATTCTTTTTTTTTTTCCGTTGGAATTGTTTGACAGCTCGTAATCCGACCAAAACCTAAATTTAGAGAAATCTTTTCTAAAATAATATTTATTTTAAATGAAACAAGACTAACAAATTTGAGAAAGTGTGCATAATTAGCGTTGTGCCCGGAACTGATGTGATAACTAATGAAATTTCATTACATTAACTCCAGAAAGACACGAGCAATATATGCATCTTCCGAGAAATCAGCGGACGCGGACATTCAATATTGCATTAATGTATTTAATCTCCATGATTACATTTCAATTCTTATAAATGCTTCTGTCTATTCTCTGACATATATAGTTCAAATTTCCATTGTAAGATAATACAAAAAAATTAAATTAATGACATAATACCAAGTGATGTATAATTTTATTATGGTCATTATTTAGTTATTTGTACTTTGTTTTTCACATAAGTTTTATAATTTTAATAATGATAATTATTTTATAAAAGTTGTAATTATTGATTAAAAAAACTGTATACTGCAAATTTGAAATTGCAAATAATGTTATTGACACATTTATAATGAAAATAATTTTGTTGTGGCAAGATTGAAAATATCACCAACTTAATATATGTTTTTAATAACACACTACAAGAAATAATGCTAAAAACAATTACATATATTTTTTGCAAATTATTGGAATTCGTTTCTAGTGTAGATTAACAACGAATTTAGTAAGAATTTTATTTATTAATTTGCCCGATGTTGATTTTCATATCAAATTATTTCGTAATTATTGAGATATTTTCTTATAGTGTAACTATCATTTAACATCTCGCCACAAATATTATTTTCTATTGCAATATAATGTGATTCGGATATATATACATGAAATATATATAGAATTTTAAAAAGAAAAACAAAAAAGAATAGAGATATATATAAGAAATTTCGTATTCCTTAATTCTCCAAATCCATTTCATCTTTTTTGCGGATTCCATGCACCAATTTTGAATTTTGGCAACATTGACATAATTAGGGACTAACTTTCTGGATCTTCAAATCTTGAATATCTGTGACGATCCATTACCTTCTTTCACTATTCCTAATATAATCTTATATATGATTCATTCAATATCCAGTTTTCCTGTCTATACATTATCCCCATCCGACAAGTTTCTTAAAACAACAGTTGTCCGAAAATGAAGAAGAAGATTCTCGTCTGCATTTCACTTCTCTCTCTTTTTATTATTTTCACCAGCGTAGTCAACCTTCCCAATTCTGAATCCAAGAATATCCAGAAGACTTGGATAGAAGAGTTTTCTAGCTCGCACGTCTACTCGTACTCATACTAACATACATTCAGGTAAAACCTACTACTTTTAAGGCAGCAAGACCGGGCCATTTTGTGGATATACCACCACCGCCGCAACCGCAGCCACCACCCCAACCGCACCGGAAAGGGCAGAGGCTGCACGCCATGCACTAGTGTGCAAAAGAGACCGCCGCCATTTATAGTGGTATTGCACATGTGGTGGGGGGCTCTATATTCCCAAATGGTGTTAGAGATTGATATCTCTAAATAGAACACTGTCTTGTTATGACAAATTAATTCTTTCGCATTCTTGATTTGATTTGATCACCGTTTGATGAACAATTAATAAATTTTGAGGTTTTTGTCCAAACATAGTGCGTGTAGTATGAGAAGGGTGTTTTGTAGATGGAAATTATAGTTGGGACAGGCTTGAAAATTTGACTCAAACTCTAGTGCTTGTTCACCAAAGGCTTATAGACGTGGATGGGTCTTGATTTAGGCTGAGCTCTACTATTAATATTTTAAAAGAAAGAATACGTGGGAGATAAGATTAGGCTACCAACCCGAACAGTTTACCCTTCCATTTCCCAACTTCCAACTTTTCTCTCATCTTACGCCTGTTTCATCACAACCTTAAAGAAAAGAAGTTGAACTTGACAAATTAAACCCTTTAACCTTGGTGGGCTCATATATAACAAGTGGCATTGACTAATATACCCTGGCCAACAATTCCCAACTTCATTACATTTGAAGTTGGAGAAGCAAATTAACATTAATTATTTGGTGAGGGTCAAGATTGTAATTTCAAGAAGACGAAAGGGGCATGTGAACCATGCAAGGCCCTTATTTAAAACCCGAAGGTGGAATGGTAGCTCCGACCTCATTGTCCCTTCATTCTCTTCTTGCGTTGATGCAAAGTTAGGATTTGCTTACCAACACAAAGATTATGATCATCGGCTATTTTCTGGGACGCACCGATTTCGTTAAGATGATTTTCTTGGCATTTCTTGTCTTTGTTTTCTTGGGAAGTCCAGTTATCGCCACGGGAAAATTAGACCTGTTGGCTGAATTATCCGGCAGGGAAGATATGGTTAAGTGGGCTGGTTACGGAGACGAGAAGCTCTCCACCGTTGTGGTCGATGGCAAACTTCTCTGCCATGGCTCTGGTGGAAAAGATGAGGCATATCCCGTCTCAGGTTCTCATGATTTTTTTTTTCAACTTGAGCTTCCTTTTTACTAGTCTTTTTGGCTCTTGTTCATCAATCAGCTTATTAATTCATGTTACCATCGTGCATGATAACACAATGAAATAGAATTTCATGTGATTATTGGGATCATAGTCAATATATATAATGGAGGTCTAGCTAGGAATCTTCTCCAAATTAAATTATGTTGAAAAATGATTTGAACTTCATCAACAATTTAGTTCCAGCAGTTGCAGTACTTATAAATTGCACCAACAATTAATGTATATGAAACTAATTATATGTTTTGTTAAGGGCTTAATGCAATTTACCCCTGTGATATTGAAAACGAGCAAATTACCCCCCTATGAAAAAAAATAGCAATTTATCCCTCTATGTTTTTCAAAATGAAGCAATTTATCTCCCTAGGCAAGGAGGTAAATTGCTTCGTTTTGGAAAACACAAAGGAGTAAATTGCTTCATTTTAGAAAATACAAGAGGGTAAATTGCTATTTATTTTTTTACAGGAGGGTTGCTTGCATTTTTCCCGTTAATTATTTTTCTCCACAATCAATTCAAATATTCGTATTTAGTAATTCACAGAGACATGAAGGAAAGTAGTGTTTGTTGCTTGAAGCAAATTCCCATGGATTTATTTGATCAGTTAGCATAAAATTGGGCTAAGGGCCGGGGATAAATCAATCATTCTTCACATATATATATATAGGATATAGGACTCTTGTTATCGTGAATTGAATTTTCTGTTGTAAGTCGTATTCTCCCACTTGCGAGCTTAACCATCATACCCGTAAATTGCAGGAGCAACGGTGGGCGTCTTCTGTGGTACACGAGGAAAGACGAAGCAAGCATGGAGCAAAGGGAGCACAGACAGTTACGGAGAGTTCGTGATTGATGTTCCTTCACATGTACATGCAATCCCAAACTTGGAAAAGATATGTCATGTTAAAGTAGTTGATCTACCAAGAAGCAATCCCTGCCGACAACCTTGTATCGGAAAGCACAAATGGACGATGAAACTGACCTCGGTAGGTGACGGCATCCGCACTTACACTACCAACAACATAAGATTGATGCCTCCTCCTCCTCAGAAGCACACATGATCAGAAGGTGATGAGGCCATTACTGAAAACATCTGTACAGCATATTGAATGATCAGTTGCAGCTTGTGTATGGATGGCGCTTCAGTCACAGTTTGAGTTGCAGCCTTCATTCATTTGGCTTTGCTTTGTTTTAAGCATTTACAGCTGAAGAAAACTGAAATGTTTGGAGAGTGGTGTAAAGTTATACCGATCGTGTATACACATATATAACACGTACTTATTTGATATACTAGTTGTTGTGTCATGTTGTTCCTGTATATGCATATAATAATTAATCTTTTACGTATTAAAATATATTAATTAAACAATTAATTCAATATAAAATTTAAAAAATTGTATAAGTTAATATTTTATTAATTGAAGGTATTTTTTAATCATAAAAAATTGGTGTGGCCAGTGGTATCAAAACCTCAACTTTATTTGTATAACACTCTTTTTTTTAATAATAGTATATATGAATGAATTAATATTCCAAATTAAGGTGATTCTTGAGGTTTGTCCAATGCCCACAATCAATTTTTGTAATAGATGACACATACAGTCTAAATGGGCCTGCGGTTTGGGTATTGTAATGGGTAAATTTTTGGGCCGGTTTGACTTTGATATTTAATTTTAACAAAGCCCAATTAAATCCCAACCTATTTGATGAAAAAGTTGTAGTATACTTGTGTTTTCGCCCGCACCAATAAAGTCTTAACCTAATAGTTGAAGACCCAGGTTCCATAAATAACAAATATGTGATTATGAATTTGAATATTATCACATCTCTGAGTATTTATTTCACTGAATTTATTATAATTCATTATGTTGTTTTTCTATAATTTAATTGTGTTGAGAATGGTGCTAAGGATGATGAGGCTCAACATGATGAAATTCAGGAGGAAGAAGACGGCATTCCTCCTGTTGTTGTTAATTTTGCTTTAGATTCAGGGTAGTTACAGCTTAACCACTTGAATCGTGTTTACGGTTTTATGCTTTGTATATTAGTGCTTTATGTTTTTTGTTAGTTAAGGCTGACACATTTATTCGGCTCACGCATTGTTCCGCTCATGTTTACTGATCCGCCAAGCGCAGTCATGACTGAGATAGAAGGAGCTCGTACTGGACCTGGAGACGAGGAAGGAGCTCAACTGGAAAATGAGATGCTCCATATACATCCCTCGGAGCATTCTGGATTAGCGTTAACTTCCTCACCTCTTGATGGAATCAATTACCTGATGTGGAGCCGTTCAGTCTATGTATCGCTCGGCACTAAGATGAAGCTAGGCTTCATAGATGGAACTTACCCTAGGCCGAGGTACGGTGCGCCGACTTTTGAGCAGTGGAGGTGTGTGGATCTGATGGTTACGTCTTGGATTTGGAATTCCATTGCAAAGGAAATCATGGAAGCATTTATGTATGTTACCTCTTCTCGCGAGCTTTGGCAGGAAATCCAGGCTAGATATGGACGTAGCAATGGTCCGATGGTCTATCGCCTGCGTAGTGAATTATCTGTTGTTTCTCAACGGGAATTGTTTGCCACTGTGTACCTCACTAAATTAAAAAAGTTGTGGAATGAACTTATGTGTTTGGCACCTCCGCCAAAATGTACTTGTGGATGCTGTAAATATGGTGTGAACCAGGCTATTTCAGATCGGACCATGTCAACACAACTAATGCAGTTCCTCATGGGACTTCATGAGGCCTTTGACCATGAGCGCAGTCAGATCCTGATAATGGATCAACTGCCTGACCTTGAGAAGGCCTTTTCTATGGTGTTTGCTGTGGAGGAGCAGAGGTCTGCTCATGTGGAAGCTAGACCTCAGATGGCTTGTCAAACTGCCTTGAACGAGAATATGAGAGAAGGCAGGGATAGATCCAATGGTCAAAGGAAGACGCCTTATACAGACAAGAGAGGATTGATTTGTGCCAAATGCAATAAGACTGGCCACTCACAGGATACCTATTTCAAGATCTATGGGGTACTTGATTGGTACAAGGCTCCAACTGAGAAGAAGAAGAAAGGGCAAGGCACTCGAGGCATGGTTGCAAATGTGGGGGAACATTCAACTGGTGGAGTGGAAATCACCAACACAAATACATCTGTGTCAGAGATTGTGGCTAAAGTGTTGAAGTTAGTCCAGAAACAGACTCCTTCAGACCCTATCAACAATTTTGCAAACTTTGCACATCTTGAAGAAGAGTTTGCAGGTAATGTTTGTAGTCTTTCTGAAATTGATTTAAGTTGCTGGATTATTGACACGGGGGCTACAAGCCACATTTGTGCTAGTATTGATCTTTTCTGTTCATATCATAAACCTACACAAATACAGTCTGTATATACATTTACCTGATGGATCACAAAAATCTGCCTCCTACATTGGTTCGGTCCAATTGACAAAAGATATCACCCTACATAATGTGCTATTCATCCCAAAATTTTCTGTCAATCTACTTTCTGTAAGTCAACTTTGCAGGCACACTTCTTATCTCTTTTCCTTCGCTCAAGACAAGTTTGTTTTGCAAGACCGGGCTGCTAAATGAGACCTAGTGGTGGGATCTATTGTCAGGAAGCTTTATATTGTTCAGCAAGACTTGTCCTTGTTACCTTCCACTTTTGTAATCATTATAGCAAACTCTTTTTCCTTTTCTGCACATTGTACTCACATGACCTGGCACAAAAGGCTTGTCCATGCTTCATTTGATGCAATAAAACGTTTGTCCTTATGTGATAGTGATGGTACTATTCAGGAACCAACCTGTGATATCTGTCTTATGGCCAAGCATGCATGAATGCCTTTTCCCACCAGCCATGCCAGCTCTAATGCTCCCTTTGATCTCATACATCTAGACGTCTGGGGCCCTTACAAAACTCATACGGTTTCTGGTTGTACCTATGTCTTGACCATCCTAGATGACCATAGTAGGTCTTTATGGACCTACCTGCTGAAGCATAAGAGCCAAGTTCCCACTATTCTTACCTCCTTGTGCTCTCTGATATACACCCAATTCAATGCCAAAGTAAAAATCTTTTGATCAGATAATGGCTCAAAGTTTATCAATCAAGAATGCAAAACTTTATGCCAGACTCTAGGCATAATTCATCAAACATCTTGTATATATACACCACAATTGAACGGCAGGGTTGAGAGGAAGCACAGACATCTCCTCAATGTAGCCAGATCCTTACTTTTCCAAGTTTCACTTCCCATCAAATTCTGGGGTGATGCTATACTCACAGCCACATACTTGATCAATAGGACACCCTCTCAACTTCTTCACTGGCTCACCCCTTATGAAAAACTCTATGGTGCTCCTCCCACCTATGATCACCTCAAGGTTTTTGGGTGCTTGGCTTATGATACTAACCTAGATCCTCATAAAACAAAATTCCACCCTCGTGCCCACAAATGTGTCCTCCTCGGGTATGCTATGACTCAAAAGGCCTACAAGCTATATGATCTAGATACTCACACTGTTCATATATCCAGAGATGTGATCTTCTATGAACACACTTCTCCTTTTGCCACTCAGCTATTGTCCCATAGTCCTATTTCTCTTCCTGCTGTCACATCTCCTTCTTCTCCTCCTTTGCCAGATACTCCCAATTCATCCACACAGCCTGCTGACTCCCCTCCTGAGCAAGAAGACTCAGCTCCAGTTAATCCTGACATACCTTCTGGTTCTTCACCTCCCACTAGACTTCCCCCTAGGCTTTCTGCTAGACAGTCACATAAGCCTATGTGGCTCAATGACTTTGTTACTCACTCCTCTGATTTTTCCCTTATACATTCTCATGATACTGCATATTGGTCTTTTGTAGCCTTTTTGTCAATTTTGCAGGAGCCTAAATCCTTTGCAGAGGCTATTAAACATAAGGAATGGAAGGCTGCCATGCAGAAGGAGATTGATGCTTTAGAGCACAATCGTACCTGGAAGTTGGCCCCTCTTCGTGTAGTCAAGAAGGCCATCGGTTGTAAGTGGGTATTCAAAATGAAATTGAGGGCAGATGGCACGGTTGAACGGTATAAGGTCAGGCTTGTGGCTAAGGGGTTCAATTAGGTTGAGGGGGTTGATTACACTGAGAGCTTTTCTCCCGTTGCCAAGGCTGTCACTGTACGTATCTTCCTCACTTTAGCTGCTGCAAATGGTTGGCCTTTGCACCAACTGGACATAAATAATGCATTCCTCCATGGTTTTCTTGATGAAAACATATACATGAAGCCTCCTAAGGGGTATCAGGTTCCTGCTGGCTTAGTATGCAAACTTGAGAGGTCCTTATACGGTTTGAAGCAGGCCTCTCGCCAATGGAACGTGGAATTCACCTCAAAGCTGAAGGCTTTCGGTTTTGCCCAATCTGGACACCACCACTGCTTGTTCACAAAGCCTTGTGGTTCTGGCTTATTAGCCCTCCTTGTGTACGTTGATGATGTCTTGATCACTTTGGAGGATATACAGGCTATCAAGGCCTACCTCCTCCAGCAATTCACGATTAAGGATATTGGAGAGGCTCGGTATTTCCTTGGGTTGGAGATTGCTAGGGGAGTAGACGGTCTCTATGTGGCACAGACTAAATGCATCCTTGATATCTTTCATGACACTGGACTAGGGCAGGCTCGGGCAGCATCTACTCATTTCCCTCAGGGTCTAAAACTTCGTACAGACTGTGGTGCCCTCATAACTAATCCAGATTCCTATAGACGACTGGTGGGCCGTCTCCTATACTTGAGCTTCACTCGTCCGGGCATTGCCTACAGCGTCCAACAACTCAGTCAGTTTCCATCCGCACCTTGTGAAGCTCATTGGGAGGCCGTGTTACATGTCATGCGATACTTGAAGGGTTGCCCTACCAGGGGGTTGTTGTTCCCTTCTCACAACTCATTTGAGCCTAGGGTTTTCTGCGATGCAGAATGGGCTTCGTGTTTGGATAGTAGGCGCTCCCTCACTGGTTTTTGCATCTTTCTTGGGGGTGCCCTCGTTTCTTGAAAGACGAAGAAACAGGCGACAGTGTCCCGGCCCACTACCGAGGTGGGATACCGTAGTATAGCGGCCAGTGTTTGTGAAATGCGTTGGATCTCCTACCTGCCTTCTGATCTTGGTGTGGTTGTGCCTTTGCCCGTAGCTCTTTTCTGTGATAACAAAGCGGCTTTTCACATTTTGGTTAATCCGATCTTCCATGAGCGCACCAAGCACATTGAGCTTGATTGTCACCTTGTGCGGGATGCTTATAAGGAGGGATTCATTGCCCCGTCGCACCTCCACAGCTCAAGCCAGCTCGCTGACATGTTCACTAAACTGTTGCCGCTGAAGACGTTTGTTTTCCTTCTGTCCAAGTTGGAACTGGTTTCCCTTGCTCCTAGTCCCACTTGTGGGGGGCTGTTGAGAATGGTGCTAAGGATGATGAGGCTCAGCATGATGAAGTTCAGGAGGAAGAAGACGACATTCCTCCTGTTGCTATTAATTTTGCTTTAGATTCAGGGTAGTTACAGCTTAACCACTTGAAATCGTGTTTATGGTTTTACGCTTTGTATATTAGTGCTTTACGTTTTTGTTAGTTAGGGCTGACACATTTATTCGGCTCCTGATTGGTCCATGTCAGCCTCAGGCGGTTACTTTTCTGTTATTCCTCAGAGTGTGTATTTAAGCCGAGGGTTCGACTCCTTCCAGATACTGAATACAAAAATTTACTGAAACACTCTTCTGCAATTCATCCATGGCGTACATTTTTTTCTGCCTTAGCTTCTACCCTCAGAAATTCAACAAATTGTTATTGAAATTACATTGATTTATTAATTGAAAATACCAATATAATGATTTAATTATTATTTTTTGTAGCAAAACAATAATCTGCTCGCTAGCGAGCGACCGAGTCCTATTGACAGAAACTATAATCCTACTTATGCAGGAGAATAATTTGATAATCTAAAACAAGACTATACAATTATTTTTATTTTTATTTTCATGAACTAACTAAAGTATATATAAATCAGTATAAGATACTGTTTTCCTTTGATGAAATAATTACCCCATTCATCACATCAGGGGCAGTAACCTTTTACTATCTCCCATCATACCATTAATTGTTGCAGTACAATGTAGTAATAATATAGACATGTATCATTGGAGCGCAAGAAGCTAAAAACACGCTTACAGTACTACTACTACTGTCGCATCTCATCATCACTCATATATAATACAATAAATAAATAGGCATTAGCGTGAAAAGCAATTAACACTATTCTCATCATCATCAAATGGAGCCCAAACCACAGTTGCAACATTTTTTGCTCTTTCGCCCATTAATTTTATTACTAATTTCCTTCGACTTTTCGTATGATGACAAAGACATTTAACCACCCTTTCAACATCAAGATTCTGTTGCTGACAATCATGAAGTTTCTTTGTTTATTTACTTTTCACTTTGTAATTATTTAAGGTCCCCTGGTCGATGAGGCGTAATTTAATTAGCGAAATTGAAATTCCATAATTCTAAAGATCATGGGTTCGAATTTCTGTGTGGGTTGATATTGTTTCTACTGTATAGTATATGTGATCTGCTGCTATAATAGTTAGGTGTTAGTGTATGTGATATTATTGATTTAATTGTTTGTAATTGTCTTTATTCGATATTGATAGCCGACATAACTGAATGTAATCACTTTGCTTTCGATTAATAAAATTTATCCCTTCCAATTCAAAAAAAAATTATTTAAGATCCCCTTGAATTCATACTTGTTCTTGTTGCCACCACCGTAATTATATGGTACGAAAACAATATTATACTATAATTCGACTTAATCGAGAGACAATAATATAATTGTCTCGCTTATTGTAATTTATGATGTTTAATATTTAGTGCCCACAAGTTCTACTACCTATGAACGTGTAATTGTATCATTACCAATTTACCTTCACGGGATTTTGATTTGTTGAGCTTGATTTAATAATTATGTAATGAAAATTAGGTTGGTACGAATTTTGTTATATTGTATTTAACGAAAGCATATTATATTTACGTTGATGATCGTAGTACTTTCTAACTTTTTCTTTTTTGGTATTAAATTGAAAGTATTTAGGTCTGAAAAAATTTGAGCTCGAGTGAACTTTATTAAAGAGAGCTATTAGGCTTGTAATCTTGTTAATTTCTTTTGTGTTTTTAAGTTTCTGTATAGAATTACCATTTAACATATAATGTAGTGACTATTTTCTTTTATCATATTTGAAACATAATAAAATTCGATAAAGGTAGACAAATTAATATATTTTTAATGATAATTATGAAATAAATCTTTGTTGGGTGTTTACGTAACTTGATAATTTTACGAATAAAACTATCTATATGAGATTCATAATAAGATGGATAAAATTATACATTAAAGTGTAAAAATAACAACATAATGGATTTGAGGACCCGCTCGAAATCCCTCTCAAGGATCTAAACCCACCCCAAATAGGGAGGGTTTGGGATCAAGCCCGACTTACGTAGTCCCATTTTCATTCCTATTAAAACAATACGAGAAAAATTTAATTATAATGTTAAAACAATAGTTACTTAAAATTATTAGGATTGAAGGTTCTGAGTTGCATAAATACCAAACAAAAAAAACCTTAGCAATGGGGTCATGGATTGGATACTTTTTTTTTCCAAACCTAAAATCATTGAAAAAGAAGGTTAAGTGAAATTTCCAGAAAAATAAATGGATAGCATCTAAATCTAACCCCCCTCCCCCCACCCCCATAAAATTGAGGGATAAAAAAAAGAAAGTAAAAACAAAAAGTAGTCTGTCAAAAAGGATGACGTGACCTGCATTCTTCCCCCATTACCCACACCTAAAAATTAAAATTAAAAATAATTACACCCCTTGAAGAACTATTGTCTATTTAACAAATCACTTTTATTTTTTTTAAAATTATTATACGTACATTCATAAAAAAAATATCGATATTATTTATATAAATTAATTATAGTTTCTAAAATTTTTTACATAAATCCTCAAAGACGTTAATATAATTACACAAAATATTTATATTTTTTTACTATTTGATGTGGATGTGGTTCTTAGTGAAGGATTACTTGAGGAAAATTGCCTTCGACATAATTGCACCCCAATTCTTTAGAGATGGAATTTTTCTCTATTAATCATTCTCTAAGAACCACATCCACATCATTGGCGTCGTCTGTGGGAACAAGGCCATGTGCCCGTCTCAAGCCCCTCGTCTAGGGGACTAATGATGTAGCAAGCGTTCCACATCGGTTGCAGAAGAGGAGCTTGAGTGGCTTATGAGCCCAATGTCTCATCTCCCTAGCAAGACGCCTTTTTAGGACAAAACCGTGAAGCTCATACAGAGCTAAAGCGGACAATATCTTGTGCAACGGGACACCAATCAAGTCGCAAGCTACGTCACTATCAAATGAAATTAATAATTATACAAAATGTATGAGTGGTCGTAGATTTGTGTATAAATATGATTATTTTTTAAAAATAATTAAAAAGAAAGTAATAGAAAAAAGAAAAAGAAGAAGCGATGTTGGGCCCGTTTCTCCCTACCACCCACACCGCATTATTATTCACCACGCCCATTACATAGTTCCAAAGTCGTAGGATTACAAAAAATCGCAAACCCCCATCCCCATCCCCCTCCCCTACCCCTACACCCCTCCCTCCCCACCCCACCCACAGCACCAGCAGGGCCTTATGCCTCCGCTTTTCTTTTCTAGTAATCAACAATTCAACAATCACAAAAACTAGTATTAGTAACTATCAAGATTTCATCAGATGCTCAGCTCAATCAAACCCCCAAAGGATTCCATCAATTTCACTCTTCCTTTTTCTTGTTTCCCCCTTTTGAGCATGCTACATATGCTATATTAAAGAGGAATCTATAAATCACGGATTCTTGCGGGATTCTATTCTTCTCTTGTCGACGGGAATAAAACATGGGTAATGCAAATGGAAGAGAAGAGGGTGGCAGCGACAGCGCATCTGGGGTGGATGAGACTGCTGCGCCGCAGGTTAGCATGGCCGATCAAGATGTTGTGCAGGGTGCTGAGTATATGGGTCAGTCACCCCCTCCAAGTCCTAGGGCTTCCCAATCTCCTTTGATGTTCAGACCTCAGGTCAGTTGCTATTTGATTTCTTTTTCTTTTTCTATTTTTTCACGGATTCTTGAAAATGCCCTCGTTTTTCGTTTCTTGTGATTTATATGGGATAAAGATTTCTTCTTTATCTGATTGTGGTTTGTAAAGATGGATCTTTTGTTTCAATTGAGTGGGAGTTTTGGTTATTGAGTTAGTAGTTTAGGCTGGTCTATCGTTTCGGCTATTGTGTAATATATGCATGGCTGACTGTAACGCACAACAATAATTAATCTGGATCTGAAGACTTTGATGGTTGGGTTATTCCAGGATAATAATTCTTTAGCTTCTATTTAGCAGGCTGTAATTATGCAGACCTTTTTTCTGTAGATTTTTTGTATAATTCTGTCTGGCACTGGATGCCTAATTCAATGCTGTTGGAAATAGTTGGTTTTGAGAGGGTTTCAATCTTAAAGATCTCTTAGCTATGATAACATTTAGAGAACAAAAACCCATGATTCGAGATGGTTGATTTCATGATTGCCTTATTAAATTTTAACTGACTTTTATTTTTTATTGAGATTCCACAAACATAGATATGGTGATGCAAAGTTGAAAGGTTTGGCAACCAGTGGTTGCAGACAAGTTTATCATAGGACGGTTTTGTAGACACACAGTTTTTGTCCGGGTCGGTGTTTTAGCCTGGAGCTTTCTTTTGTAAACAAATTTCTGCTCTTATTCATGTGGTTACTGTGGATTGGTAATCTCAACCAAGAAGATTACGCACAGGGTGACATTATTAGTTTGCAATACAGTTTACCTATGAAATGTGGAGACTTTTTGTTATCTGCCTGATATCTGCTGTGTAGATCTATGCAATAGATTGAGTGAAATTCCATCCCTTGTTTTCTTCTCAGATGCCGGTCGTTCCTTTACAAAGACCTGATGAGTTGCACATACCGAGCCCTTCATGGATGCAGACTAGCTCAGGTTATGAAGACATGTATGATGAGCAAGGAGTTCCAACTATGATCACATGGTGCTATGGTGGCAAGGAAGTTGCTGTCGAGGGGTCATGGGACGATTGGAAATCAAGGTTATTGGTTTATTGGTTTAATTTAACAAATGAGTTATCTATTAAGCTTTAAAGACTATGAGCACATTTTAGGTCATAACTTCTACAGGAAGCCCTTGCAGAAATCAGGGAAAGACTTCACCATCATGAAAGTACTTCCTTCAGGAGTTTATCAATACAGGTTTCTAGTAGATGGACGAAGGAGGTATTCCCCTGATCAGCCATGGGAGCAGGATGATTCAGGAAATGCTTACAACATCTTAGACTTGCAGGTAGATTTGTTTTCTCATTCAAATTTTGCCATGATTGTCTTGGTTTCCTTCTCATAAAGGCTTTCTCTTCTTGAAGTAGTTCCCATTTTATCATCTATCTGTTCTTGAAAAGGGATAAATGTGCTACATAGAAGTTGCACTGGATGAAATAAATCCTAATTGGAAAGAGCAACAGAAATGTAATACCTTTAAATCCTGTGTTATCTAGCTGATTTCTTTTTTCTTTTTATACCGATTTCTATTATATTGTGCGGGGTAAGATGTTCTGTGCTCTTGGATGCCTTTTTTCCCGAATGTGCTGGCTCATTCATGAAGACTATAGAACCACTTAGTCACTTTCCAAATGATTTTGGCAGGCCAGCCATGTGAATAAATAAACTAATTTAAAGCTGGAGATGTGGCTGATTAGCTGCTGCTATTTGGTTTAAAACTTTTCAGGTTGTCTTTCCTAAAGTTGCATCTATATATTAGTTAACTGGTCGCAACTAGACCTCATAGGATAATGGCTGTCCCCTTGTAATTCTTTTATTTTTTTGGTATACCAACTGGTGTCAACTGCTGATTTATAGGTTTTGAAAGATGTAATAAATGTGTGTTCTTGCTTAAGGTTCATTTTTTATGGTCTGCTCTGCTTTCTGTGATCTAAAATAACCATGGCCATAGCTAGTAATAGCAAGTATGTATACCTTAACTTCTGGGTGGATTGATCAGCATGAAGCATGTACCAATAATTGCATTCCATTGTTGTTCACCACATTGTACTTGAATACTTCAGTAACTGAGTCATGATGGTCGTGTAAAGTTGTGCAGAACCTCAGGTTCGACTCTGTCTCTAAGGTTTGCAATTGCCTATGAACTGTACAGTATTTTGAGAACTACTGTCTATGTGTTGAGAACCACAGTATTTTGAGAACTCTGTCTCTAAGGTTTTCAATTTCCAGTTTATTGCAAGTGACTTCAGCCCACAAATTCTGTGTCTATGTGTCCACATTGCTGCTCCAGATTTTAACTATTTTGAGAACTACTTCTAAGACAGTGAAAACTCAGCTCATACACCGAATAAAGTTTAATAATCCTGTGCTTTACTTATTTACTTGTCAAAGAATGAAACGAGAAATATAGGCTTCCATGAACCCTTTTGTTAGGGGCAATGTACCACACCTCACTCTTGATGCCATATGGGGGACACATAGATTCATCAGATAATTATTTGGATAATGAGCATTAGTTTGGAAAAAGGATGTCTCACCATCAGCCTTGGGAAAGCTTCCCTGCATTTGAGTCTTTCTGCCCTTCTATTGAGCTTCACTCATAGGCGTAAAAAGGTTTCTAGTGATACAACTGAAAGTTCCAGAAGGCTCTCGGAGAATGAGGCATAGTTTGAGGAGAAGTGGATATATCCTTATTCTGACTAGTTTTCCATGGATATTAAGATGACCAATGTGAGCTGCCAACCGTACATTGGCCAAAGCTACCTCTTTCTGCCCCCTGTTTCATTCCAGCTCAGTACTGGTACCTAGTTCCAGGAGTCATTCTGGTGTCTTTGTCATGATTTATGTCAAGGGAAACATTGACAAGAGCAATGTGAAACACTGTTAGTATATTATTCTGGATCTTGACTACTTTGGCTCTCTGTCTGGAGTAAGTTCATTCTTTGATGGTGAAATCATATGGATGTTAATGCTTTATTGGATCTCTGTCCTTGCATATGAGTGAAAAAGCAAATCATTTTGTAGTTAGCACAAACAGGTGGTGAAACCCCGTTCAATTTTATGATCGATGTAGCTCTCCCTATCGCTTCCAAGGGGTTATATTCTTTTGTTTGGAGTCCATATAGTTGTTCCACAACTTACAATATCCAATCAGCTGCTTAATGGAATACAGTGAAAATGAGAACCAAACATGTTACAGAATCTTGAATTTTGATGTTTATGATTTCACTTTATAACAAAATAAAGTCCATGTCCTCCACATCTGTGCAGATCTTTTTATTCTGTTTTCTCTCTCCTGTTGGTGAGCTCAACCTGTTAAGTCTAGTTTCTTGAAGCATGAACTAATGATGCCTGACTGGAGTTCCAGGATCTTCTGTTAAATTGTTAACTTGTCATTACGGTCTGTGTTGTTTGAGGTTACACCTCGGCTTTCATCTAGTCTGAAAGAAAACATCCTGCAATGTCTCGTCTGTCTTGATATATTTGCTCGTCAGCAATACTTACTTCCTAATTTGTGATGCAGGATTATGTTCCAGAAGATATAGATAGCATTTCTGGATTTGAACCACCTCAATCACCCGATTCAAGCTACAACAATTTGCAACTTGGTCAAGAGGACTTTGCAAAGGAACCGCCAATGGTTCCTCCACATCTAAATTTGACTTTGCTTAATGCCCCGTCGCCTCAGATGGAGATTCCACCTCCTTACTCAAGGCCGCAGCATGTGGTGCTAAACCATCTCTACATGCACAGAGACAGGAGCCGCCCATCGGTTGTGGCACTTGGCTCTACCAATCGGTTCCTTTCCAAATATGTGACGGTGGTGCTCTACAAGTCCATACAGAGGTAAAAATTTGCACATGGACAGTAGTCTTAATTTCTCAATGTAAGTGATATGATCAAGAGCACAGGTCTGGTGAATTGCTCTTGTTGAATTCAGAAAAGAAGCTGTACAAGGAATATTTGAAAATCTGTGCTATTACTTGGGCTCTTATTCCTTGCTTGCTTTCGTTAATATCAAGTCCTTTTTGCTTGATAACAATGTCTTGTTACCTTTTAGTCTTTCCCTGTTACTAATCAAGTTCAACTAATAGGAAGTTATCCCGTTAATGAAGCAGTGCTCAGATGACATATTTTTAGGAATAATTATACCACCTTCCATTGAGGTTTGTTGTCCTCAAGATTTCTCTCCGTCTAGCAAATAAGTTCCTCTGTTAGTCAAAATTTATCAAATTTGCTTATATTGACAAAAAAATTAAATCAAAATTCATATTTACCATTGATTGACTTTTTACGAATTTATTTAAGGTAAAAAAAAAATAAATTATGATCAAACTATTTTTATACATTTCACA
The DNA here is from genome assembly GCA_034509735.1 of Sesamum alatum. NCBI lineage: Eukaryota > Viridiplantae > Streptophyta > Magnoliopsida > Lamiales > Pedaliaceae > Sesamum > Sesamum alatum. The sequence goes on along the minus strand of JACGWO010000001.1, from coordinate 52,209,434 downwards.
CGTTAATACATGTGAGGATGTATATCTTTACCATTATGAGGGTAGTTTAGTTGGAAATTATTTGACCTGCAATAAGTAAAAGTCAATCAATAGTAAATATCGATTTTTATTTAATTTTTTTTATTAATATCAACAAATTTAGTGAATTTTGACTAACAAAAGGACATATTCGTTAGATGAAAGCAAATCTCGAAGGTATTAGATGTAATTTTTTAAATCACATGAAATCTATTGATAATTATATTAAATTTAACTTTGAGAGTATTTTATATAATTTTTGAAATCACATGAAATCTATATATAATTATATCATATCTCACGGGAAATCAGTGAAATTATCCCTACTTTTATAACCAAATTGAATCACAAGATGAAGCTCCACAAGAACACACCGAAGATACATTATCATATTCGATTCGATGTTGTGCCACCATTGGTGGTGGAAGATTAGGATAACACAGATATAATATAAATTGGTCCCCCAGACAACTGTGTAAATGGTCTAAAGCATTTAAACTAGTCAAATTCAACCTTGTTACAGAGTACTTATGATTCCAAAAAGTAATTTCCTTCCAGTAATTTCTAGATTTGCAAGAATATGTCCCAAGTCACTGAAATTTGTGATGTGAATCTGTGATGTTGAAACATGATCTAGCACGTTGATTTACTGAGGATTTACAACAATCGAAAGCTATTCATTACATTAGAATCAGCTTTAGCATCACTCTTTGTTTGGCTTAGAATACATTTTTCAGTCCTAAATGTTCGAAAACCAATCCCAGTTTTCATCTGAAAACGGGACAGCCTTCAACTGAAATCCCTGGTGCTGTAGGGCAAGAAGCCAAGGGGCAATGATCAGGCTTGGATCCCCACCAGTTTACATTCTTGCCCTCATTCTGAAGAGCAAAGAATAACAGAACACCCATGAAAGCTGTTCCAGCATCCAGCGCAGCCGATAGAACGTAGTTGTATCGTTGCCACCATGTCTTCCGATACTTGAAAACAAAATAATTGAAGATGGTTCCTGTGATGATCCAGCTAGCTATGTTTGTGGGCGTTGCCGGTGGCATTCCAGCAAAACCATAAGAGATTACTGGGATGTTAATTAGGGGAATCCATTTCTTGTCTGGGAAGATTTTGCTCAGTATCCAAACGGGAACTGGCAGGAAGGCTCCTATGAGGAATAGCCAGACCAGGTTGCGGTACAATCCTCCAGGTCCGAACAGCCTTTCAGGTCCAATTAGACCCCAAATGACAGAAGCATCAAAGGTGACTCGGAATTTAGGACACGTCCAAGGACTCTCTGGATGCAATGCCTCGACATCGCAGATGTTCTCGATACTTCCCAACATCCACCATGCCACTGCAAGGTTGACTGTGCCAGAAACTAGTGTTCCCACCAGCTAGAAAAGTGGAAGTATTGGAACGAGAAGGTTTAGTTATGATGATCAGAAAATTAGACTTTGAATAATGAGAAGAGGTGCAAAATATAGACCTGAGCTGTGTACATGCATTGTGGTGGGATTTTCATGTAGTGACCAAGTTTAAGATCGGCCAAGAATGAAAGGGCGTGAATTGTACTGATTCGACCATATATCTTGAAAAGCAGATTCGCTATGGGTTTTCCTGGAAGGATATAGCCGATAATGAACTGTGCGATTATGTCATATCCAGGTTGCTGAAAAACATAGGCACAAGAAAATAACAAAAGTTAGAATTTTCTCACAATCCCGGACAATTTGTGTAAGATATAACATAAAAAGAGTCAGTAATGCACTATTACACGTCGACAAGTCTGATATTTACCTGGTTTGTAGTTGCTTGAATGACCCCGATAGGGAGTGTAACAATCCAAGCTAGACCAAATGCAAAGAGCATTCCCCACCATGGAAGCTGCACGTCTTCTTTCCACACAAACGACATCAGTAGAGATAAGACGATGCTGCCTACTAGTAAAACGAGGAACCACCATTGAGGCACTTGCTTGTAACTTTTCATCAGTTTTGTATGTATGTCTAATTTCACGTTCTTCACAGCAGATCTACTTTGCTTCCAGATATCACTAGCCACCAGAAATCAAGCAGATTGACAGGTTACCAATTAGAAACAGTATACCAGAAGCAATCAAAGGGTGAATTAGCACACGAAACAATTCTGAAGTGACTGAAAAGCCAATGTTAGACAAACAAATATAGACTTCACATTATTGACTTAGAAATGCAAAGGAGCCAACCTGCCATGAAATAATGCTACGTGCGTGAGAGTTGCTGTAAATCTTGCGAATCCTGATCCAATAGAGAGAGCAAACAGAGGGCTGAGGTAGAGCTTGCTATATTGTTCATAGGCAGGAATGTTAAGCTCGTACTGTGGGGTCAAGATTTTAGTAGTATCATATTTGTGTCCACTGGAAGTAAACAGCTGATTTGAGAATATGGGGAATTTGCGGGCATCAAACGTGTTAAACTTCCAGTAACATATAGGGACAATGATGTATATAAACATGATGAAGCCAATCATGACATTCAGAATCGAAGAAAACGGTGTCACCAATGGGCTGCCATGATATGCTGAAATCCCCGCCCAATCGAGTGTGAAGGCACCCACACCGAGCCCATGGTAACCGGACCCAATTTGCTGTGCCGTGATGCTACGAGGCCAAGCCCAACATACCCAAGAGAAGAATGTCAAAATTGGGAACAGGTATCCGGGGAATAGGTAGTAGGCAAAACTTGCTGCCATGAAAATGAGGAAAAATTTCATTCTTGTCATGCCTTGTGCCTTGTTTTCCTTTTCATGAAGTGCCCTGGAAAACATCACGCGAGTCTACATTACTAAACACAAAGGAAATGAAAATGATATCAGAAAAATTTCAAGCTATTCATTTAGCTCTTCAGGGACTACTGCCAAAAGTGGACAACTGGACTTATTGCTTGTTCATTTCAGAATATTACATCAAGAGAATGTCAAATTGCAACCATCAACTAAAGATTCTTCCTCTCAGCGTCCAGCTTTCTTTCAAAGATAATGCATAGAACTGTTTCATCATAGAAATCCACCTTATAACAAACATGCGAAAGTGTCGAACCTTATACGTTCTCTTTTCCGAAATGAAAAACTAGATGCTAGAACATTAAAGACGACAACACAGAATAAGCAACGGTCGACCATCAGAACTTGTGGCATCCTAAAGGGGACCTAGTTTCATACAGATAATGCTTAGCTATGCAATTTGACCAACCTATTCTGGTTAAAGTCACAATGTTCATTGGTGGCGTTCGATCATAACCTTTCTTGAACTTTACAAACCAGTTAAGACAAAAAAGAATGCTTCTTTAAGGAAAACAGACCTGAACAAAGAAACTTGAGCGAGGTTGGAAGGCCACCACATCTCAACAGGATCCACCAAGTATTTCCTCAACATCCCAGCCCATCCATATCCCAGTATCTGTAATTTAGCGAAAATTAAACTGCTGATATCAAGTAAAATTGAGACATAGTACCAACAACCCCATAAAGAGTCATTGATTACTTTTGAAATTTAAGATTTTTACTGAATTTTAGTGCTTATAATGATATGACAGTCTAACAACATCAACTTACAACTTGAAAAGGAGAATTCACACAATATTGAAGTAAATAAGAAACGAATTACATATATATATATATATATATATATATTTGCTTTCGGGTTTTTCCCAAAATTCTCTTTCTTAGAAAATCATATTCTTTACACATACCCATTAATCTCATTAGATTGTGGGAGCCCATATATAATTCGAACAGATGTATTTAAAAAGTATGGGAAAAAAAAAAAGATTTCAGCTTTCAATCCTTTTTTTTTATTCTTTCACTCCAGGATCAACATCAGTTCCTCTATAATTCTTTGAAAATCGGCTAACAATAGAAATTGAAAGGCGGAAACTTTGAACAAGAAAATTGCATTATCTAAAATATCTCCCACGCCACTGAGACATATGCATTCCTTCGCATCAGAACAGGTGGAAATGAGAACTCCAGAAAATCAGACTAACATTTCTAGCCATATATATTAAATTAAAGAATGAGATTGGTTGCATATAATTTCAAGAAAAATTGCAGGAAAAGTACCTGAGTGGTCAAGACAATTAAAAGAGCGCAGAGGAAATTCAAACTCTGCTTATAATAAGCCTTCATCACAGTAATGGCACCAATGGAGTAAGCATCCCCACCACCAACCGACACCCCACAATTAGCCATAACGGTAACAATCACATGCTCCTTTATATTAAAGGGACCAGGGTTCAGGCTGAAGCTCCACCGCCCAAACACCTTGTACTGTTTGGTGGGCAGCGTGGCGGCCATGAACTTCCCGATTGGCAACACCCCAATCTGCATGAGAATGGCCGAGATGGTCAAGGGCTGCGTTCTGTAAATGAAGAAGGTGTTGAGGAAAATCAAGATTGTGCATGAGGCGAGGCCCAGAACCCATGCACGGAATGTCAAGACGGGGAGAGTAGGGTCATCGGTTTCCGGCACCACCAGCGCCACCTCCTCGACGGAGCATCTGTCTTCGGGCGCCGCCTCGCCGTTGGAGGCGGGTTTGGCAGTGGTGGAGTTGGACACCATTAATGCGACTTTATGTCAGAGGTAAGAGCGCTGTGGTCTGAGAGTTCTGATAATATCTTTGCTGTACTCTGGTGTCGTGACATATATAGAGGGTGGAAGGAAGATGGAGGGGTAGGGGGGGTGGGGTGGGGGGGGGGGTGCAGATTATAGGAAATTATTGCCCTTCATTTTTCTCTAGATTTTATCTTAATTTTTCTTTGTAGAGGAATTGACTGCATTTGAAAACTCAATCATACTTAATAGTAAGTTGTGGCACACTGTTGTGTGTAATTCTATAACATTATTGAAAATAAAATATTTATTATTTAATAAAGTATATATATAATAATAAATTCATATAATTAAAAAAAAATGATGATAAAAAAGTAAATGAAAATAAATAATAATAATAATAAGGGAGTGGGAAGTTAAATGAAAAAATAAAAAAAAAATTAAATTCAAAAGAAAATATACCCAAAAAAAGAAAGAGACACCAAAGAGATGTTTTCCCTTAATATACTAGTCGTTATGGCACGCCGTTTTCTGCATGCATATAATAAATATTATTTCATATCTAAAAATATATATTATTAATACAAGCAAAATATAAATCAATACATCTATTAAAAAAGAGAAAAAATGAAGAAAAACCAATTTATCAATTATGTAAAATCTGGAAGTTAATTAAGTTAGGTATTATCTTATCGGTTGAAGGGTATTTTTGACTTCACAAAAAAATTGTGCAGCAGTGTCATTAACCATCATTTGTGAGTACGGAGGACTTTTTCTTTTTATAATAACTAGCCGTCGTGGTACGTCGTTCATGCGTACATATAATAAATAATTTTTTACGTTTTAAAATATATTATAATTAAGAGCAAAATATATAAACACATCACATTAAAAAAAAAATAAGAAGAAGGAAAGAAAGAAAACACTATTTATCAATTAATATAAAATTTAAAAAGTTCAATAAATTAGTTATCATATCAGTTGAGAATTATTTTTGGTATTATACAAAAATAATACGGTAGTATCTCATTAACCACCATTTGTGAGTAAAAAATAGATATATATATATATATATATATTTTTGTATAATAGTATAGATGATACAGATACATTAGACTATTAAAAGACCATCCTATACCCAAAAAAGTAATTAAGCACATAAAACACTACCCATTTATAATTTCATCTCATCTCATTTTATTTCAATGAGCAGGTGAAATTAAACTATATTTTTACTATGTTTATAAGGTGAAATAAAATGTAATGATAATTATTGAGTTGATTTATAAATGTGTTAGATAATGCAACAAATATAATTTAACATAAATTTACATGTATAATATATATTTATTTATAATAAAATTTCTAAAGGGGTTTACGTTGAAATTGTGCGCACCGAGTTCGCGAGACAAAGTTGTCCAGTTACCAAGAATAAAGAATCAGAAAAAGGTAAAACAAAAAGGGACATCATCATCTTACAGTTCATTTTATGCCAGTCTTCATTCATGCATGATTCCTAAGTGTTTTTTTAAATTTATTATTATTCTTAAGTACTAAAACTGCGGGTGGGTTGTCGGTTCGGGTTGCTCCGAATTCTGAACCCGTTTCTATTGGATACGTCAATACCCGATAGGGAATCATTGTTGGATGCATACGGTAAATTCCCACCTACCAAAAAGATCCGATCACATAGAAATATTGAAAAACTTGGTACTTTTTACAATAAAATTATGATGAATTACTATTATTTCAATAATTAATAAGTTTTATAAACAAGTTCATTTTCTAGCGGTTTACATATGAATGGTAAAAATAACAAAATAAGAATGAAAGAAAGATCAAACAAATTGTTGATGATAGAGTTATTTTCCTAAATGCGTTACATCTAAATTTATATCCAATTATAGAAATGAATTTATATCGTGCACCAACTCAATAGGGCCAATAACATGTGGTTTATTTAATATTTTTAGAATATGAAATTGACGCGTTGGTAGTTTAATCACCACAAGGATAATAAAATATTTTTTAAATATTTTGATTGTTCTCATTTTTTGTCCAAGTTTACTCTAAGACTACCATGTAATAACAAGATATACCTTGATAATCTTAGGAAAATATCCGTACATCTGTTCATCGTTGCTAGAGCAACTCAACTTGAATTATTAAATATTGATAAATTTTTAATAAGCCCTATAATTATATATTCGAAATGTTTGTACCAAGAATAGTAAGCAAAAATAAATGAATTGTAAATACATCATGCTTACTTGGTGTGATAACATGCTAATAATGAGTGATAATCATTTCTACTATTACAATAAAATACGTGTTGTAGCATTTTAAGCAATGAACGTATGAATGACATTGATACATACTTGTTGATATTAAAAAATAAAATACACCAATTATTTATACATCCGACACACAAAGCACCCAAGCTAACATTTAAAAATTCTATTACTCACTATATGTTATGGATTTTAAGGGGTTTAATGCAATTTATCCCCCTATAATATTACAAATGAGTAAATTATCCCCCTATGGAAAAAAAAAATAGCAATTTACCTTCCTGTGTTCTTTAAAACGGAACAATTTACCTCTCTAGAAAAGGAGATAATTAGAAACAATAATTACATCATGATCATTCTTCCAAACCAATAATTAGAAACAGACAATACCCAAGTGTAATAACAACAGCTTTGTCTTCTTAGTAGCAGAAATTATAGAATGAGTTGTTATTACGCTCATCGGAGGTTTGGCCTAGCCAGGCATTCGCGTCCGAGTTAAGACCTTCACCATTTACGGCCAACAAACCCCTTATGTACGCATATGCAATATTGTTTCTTAGTTATATATATTCTAATTAACGTTACGCTAGGACTAATTGATAAATTTCGAATAAGTAATATTAATTATTTCGCTTTAATTTGTAGTTGTCTACTTGCATTATAATTTTTAATTCAAAAACATCGCACATGCAACAAAAACATTATAGTCATGAATTCGTCTTCTATAATATTTAATTCATGAAAAAAAATATGTTACAAAATTATTGATTAATTGAATACGAGGAATATCAGATTTGAATGATCATCATCCAACCTATTAGTATTAGTGCAGGTCAATTAGTCAGAGTGGAAGAAAGGAGGGTAATTAAGTCATATTTTTAATGCAGCCAATAAGGGTATGATTACATGCTAAATTACTAGTAAAATAGTAATTACAAACATCCTTAGTGGGTGGTGGACTGCCGCTTTTTGGAGCGTGTGAGCGTCACGTGTTATCAGGTTTCTGACACACTTTTGTACGCTAGTGACAGAAGAGTACATGTGTTCTGAGAGCGGGACCCACTGATGGTTTGCCACGGAGGAACAGCGGGCCATGGGAACTGACGGAATCTTTGACGCTGTTATTTCGGGACTGCGTAAACATGGCGGAGTTTGGAGTGAGGGAGGAGACGGAGTCGTTAACGGGGATCCACATAAGAGGGAGAAGAACGTGGCGCGGGCGTGTCGTGTGTGAACCACACAGATTGGTGTTGGGTGCACTTTTCAGCTAGCAGGCGTGGGCAAACTCTGGTCCATCGCACCCGCCCTAGGAAATTAGCACAGGCGCTGAAGCCCGTGATCTGCCACCTCACTTCACCTTTTGGAATCTTCAATGAACTCATCATATATTTAAATCAGACAGGCTGAAGTGTCAAATTTCTTTACATTCAGAAAAAAAAAAGTAATAAAAAAAATGATGTCTTTTAACCATTAGCTAAAAGAGAAAATTCGAATAATGATGAGGACTTAAAAGGAAAAGCGTTATGACTTTAAGATATCAATTAATATTTTAACATTTTTTTAAATTATAAATAATAAGAAAATAATATAAAAATAGATGGTTAAATTCATTTTGACCCCTTATAATATGAGAAAATATAAAAAATTTTATAAAAAATTAAATATAAAAAATCACCCGATGTTATAAAAAATGACTTATACTGCCCCCTAATCAATTTAGACTTAGTTTTTTTAAACAATGACAAAAATATTCCTCTGATATCAATAAATTACCTATTATTATAATTTATAATTAAAAAATTATTATTTAAAAAATTAATAATAACCCCCCCAACCCCCGCTTACCCTCCTCCCCACCCATTTCGCCCCCAGCAGAGGGGGTGGCGACGTTGCCCAAAGGCGGAGGGCGACGCGGTCGCCCAGCCATCGCCCTCCCTCACCCATCCGGCGGAGGGTGAGCACCGTCACCCTCAACATCTGGTCCGGGGGCAACAATGTCGCCCTCCTCTGCAGCGGCGGCGACGACGCTGCTGTTGCCCTTTTTTTCAAAAAAATTATTTTAATTTACATATATAATAATATTTTATTATATTATATGATATATTATAATAATACTATATTATATTATTATATAATAATTATTTATTAATATATTATATATTAGATTAGGCTAGAGGAAAGAAGGGTAAAAATGTTAAAAAATAATGCAATAAATTGATAGTTTAAATAAATGATTATATTCAAATGAGATAAAATAAATTAAAAACTACTATAATAATAAACATACATAGATCCACGTTGGTAAAATTCAAAATGACAATTTATGATAACATTATGGACTGAATTGTGAGTAGGACTTTTCAAAATAATATGCACCGATAATAATGGGGAGGGCACTCGATTTTTGCCTTAGAATTCCACAAAGAAAAGGACAATGCCAAGTGTCTTTGGGATTTGATCTTTTTCAGAAGGTGGTAACCCACAAGTTTGACTTCCCGGTCTTCTAGGATAGATGATGGGCCCACCGGCTGCGGACGATTGTCTGCGAACCGAACGTTTCCACACTGGTGGTGGTCCCAGAGATTTGGGCTTGGCCCTGTCCAAACCCAACCTGACCTGACGTGCATACATAATAATAAGGCAACATGGTATTGCTTCGGTTGTCATATGAAGGTTCGTTTTTTTTGGTTTTTTGCTTATTGACAGCGTGGTATTGCTTGGGCAGCAGATGATGGCGAGGTGCTCATCTATTGAACTTGTATCGCTCCCTTCTTGTTGGTCTTATCTATCATTTATGGATGAAGCAGAACTTGCGGCGCTTCCAGCAACTCTTTCGTAACTCTGGGGTTCTTCGGTATTATTATTGACCAGATCAGGAATAGGATACTTAGCACCCCCGACCCCCCTCGTTGCAGGTCTGTGCTACTTATAGAGTTTGGAAAATTACATGGGAACAGTGTACTACACGGCCGTGTTTGGTTAGGAGTGGTTTTTTTGTTGCAGCAGTACATAACACGGCCGTGTTCCTCTATCTACGTCCCTGTTATCGAGCCTGGCTTCCGCTTGATTGTATTTGTACTCTACATATATTTTAATGAACGTTTACATTCCCAAAAAAAATAATAAAACATCAGAAATTTACTTAACAGATTGGATTACGTAAAGACACTGTATTATTATGTAGGCAAAGATGAATATTGTTGGAGTAAAGTTAGATCTTTCATCCACCCAAGACAGAGAGCGACAGGTGTTAGGCATATGTAGGCAAAGATCTTTCTCCTTACCCAATTTTTGGAAGGAGATTGAACCAAATCAAGTGAAAGATGTTCAAGTGGCTTATTGCACAGTGCCTAAGTTGACCCCAAACCTGCCATAAAGCTAATAAATTTCAACTTCTTTTGGACTTTAGCTTATACTAAATGTTTCATCAAGATTCTCTTCCTCTTTCATAATTAACTTTATAAGACAAGACGAGGCAAAAACACTAGTCATATAAATCTATGCTCTTGCGTTCCATTACTTATGTATAAAAACATGTCTAGTTAGTTATATATAAAAGTATCTAATGTGTAGGAAATCTAGTTGAATTTCATTTTCGTTCCACTACAGGGAGTGTTGTGTTGTGGTTGAGACCTGCAATGAGAAGTCAACAGCACGGCTTCACTTTTAGAGATTTCGTGCTCATAGTGGAGGAGAGTCGTCTCGTGCAATGCAATCGTACTTGTACATACATGGTCCGAACGGGCACGACAAAGCTTATGGAGACCAAAGGCATCTTAATGGGTGGCAAGCTGTTGCTGCATCCCCACATTCTTCCCCAGCTTCATTGTGAATTATATGCAATGTGGAATTGTGGGGGCAACCGGCATAAATCTTTCAAATTCGTATGCCAATTGCTACTACAGATTGAAAGCCTTGTGAATGCAAGAAACATTCAAATGGCTATCTTTAAAGAACTACGATGTTTCCCTCTAGTGGCATGATTATCAGATAGAAAAATATCAGCATGATTTCACATATTTAGAAGTGAAAAATGTGGCTACAGAGACAATGTCTATTGGTAATCGCTATCATTAGCGTGGGATAATGAGGATATATGCGGCGAATAAAAGAGCACTTGCCAAGAGTATATCAATTCAGCACCACCAATGGTGCAAGAAAATTGACAACATAGGTGTTTGCATGAGCAGTTTTAGGACAATTGACATCACTGCTGTAAGGATTAGGAGTCTTCCTTCCATAGTAACATAGTTATTCATTCATACAAGCCCATGTTGGGGCCGAAAACAATACAATTGAGATGTCCAACTGACGAACAAAACCAACAACAACGCGTTCACCGGACTCTTGACTTGAATATGTACATCACAATTTCCTCTTGCAAAACAACTTGCAGAGATTATTTGAGAATTGCCGCAAATACATGAACCCTCATCACATATGCCTCATATTAGTACACTGGATAACTGGAGAAGCCACCCTGAATTGAATGATTCGGTTACATAACAGAGCATGCGTTTGGGTTCTCATCGCTGAACATTTGAGGGGCATAAGTGTACTCCATGTAGTATTTGGGAGGCCAATACTCGTTTTTCTTGACGTCTGTTTTCTTGTCGTCTTCTTCCTTGCTTTCTTCTCCTTTCTTTTCCTCCTGTTTTTCGTCTTTCTTCTCCTCATCTTTCTTCTCCTCTTCCTTCTTTTCTTCATTCTTCACTATTGATGCTTGTTTGCCAGTTCTCTTGTACACATCGCTTACCAGCTTCTCCGGATCAAGAACACCTTTCACAATTACCTGGTCGTTTGCAATATCCGTTGTGACTGATTCCACACCTGCAACGCATCTTAATGTCATTAGATTATGTTATGAATCACTCAGAAAAGGGCATATGATTCTGGTTTTGAGTGCTTAAATTCAGCAATTGCATCCAACTCAAACAGGAAGCTAAGTTCTATATGTTTTAAATACCTGTCCTATCTAGTCGGAAGAATCCTGGCAGATCCGTTATTGCTCATTCTAATACAACCAACTAGAAAGTAGGCAGGTATGTTTTCCGACAAGGACCAAGTAATACCAAATGCACATTATATAGTTGTTGGAATATGCGGTGAATCAAATCAGTCTTTCATAACACGAGTGGCATTGCAGCTGACGACATAGTCAATTACAATAAGCTAGCTAGCAGTTCAAAAATGATGCTATTCCACTAGTTCAAAACAAGATAGTTATGTGCAATCTGTAGAAACTCATATACTGAGCAAAAGGAGCACTACCAATCTTCCTCTCCGCCACAAAACGACGTGCAGTCCTGTTGGTAAAGATGAAAAATATACACTAATTCATAATTAAACGGGATCACTTTCAGTGACATTATCATCTGCTCTCTTTTACTTGCTAAGTTCTTGGTTTACGCAGCACGTGAAAGTTGCTTAATCATAAAAAGATTACCTTGAATTTTTCCAATTCTCTTCTGCAGTGCATGAGCACATGCATCACAATGCATTCGAACTTTCAGCACCACCATTACGACGGCTGGAGGCTACAACATTAGGGAAAAAAAAGAAAATAAAACAGTTACCAATTATCAATACAATGAATTTTCAAGTAAAGAGAATTATTGCTTTTGTTGTTTGTGTAAGGAGTTCTGGAATTGGTTCTGCCCCTCGTGAGTTCCTGTCGACTCTATTGCAGGAGGATTTTACTGCAGCGATAATTAATAGCATTGGAACAGTGGGGTCAAAGGCTTATTGAATGGAGCTGTACACGTACATGTCCATGGACCATAGTCCATGCAATTGCAGCAGCAGAACCACGGAAAATTCTTTACCCAAATCAGGTTTGGCCGAACCAAATTAATGATACACTTGTTGTGTGATGATCACGTTTCCTGAACAATGACAAGTGTATTGCACTTGACATATGATTGGATCAGATTCGGTCAAACCTGATCTGGGCTAAAATTTCCCGTAATCACTCATCTTTTATTATGTCTTGCATTGTGGAATGTGCCAGTGGCTGTGCCCTTTCCCAATCTATTTTCTTCTGTTCTGTGGTTTTCATGTCAGCACAGAAACAGCGCAGTCACAACTTGCACAGCTCTCTCTCTGTCTCAACCTCAGGCAATTACTGCTGCCGCTGCCTGACCACTTAAGGGACCCAACCCAATCAACGCTTAATTAAGGTGCCTGCTCTCTAACCTTGCCATATAATTCTGACAGTAACTTTTGATATTAATAATGTGATGGAACTTAATATTCTTTAAGTAAATTAATGGTAATGTGTCTTGAACTAACTGCAATTAGTTAGGCATGCTGGTGGACAAACTATATCCAACAATTTCACAAGGACAAATTTTGATGTGGGATCTTACTTTTTAATGGTGTCATGTAATTATCATTGTCTATCACAAATGTGGAGTGAAGGACGTGGTGGTCCAAAGATTGTATACCCTTAATCATGTCGAGCTGTACTCCAATTCTAAATCATGAATACGGACAGAACGAAAAACGACATTGCAGTCGTGTACTAATAGCAATATCTTCATAGCATGACTTGAACTTTCTTTCTTTCTTAAATAAAGAAAAGGATTAAACTGAATTATCTCCAAAACTTATTAGGACTTGGTCCAATTTTATTACCTTAGTCTCACTAGTACACTAGTAATTCACTACCAATCCCTCTACTAAATTAAGTCAATCACGCCCGGTTCATAATACCCACCTATATAGTCGAAAAGTTATAAGCATCAACTTTTGTGACATTCAAATAAAAACGGGAAAAATGCTATTTACGCCTTGTCATATTTCAAAAAGCGAATTACCCTCCTATGGGAAAAAAAATAATAATAGTAATTTACCCCCTTATATTTTTTAAAAGAGTAAATTACAGTGACACCCCTTAAGGTTAGACCAAAATACACAAATACCCCCTGTTTTTGTTAAAATTACAGCTACATTTCCTGAGGTTGTCTTTATATTACAACTACACCGCCTATTCAAAAGTAAAGCTTACATTAATACTCCCTGAAAAATATTACACTAACATCTCTTAGGGGTGTAACTGTATTTTTGCAAAAGATAGGGGTTTTTGTGTAATTAGACCTAACCTCAAAGGGGTGTTAACGTAATTTACCCTTTTTAAAATGAAGCAATTCAACTCTTGTGCTTATCTAAAATGAAGTCATTTAACTCCTTATTTTTTAAAATGAAACAATTTACCTCTAAATTGCTTTTTTTATATAAAAAAATAATTTACTCATTTACAATATCATCAGAAGGTAAACTGGATTAAAACCAAATAAATACTATTGACTTATCCAAAAAATTCTAATCTTGATTAAATCTGGTCAGACCTGAAACATAATTAGATTAGAAAAAGTAAAATACACTTGTCAATTGGTATTATGGGACCAAACCTGATAGATAAGATTTTTCAGAGTCATCATTTACTATTTTTTTCAAACATTTGTAATTAACTTAAAAATGCGAGCAACCTTTCGTAATATTGTAAATATGCAAATCAACCCCTATGAAAAATAAAATAACAATTTACATTCCTGTATTTTTTAAAATAAATCAATTTATCATTCCGTGTTTTTCAAAATGGAGCAATTTACGCCATAGAAGGGAGTAAATTGCCTCATTTTAAAGAATAAAATTGCTATCATTTCTTCTTTTTTTTATAGAAGGGTAATTTATTTATTCGCAATATCAAATGGAGATAAATTGTTAATTTACTCGTTTGCAATATCACATAAGTTAATTTTCCTTGAAAATGAGGAATGAAAGAGGAGAGAGATAGGGAGCGAGAAGAAACGTACCTCCTCTTTGTTTTCTTGTTTGGGGTCCTCTTTTTTTTGTTGGGGCTCATTTTCCTGTGGTGGGTTTGGCAAGGGTGAGATGATTTCCACTTTTCGCCCAGTTTTCTTTTGAATCCTTTGGCACACTTTGACAGGGTCCGCATCCTTCCCTTTCACCACCACTTTACTACCCTTGTACTCCGCCGTTACTTCCTCCACTCCTGCACTTGCCATACCCATACACACCACCAACTCATAATTTCTTCACCACCTTTTAATGCTTATTAAAATTACTACATGACTAGTGTATAAATATTTAATTAAATGGACATTAAAGTATGATTTGTTGAATTGAAAAACGTGCTGAGACTGAGAGTGCAATTCTTTAATTATGTCGGCGGCCAATTGCTTTTCCCGACCAACCTTTCTAGACTAAAACACTACAAAAATACGAGGTTTTGAAAAGAGTAGTGCAGCAGATTGATGTTAATTTTAACAATGTAGTAGTAGTAGTAGTATATTCTACACAGATCTCAACGAAAAGGAGGGAAAAAGCACATGCAAAGTCGCTAATGGGAAAGAGTTCTGATGTACTTGAGAGAAACACGATTAATGTAGAAATTAAAAAGGATTTTTAATTACCTTGAAATCCTTTGAGAGCTCTAGCAACTTTTCTGGCGCAGGCCTCGCAATGCATGTCGACCTTGAGCACAATCTCCTGAGGCTCAGCCACTTCATCCTCTTTCTTCTCTTCTTCCTTCTTCTCCTCTTTTACTTCTTCTTTCTTCTCCTCCGCCGCCACCGCCGCCGCGTTTCCCTCCTCTTTCTTCTCCTTCAATCACAACCATTTTCATCCACAACCAATCAGTTCATCATCACAAAATTCAATCACAAAGTATGGCTGCATGCGATTAAAAAAAACAAGAGACACAGAGAGAGAGAGAGAGAGAGAGAGAGAGAGCACTTACTTCACCCATATCTGACTGTAGTTTGTTTGATTTGAGTGTGTTTGTGTGTGTGTGTGTGAAGGAGAGGAAATATATAGGAGGCGACAATGAAAATCTGACGTGGCTGTGTTTAATGAGAGTGGGAAAAAATTCCGTCTTGCTGAGTCAGCACGTGATTGATTTGCCCCCACCACCCTCCCTGGTGTTGCTGTTCGCACTGGAACAAGAATACATACAGCAGGGAAAGGACGTGGTTTGCCAAGTGGTATGTGAATGTCATACTGATATAACATCAATTTCAAAATTGAAGTTTGAATTTTGAATATATCAGTGGTTGTTGAATTACATTAAATTGTTGTTGCTCTCTTCTCAAACTAACTTGGATATTGCTTGTACAAATCTGCCTTACTACTTTTATTATTATTTTTTGTTTGAGTTTATGAATTTATAATGCTGAAAATTTAATTTTTTAATTAAAAAATGTGTATGGAAAACTAGAATTTTAACAAAAAATTGAATTAAGACAATGAAATTTAAATTTAGTTAGTAAAATTGAGGCTAACATGACCTCTGGTCAAGGGTTTCAATACTATAAATGAGATTACTATTAAGATAGACTGATACCCTTTATATAGAAAAAGAAAATCGAATCAGACATATATGCAACTAAATCATTTTAAAAATATTTTCATTTAAAATTGAAAATCATTAAATTCCAAATAAAGATCAGCATTTCAATTGTTTTACGAACAATAGAAGGAGGACTTTATGGATTCATAGAGGAAATAAGGTGAATTACAATGATCTCCTTTGAGGTTTGACATAATTACGGATCTTTTTATTGTTTTAAAAATTATAAATACCCCCTGAAGTTTATAATTTTTAACTCATAGTCTAAAATGGTCAATTTTGCCCTTAACTTTTTAAAAAATATTGTAGAAAAATTAGCCGAGTTAAATTACATTATTGTTCCTCTAAGTAAAAAACATAAAAAAACCTCTCTCTCATCATTTTTTTTCCAAAAAAATAAAAATAAAAAATAAAAATAATTCAATTTACATAAGGGCATTTTGGTCAGTTTATCCATAAAAATGGATGAAAATGAGTTATTGTTAGATGATTAGAAACGCCAGGAGGTACTTGTAATTTTTAAACAACAAGGGGGTATCCATAATTATATCAAACCTCATGAGAGTTTATTATAATTCACCCTAGGAAATATCTTTATATGAATATTAAAATAATATATATTAATCAATTAGACCTTAAAATTAAAATGCTTTTTTTTTCCTGGGCCCAGCCCAAGAGATGAACAATAGCCCAAATCAACTTGAGGTCCGTTAGACAAGCAGGATGTCCAAAAGAGGAAAAGGCTGCAGCAATCTGGTAGGACCCCAACCCCTCATGACAGCCAATAGGAAAGCGACACGTGTGATATTGAGCTTTATCGCCATCCCCTCGTTGAGTAGTGAAAGGGTCGTTTGATTGAAGAGAAGAAAAAGAGGAAATGGTAGGGAAAGTGATTGATGTTTTTGTTTGGTGTCTTCAAGCAGCCAAACGGACCCTCAGCAATAGAATCTCCAATTCCACACATAACATTTACATATCCTTACATACCACAACCCCCCCTACTTTTGGTGTTGTCATTTAGTATGCTGTAATAATTTATTTTCCTCAAATTAATAAAAAAGAAAAAACAAAGAAGCATGGCTGTCCACAACATCTATACTCACACACTTCAACTACATAATCATATGATCTTGACATTTTTTTTTAACACAAATCAAAATAATTCTTTGGTGCAACTTCAAAACAGAACCAAAAAATCTTGTTGCAGCTTGTTTAGCCAAAATGACCGCTACCCTATTTACTTCTCGGTAGCCAAAGGTGATCGTTCATGCCTGAAACTTAGTCGATAGAGTTTGACAGTCTTGGAGCATTGTGGTTAAGACACTGGGTGGATCTATCTTCCTGTGAATCCAATTTAAAACACACAAGGAGTCAGTTTGAATGATAAGGTGAGACAATTGCAACTGGGAAGCCAGGAATAAACTATGTTGCAACGCTCTTAATTCTGCAAAGATGTATGATCCCGACATTTATTTACAGATCTTGATAAAAAAATTTAACGCTCACACAACCAACATACATGCACATATCTAAATTCGAACGTAAAATTTATCATAAAAAAATCTTGTACTTGAACCATTTGGTTGTCCTGGTAAGAATGTGTTTCCAAGTTCGGATTAAAATTCTCTAATTCCGTTTGATTGGGAGGCTATTCTACGGCCCGAATAGAAACATGGATGTCTGTAAAATGCACTTTTCAACTTTAAAGTAAAACAGCCCATTTGAAGTCCGCTCTATTTTGATCGAGACTTCACTTAGAGATTTGGACCACAAGAGCCCACTAACAAAAACATTTTTAGTACATACTTTCTGTCAAACTTGTTTTAATACTAATTTAATTTTTAGTACATGCTTTTTCCTTCAATTGTTCCTATTTATCCTTTTCATACAATTTTTCTGTCATATTAAAATTTTCTTTTTGTGTGTGTTCAATTTCGAATGTATTAAACAATTGAATAATCAGCACAAACACATATGCAAATTGCGGTATAAGCCTAAAGCACGAAAGTTTTGACATGTGAGAAAGCGACTTGTTTGTAATGATGATGAATGGACTTAATTTACGCATAGTTTGGCATTTTTGAGTTGGTGG
This sequence comes from Sesamum alatum, assembly GCA_034509735.1. NCBI lineage: Eukaryota > Viridiplantae > Streptophyta > Magnoliopsida > Lamiales > Pedaliaceae > Sesamum > Sesamum alatum. The sequence goes on along the minus strand of JACGWO010000001.1, from coordinate 52,191,082 downwards.
GTTGATGAAAACTTGAAAAAACTAAAGCTAAAACGGATGATGGAAAATTGGATTTGGACGTGAGACTCCGAGGCTGCTCAATATTTAATTTACTCATCAAACTCTTTACTATTACAGTATATAAACAATTCTACTATACAGTAGACTATCATCTCACGTATTGGTGGAGTTCGAACTCATGACCTTTAAAATTATGGGACTTCAACCTTAACTGCTAGACCAAAATATCATTGGTACTCGTCCAAGCCAAGCTTCAGAAATCAGAATTGATGGGTGGAAAAAGTGCAGGATTAGGTCTAGCAAATTATTGCTCATTTGTGTTCTGCAATTTTTTCTCTCATTAATTAGTTTTGGCAGCCTATCATGTCTCAGTTGATAGTGAAATTCCTAATTCTTATCCTTTTTTGTGATTCTCCAATAAGGAATTGCCGCTCATCCCATATTTTTTCTTTCTTTTTTTTTTAAAAAAAGAAAGAAAAATAGTATGTATAATTTGAATTTTTAATATTTTTATTTAATTAAGTGAAAGTGGAGGAAAATGAAATGAATAACAAATCAAAACTGAGTTCGAGGAAAATGAATCTTAAAGAGATGTTGGGAAAATAAATACCACTTCAGTTTGCATATATTTTAGTCAACTAATGATAGTTATTATGGTCGTCCTACTTAATTAATAGTATAGGTTTTTCATTAAATTAATTAATTTAGAGATGAAAGGCCAAAAGAATAAACGAAAGCGTAAATAAAAAAAAATTATAAAGCCTGGTGAGAACACAATTATGGAGTCATCACACTAACAAAAAGTCTACGCTGCCCAATTTGAACTTAACTGAATGAAAATGCACCCGATAAGTAGGGCTCTTAAATAAATTTAGTCACCCACATACCCCTATTTATCAAAGTTATGTCAATTTAAATTTCCTATCCGAAAATTGACCCATATTTCATGAATATACATCACATCACATGCAAAAAAATTAAACGAGTTATATGATAAATGAAGTAACATTCACGCATCAATACACTATATCCCTGCCATTCATCATGCGTCTCGAAAAACTAAAAAAAAAAATCAAGAATGAGAAGGTTTATAAGTCGTAAATTATTTGAATATTCATTTGGGACCGTCTAATTTTTAGTAATTGATGCATCGATCATGGGTGCCCATGTGGGGTGCATAACCCATACACATAACTCCATGGCACCAAACACTTAACGAAATTGATCAATTCCAATCTAATTATGGCTTGTTTATGAATGAAGCGAAGGAGATTAATAGAAAATAAGAAGGTGAGGAGTGTACATCAAAGCCAGCACATGCAAACACAGAGTAAAGAGTCAGCAATTTAGGCCCCAACTCCCCCCCCCCCCCCCCTCTCTCTCTCTCTCTCTCTCTCTCTCTCTCTCTCTATGGACATAGACAATTTTGATGATTTCATAAAGAATTCAACGTCAATTTTCCATTACGAGACGTGCCCTCATCACATTAATCTCTCTACAAAGTTTTGCTACTCCCCCACTTTCTTCAGCCAATCCTTTTTTCCTCCAACACAGAAGTCTCTTTCGACTTGGTTATCAGGTTTCTTTCTTGATCAGGGAAAAAGAGGGAAGAGGAAATAACATCAGGTTAAATTTCCAGGTTGCATTCAGATCTGTATATATAGAGCTCAGTGATTGTACTACTGTTAGCCATGGCTGAGAAGGTATGCAAGTCTTGAATCTTGATAGTTTTTCTTGATCGTTTTGTTTGATCAATTGTTTTTGATTGGATGAAATATAGGTGACTGTTATGGTGCTCAAGGTTGATCTCCAGTGTCCGTGCTGCTACAAGAAGGTGAAGAAAATTCTCTGCAAGTTTCCCCGTGAGTCTCCACGGCCCACTCTTCTGTCTTTCCACATTAATCTTCTTCCTTCTTTTTCTTTATGGTTTCTTTTCCATAAATGGAATTGTTATGTTTGTACAGTTTTGGTAGAATAATAGCAGCAATTCAATCCCATGTTTATTACAATCTGGGTTTCTTGTTTTTCTTTCTATTATGCACGTCTTCACCAATTGTAAGACAGCAATGGAGTAGGTTGTCATCACACATTTTTCTACTGCTTGATCACTTTTCTTGTTTCGCAATTAATTATTTGGAAAAGAATAAGCTGAGTCGAGTGTTTTTTTTAATGTTTGTGATGTAAAAATATTTGGGACAAGAGAAATTAGAGACCAGGTATACGATGAGAAGGCAAACACGGTCACCATCACTGTGGTGTGCTGCAGCCCTGAGAAAATTCGAGACAAATTGTGCTGTAAAGGTTCCAAGGTTATCAAAAGCATTGACATCAAAGATCCCCCCAAGCCCAAAGAGCCTGAGAAGAAGAAAGAGCCCGAGAAACCCAAAGAGCCCGAAAAGCCTAAGGAGCCCGAAAAGCCGAAGGTTGTCGTGATTGAGAAGCCTAAGGAACCCGAAAAGCCCAAAGTTGTTGTGGTTGAAAAGCCTAAGGAGCCCGAAAAGCCCAAGGAACCAGAAAAGAAGAAGGTGGTGATCATTGAGCCGCCCAAGGAGGCCGAGAAGCCTAAAGAAAAGCCGAAATCAGATGGACCACCTCCAGCGGAAAAGCCCAAGGAAGCTCCAAAGCCCGACCCGCCAAAAGCTCCTGAACCGGCCCCGACGCCTCCCCCGCCGGAGCCAATTATGGGACCCGGGCCGATTCCAGTATGCGGATATCCACCAGGTGTTCCACTGAGGACATGTTGCGGGCCATGCTATGAAGGTTATGGCGGGGGCCCATGTTACCAGGGGTACGGAGTCCCGCCGCCGCCGCAGCCATGTTATGATGGTTATTATGGGTATGGCAGGGGCTGCGCTGTCAGCAGATGCGATTACTACTTCAGTGAAGAAAACCCTCAGGGTTGCTCCATCATGTAATGATCACACACGATCATGTTGAGTACGAGGTGTTCTTTCATTATTATTATGCCCGGAAACAAGAAAAAGAAAAATTACATAGAGAGAATTAACGGTATACAAAAATATGACTACTATTGGTTGTTGAGACACGATTTGTTTTAATAAAAAGTGGTCAAATAATGATTGATGGCTTTTGCCTTGTTTTTCATTGTTGTTGTCTTTCTTTCTTTCTTTGATTTGTTGCTTCCTGGCTACCACTTGCATTTCAGCACTTTCCAATTTCGATAGGACAAATTGCAAAGTATGATTAGACATCTTAACTCGCGAGATGCTAACACATTACCAGCATACCAAATTTTAATTTGGTGATTTTATTTTTGGTTAACTGTACTATTTAGGTTGAATGTGGACAAGATTGACAAATTATTGCAACCTACGTTCTGTGGACCTATTCATCATAAGTATAAGACAATGGTTAAAAAGGTGTTTGAGAAAGCTTTCTTGGTGGTGCAACCCCACAAAAAAAAGGGACAATGAATTTCATGAGGCATTATCATAGGATAATCAACTCATACTCCAAGTTTCTGTTTGAAATTTCATTTGTGTGTGAACAAGACGCCGTGATACTTTTGAACAACATCTTGAATACTCAAACGCCGGCCGGCCGGCCGGCTGTAGTGCTTAGTTACTTTCAGGGAAAGCTTGAGAGTAAGCAGAAGGTTGAAGAGAAGGTTCTTACCTTGTAGATGATAAAGAGGAAGAGCTAGGCTACACTGCCTGAAATGTTGAAGCTGATTTTGAGCCTGACATCTTTGTCTTAACCTCAATCATTTAATGTTGTGGCAGTCACAAAGAACCCAATTCACATTCCCTAACGAAACTCCAATATTATTAAGTTGAGAGAGCATTTGATCCCCATGGAGTTGACTTTCGGGCTTCAAGGGTTCATGTGCCCTTTGGTTACAGGGTACAGACTACAGAGGATGTTGCATTCAGACTTGAATTTTTTAAGATTAATAGTAAAAAATAGCTTAAGAGTCAACCTTAAAGGGGCACGACCCTGTTTTTTATGTGCAGTTGCGGGCAAGAATTTGGGTTGGACCAAAAAAGAATGATCAGTTATGGTATTTAATAACTAGTTGTGGAAGAATTCTATTTGATTATTCGCGTCGACAGTAAACGTGTATATTCAACTTCATTCCTCCGGGTGGCCTGCACGTATGTTTACCGGGCTGAGACGTGATGTCGGTATATGAAGCAGTATATATGTGTAGTTATTCTAGTTGCCACACAGTCAGAATGGGGAACTGCATTGGTGGATCACTTGCATTGTGTCACAATGGCAAAAAAGTCAGCCCTGATGAAGGAGACACAAAGTTGGAGGCTTTGGCAGTGGTTGATGGCAAGATTGGTTCAGACCCTGGCAGTGGGCTTTGTGGGGTGCCTTTGCCTTTGGCTGCAGTGCTGAAATCAGGGGACGTTTATCGTCTGATTCCTCAGCCGATACAGCAGCACAGCCTCCAAGCACCACCAGCCATGGCTGAGTGCAATGGCCAGAGAGTAAAGATAGTGGTGACCAAGAAGCAGTTGAAGCTGCTAATGAAAAGCATGGAGGAGCTAAAACTGAGACAAAGGAGTCAGAAATGGAGGCCATCTTTAGCTACAATTCCAGAACTTTAGAACCAACAACAGAGAATATATTTTTGCTTCTCTTCAGGTTTTTCGTTTTTCGGTAGCATAGTCTTGCAACCCCAATTTTCCGCGGAAACAAGGAAAATAGAGAGGTGTTGTGCCAGAAAATCTAGTGTTTCTGTAGGAAGAGCAGTTATTCAGAAAAGAAAATGCTAATGAAATTCTGTATGTTGTTCTCTTGAATCAGTCACACAGATATTAGCTAAATAAATAAACAAATAATTTATTAAATATTTGCTCAGCATGTTTATACAAGCATACAGTATGGTAAACCAGACTAATTACAGTAAAAATCACACACTACAACTCATGGAGCTAGCTAGCCACTCTCACCATTGCACAATTCTAACATTATTTCTGGTATCTAGCATTGTCCAAATTTGGTATTTACATTGTAGAAATCATGAGACACTGTCTAATGCTCTCTGGTGACTTCCTGACAGTCGTCTCCACCTTATTACCGACAGTGTATCTTCAAGAGGCATTTATGGACCTAATCAGTGGAAACCAATAGGGGTTACAAACTTGCATCCAAAGTAAGATAACGGGTTTTCTTCGACTAAAAATTTCAATCAAAAGATAGACCTATGGGGAGCAGTAAGACGACATGGAAGAAACAGAGGATGGTGTTGTGGAGAATGTTGCTGACCTTTTGGATGGGTTTGTGCTTCTTATCTTCTCATCCATCTTTGTTAGTGCCGAATCCTTCTCTCTTATTGCTGCTTCTCTCTTCATTTTCTTGGATTCGACTTCCATGGCTCTAGTCAGTGTTTCAATCTTTTTCATAAGCATCTGGAAAGACAACATTACCTGGTGATGACTAAACATGCTCACTAAAACACATACACACACACCTATAGAAATGGAGAGACAGTTACCGCTACCCTACCTTGATTTCTTCGTCTTTAGAATTCAGAGTACTGTCTTTCATGTCACAGAACTTCCTCAAACTAATGACTTCTTTCTGGAGCCTGTCATACAAAAATCCTGATACCATGTCTTCACAGTCATTGTCAGCTAACTCCAAATCTTTCTTCTCTTCGTTGCTGCCCGTAATACCTTTAATGTTCCCCTCATCATCAACCATGGCATTTTTGTTCATCTCTGCATTTTCCTTTTCACTGTTATTAATGACCTTGTTTCGAGAAGCCCACAAACTCTTTCTCAACAAACTTTCCCCGCCAGAAGAGTTTTTCTTTTTAATTGGCTTTATTTCTGCAGTGGCTGATGAGATTCGTTTTTCATCCGTCATCTGCATTGAGCTCCTAGTGATGGTGGAGGGCCTCGGTTGTGATGTTGATCTCTTTTTCATTCTGGTATTACTTGATAGGATCCCAAAGAAATTATTGGATTTTTCATTTTTGGGTGATCCGTTAGTATTGATCGATAAAGAAGGCACATGCTTTAACCCTTCTTCCAGTGTCTTCAATCTCAACTTCAACTTCTCCTGGAACAAAATATTTTACAATCTTTAATTCACTGAAACAAGAGTTAACAATCTTAATAGGGTCAAAAAGTTTAGCTCAAAATGAGGTTTTAAAGTTTCACCTTGACTTGTGCTTCTGCCTTGGCAGCTCTCTCTGAGATGGCTAGTTTGTCTTTTAACTTCTGCATCTCTGCCTACAGAACAGAGGTCTCATAGTTCAAATTCACCGATCTAAACTAGTCATATTTAGATAGCCCGACAGAAACTTCAGTTGGTAATTGGGTGAGAACACATTTCTTGTGAGTGTTTGATGGGCATACCTGCAACATCCTTCTCTCTTCTAGCCATTGCTTGACAGGCATAACTTTGTCCTTCTCATCCTTCCACTCATTAGCCACCACGGTTGCTATTCGGTTTGCTGAAACCTTGACTCTTGCTAGTTCCCTTTCCAGTGTCCTCTTCTCCTCCTATGAAGATGAAGAAAACTAATGTCAGCCAATATCTGATGTAGACTTTCTGGATGCTTGGTAAGTAACACTGATATAGACTGAGGTCTTACGTTTAGTTCTGAGATCTGGCGTCTATAATCACGAATAGTGTTGGCTGCTGCTCCACCAGCAAGTATGGCCTCCTCGAGCTCCTCGATGGTTTGGCTAAGCTTTTCAACTTCTAAAACCTTCTGCCTGTTTGTCTTATCAAGTATTTTATTCTCCTCCTGGGAAAATATATATATGCATGTTAGTCATTTGGAACCTAATTTATGGGTTTTATCCGCGTAGATACTGTGATCTAAAATCGTACCTGGCATATCTCAATTTGTCTCCTAAGCTCGAAGTTTTGATTTTGAACCTCCTCTACTATAAGCGCTCTTTCTAGAGCGCTCCTCAGTATTCTTTCCGCTTCAAGCAATGCTGCTTCTTTAGATTTTGTAAGACGTTCCAGCGCCCTCTTGTCCTCCTGTAGCGCTGCAATCTAAAATGGCCGAAGACAATGAGTTCAAAGTGCAAACATGGAAGGAGCATCAGGCAAGATCTTCAATGCACATGTACTTCATACTTCACCAAAAGAAACATTATGGATCATCTGATTACCTCATTCTTATGCATCTTTAGTTCTGCTTCTAGAGGAGCAATGACTAACTCAATGGGAACAGAATCATCATCTTTCTGGTTGGCGTAAACCCTTCTAAGAGTCGCTTCAGCTGCATATTGTGCAGCCAATGCTTCCTTCTTCTCATCCGTGAGTTTCTTGATGTCAAGATTCTGCATCAATCCGGCCCAAATCACTTAACCATCAATAAGTGGAATGTTCATTAACAGAGAAAAAAAACAAAATACACGGTGTACCAGAAAAACCATTCACACCTTTTGTTCAATGTGGTTTTCACTAGATCTTAACTTCTCTTCCAACCTGTTAACTTCACTTCCAAGCTGGAAACGAAATTGTAAAATATCCCATGTCAGAAAGCATTAGACATACTTGTGCAACTCGATAATATTGTATCCAGCAAAGTTGAGCAACACTTTAAATCTTTCTCTTTCTTTCCAAGGATTCGTTTCAGAGATAACATAAATCCAGACCAGGCATATTCATTTTTAGCTATTATGGTACTATAAGATACAGAGCAATGGTATCGTAAATGACTCTTCAGCAGTATGATGCTAAGCAACTGATGCTGCATATGTATAACTTTAATCCTTCTTTCTTGTTAAAATTGAATTTTCTACTGCGTATACAAAGACCAGTCACAAGATAGGAAATCTTTTTCAAGTACCTCTTCTAAAGCCTTATCCTTCAGGACTTCAGTTGCTCGGAGTGCCCGAGTTTCACTTTGAGCCTTCCCCAGTTCCCTCTCCTTCTCTGCAATCACATAATAGTTTTTTTCCTTCAATGACATCATCACATATGCAATCATCCTCGCCAAAGTCCACATAACTGCGTTTTTGGTTTAACCGAACTCTATGATTATTTAATACTCTTATTCATCTTGGAGAGAAGCGGAGTAAGATCATTTGACAACCATCAGCACTAAAAACCATGAGTTCCTAATGTCCCACAGCATAAACTCATAGTAAACAGTTAAGGACAATCATATTCTAGTCTGACTAGCACATACCATCCCAACACATCACTGAGTTAAAAGCCCTGTTTCCATACAATATATGCTATGATCCTCTAAAAAGAGCTAGAAGAACAAATAGCCACAGTAAAATTGGGAAATAATATCTTCAAACCATGGTAAACCTGATTCTTGATTACAAACATGCATAACTGATGTTTCATTCTAACATGCAAAAGGAGAGAAATGATGAACCTTTGAGCTGATTCTGCAATCTGTTGAGCTCCAACACAACAGGGTCTGGATGAGAAACAAGAGACACATCTTCTCCACCAAGTTCTTCAAAACCATGCATTTTTATTGGGCTTTCCTCTTTTGCTGCTTCTTCTCACTATATTGCAAGAATATATATATTACATGGACAAAAGTGAAAGGGGTTTTATGGAGTAATATAAGAGGGAGTTGTTAAGGGTTTAGTATGTTTAGGAGAGAGACATAAACAAATAATAATAATAACAATAATACTCCAACTCCACCGATAAGAGTCCAACCTTGTAAGGAATTGACCGCAAAGAGAGGAAATGACATCATGGGATTTTCCCCTTCTGAAGCAAACTCTTGAAAGCAACAGTTGCAAGCCGGCCCAGCCGGCTCGCCATCCTTCCCTCCCTTTCAAATCTTTAACCGTTACAGTTTAACAAACACACACAGTAAATAAAAATCTTTTCTTTTTCCCCTTAATTTCAAGAACTTGGAGAACAACATCATATGTATGTAGCATCTTCTGGGCTATGCTTATAGAGCATATTGTTTTTGAAGAAAGATTAAATTTTGCTAACACCATGAAAACTTGACACAAAGATGGCAAACGAAACTTCTATAAAATATACTTTAAAATTTGAAAAATAATGAGAAAATCTGGCGCTGGCTTCCCGAAAATGAGTGAATCTTGAAGTTGACAAAACCCTTTTTATGTAAGCTTAAACATGATGGAAAAAGGATAAGATAAGAAAGAGAGATTAATTAGTGTGGTCATCATCTCCAAATGTTGATGGAAAGCACTTGTTTAGCACTAAATCAATTGCTTAAGCGTTAAAACCTCCTAAACTCTTGCTTAAGTCCTTAGTGGGAATGCATTCAAATGGGATTTGAACCACAACTCAGAAAATGAAACATATCATGCATCACAATTCAAATTCTTCTTGTTTTTTCCCCAAATGAAGTAGCTTGAAAGTATAAGCAAAAAACCAAGTATTTGAAAACAAAGAATTGAAGCATCAATGAATGATCTTTGCTTGGAAGTATATTTGAAAAAGATTAAAATTGAAAAGAATATCAAAGTACGGGCAGGTGGACAACTCTTTGCCATATGGCAATTTTTTTTAAGTAAAAAAACAGGGTGTTTTGGTGAGACGACAAAGGGAAGACTCCTAATCTCTACCTACACCAATGTATAATAATCCTTTGCATAAATAGAGAAAGAGACAAAGATAAGTGGAGTAGAATAACTCCAATTTTCAGACTACATATTCATTATCTCATAAGAACCTTTTGTTTTTTTTGTTTTTTTGGATGAATTATTAGGAGTTAATGGAATTTCCACTAAAACTAAGTTCTTGATAGTGACTTGAATTGGGATCAACCCCATAATTAGCTGTTTCTTTGACGCGGCTTAGTAGGTAAGTTTTTTTTTTTTAAAAAAAAAAAGTGGTTGTAATCAATCATATGATCAAGGCGAGGGTCAGAAAATTATTTATTAAAAATGGAAATGTGTATATAATGAACATATTATTAAGATGAAGTTAACATTCAATTCTTGAATTTATAACAATAAGTTATGGGCACTAAATTAAGGTGTTTTGGTTGGTTTTTTCAGTGTGCTTTATATTTAGTTTGAAGGGTTTATTATAATTGAAAAGGAAAAACAAAATTAATGATAATGAAATTGAGGAAACAAAATAGAAAGAGTAAGGATTAGGAGTGGAAGAAAATGAAATGCGATTTGTTGTAAGAGCATCCATGATTTAGAAGCTGGAAATTTCTGAGGTTAGTGGACCTTAAAAGCTACACAGTCTTGAAAACAATTATCCTCTTTCAAAACCTAGTACACTTCCACCCCTGCCGAGTTGGCTTGCTTAATTTGGGACCGGTTTAGTCAGATTTAAACTAATTATATGGAAACTCGTTGTGTCATTAGTTTATAGTTCACATGAAGTGATCAATCACATGACAAGTATATTGTCATGCATGCGATTGTTTTGTTCGATCAGACCTGATTTGGATATGAATTTTCCTAGTTTCACCGAATAGGTCACGAATCTGGCAGGAAAAACCGTTTCTCTTTTGGTAACGGAACACCTGTTTCTGCGTTTAAACGCGAGTGGATTCTTCTTCATCTTCTTCGAATTGTTAAAACAGATTTCTTGGATACTCTAACCATGCATCTATGATCCTAATTAATGCTATAATTCTTAAAAAAGGACAAGGGAAAACTAAAAAGAATCTACTTTCTAAGTGGTGCTGGTCCGGAATTTAGCAGATCAGCTTTTGTTAGTGTTCCTGATCGATCAACATCAAGAATCTTGAACCACTCCATCACCATTGTAATGTCTTCCTCACTGATTTTCCCCATCTCCTTGAGCTTATAAACAACAAACTCTGCTGGGCTGCATGAACCCAAAACACTCTGTCAACTTTCTTGCAAGACAACTTATGAAATATCAAACAGATCAGAAAAGGAACTCAAGTAAACGTCAAGACCATGTAATTTAAACTTACCTTACAACATTATCATTATCCAAATCTGCTGCCTCAAGATCCGTAGCGGTTAACTTCCTAGTAAGAACCCATTTTACCAGTGAATTTCGCCGTCTTTCAGTATACAATTCAGCCAGGCAGTAAAAGAACTGAGCCAAGCAGATGGTGCTTATCAATATCCAGAATGTAGCAAAAATACGGCCCCCAACCGTCGAAAAGCTCTTGTCCCCATACCCGAGAGTAGTGATCGTAGCACAAACGCAGTAGAATGCATCAAAGAGATCCAAACTCTCATTACTATACAAAATCAATGTCCCCACAATCATGAGAACCAGAAGAGAAATCAGGACAGTATAGAATTTGTACTTGCCCTTGTTGGTTTCCGCCTCCCTTAGTATCTCAGCAGGGCTGCTCTTTTCACGCATGTGTATCGCCTTAACCAGAAAGGCTTCCTGATTTTCCAGTATGCTATCAGCTGCTTTGCTTAGGAGCAGGCCGACCAGAGCCATGCCCATGAACACGAAAACGCAAGCGAGCAATTTTGCCATTGTGCTGTCGGGCACGAGATCCCCATATCCTACAGTTGTCATCGTTACAATACAAATAAATGGCATCGACGAATCCATTTGTCTTGTTGCCCCTGATCTGATACCTAACAAGAAAGAAGCAACAGTCTCCTACGCTTACGTATGCCATCAAGATCAGGAATACTAACTTGAAATCGAGTTTATTTGCAAAAATCGTCTCCGGATGCTGATGGGGTGCAGCATTGTTCTGATCAGGATTGCCCGCATACCCGGGAGCATTCTTGCCACGATTATATCTTCTTTTCATTGAGGCATTGTTTCGAGCAGAACAATGCGAAGATTCTATAGAGTTTTCCAGTAGTGGATCTTCAGCATCACTCTTAGCCATTGTAGAATTTCAGGGCACCCCAGAAGCTGTGCTGTAGCTTGGAGCAATATGCAACTGAAATAACAATGTGTAATGGTGATTGATACCAAACTCATCTCACCACAATGTAATAATTTAAACAACAGATTGTTTATCAATGAAAAGGATGGAAAGAAGAGGTAATAATATGAACATAAGCATCGTTGAATGCAAGAACATATCAATATGAGTGGAACTTCAATTTGCATTTGTGGAAACAGGAAACAAAAAACCCGTGTGGCATTAAGAAAATAATTAAGGAAACGACAATGCATGCGGGGAGGAATGGTGATGATCGATGGTCGTACCTGAAGGATCTGCAATTCGGGCATGAGGCCGCATTTGGAGTTGTGTTTTTGTAAGAGAAATCCCGAAACGTAGGACGGCCATTAGCTACAACATAGGAATTTAGGCATCAGAAAGAGCAAAAAAAAGGGATAAACAAAGAAAAATAAGCCATGTTAGTATGGATGAAACAGTAAGATGCTTGAATTAGAGGATTTGCCAGTTGGGACCTGGGAATTACAAATTATAAAAAATAACACCTGTTTCAAATCCCAACGTGTGATTTGTGAAAGTACGTATTAAATTTATAATGTTACGTTATAATTATTTTTATAGGTTTAATGCAATTTATTTCCTATGATATCGTAAATAAGTAAATTACACTCTCTCGAAAAAAAAATAATAGTAGTTTGCATAAGGAGGTAAATTGTTTATTTTTAAAAAATATAGAGAAGTAAATCGTTATATATCCTTTTTTTATAATGGAGTAATTTGTTAATTTGCAGTATCACAAGGTTGCTTATATTTTTCCTTTCTTTTTATTCTTTTCCCACCATTTAAAATTACTATTCAGATGAGTTTATGAATATGTATGATATATTGTAAAAAACTTCTACCATAATTAGATTTTTTTGGGAAATATGATTCGAAAATGTTTTCATCAATGATATATTGTTTCTCCATTCCACATAGCTTGAACTGTTGAAAATTGTAGTAAATGAGAGTTTTTAGAATATAATTTTTTCTTCAAAATTTTATCTTAAATAAATGGCTAAATAGCCTAAAAATCCTTTAGTGTTTTTCGAAGACTCAGTTAAACCCCCTATGCTTTAAAAAAGGCTAAAAGAACATCTTTGTTTTCTTAAGTATAACTCAATCGTCTCTTTCCGTTAAATATAACTAACGCCGTTAAATTTTTTTATAAACTAACCATTATACCCTTATTTATATATATTATTTTAATGCACATTGGATCTTTTTTGAATGATTAAAAACCGTAGGATTTAATCAATTCATTTTAACTGTTGGATCTCACAAAGTTAAAGGTCCATATTTAACCAATATATAGATTTATATTATATGCAAATAAATTATAAAATTAAATTATTATTATTATTTAATTAAAAAAAAACCTAACCCCCTCCCTTGCTCCATCTCCCTACCCTCACTGCCGCCTACCCTCCTCCCCCACACCCGGCCACCGCCACATGCAGTGGGAGGTTGACAACGATGTCACCCTCCATCTTAAAAAATTAAATTATTTAATTAAAATAATTAAGATAAAATTAACAAAATTAAATTTTGAAATGGTTTTAAGATTTTTAAAAAATAGATAAGAAAATTGATTTAAATTAAAATCATACCAAAAAGTATTTAAATTTCGTTGTAAATACATATAATAGTGATTTAAATTTAAATATTATTCACATTAAATAATATAATTTATTAAATTATTTTAATTAAATAATAATTTAAATTCGTTTATTAATATTATTGTTATTATTGATTACCATTTTTATTGATATAGATTTATATTTGAAAAATAAACTTGAATATTTTATTTTAATTATATTTTTAGATGGGGTGAAAATGCAAAAAAATCACTAAAAATAAGGTTAAGACAAGTAATTTTGACAATGATAACTTTAAGCACAATGCAAAGACATAGTCTAAAATACCTAAAAATAAGGTCCAAAATATCATAAACATCCCCACCATAGTGCATCACTTGCGCATGCATTACACTTTCCGTCAATTGTTAAGGAAATGAGAGTTTTTTGTTGAATTTTTTAAAATACAAGAGGGTTTTTCTACCCATTTTCATAATGCAAGGAATTTTTTAACTATTTCAATAAAATACATTGGGTAAAATGGAATTTGGCCTAAATAAATTCATAATGTTAGTTTTTAGATAATTATATCAAATATATATATATATATATATTCTATTTCCAATTTACAGCGCTGAATAATGAATTAAATTATCTCCACGCCACAATTGCAATGGAGGGAGTGATTGACGTGTGTAATCGGAGTCGGAACGGAAGCCCAGCCCACGTCAGCCCCCAAGACAAAAACCACCTGTTCAAGTGTTCATCATCAGTGTCTGCAGAGGACGTTAACTGCGAAAGAAGTCACAGAAATAAACGATTGAAGCTTGTTTCTTTATGGTACGCCAATTTCTTAACCCTCGACCAGTTCAGCACTCTTCCCTTTTTCTTCAATTTTCTATCTGTATCAATTTCTTCCTTTTTTTTTTTTTTTTTCTGTTGAGTTTTTCTTCAGGAAATTATGTTGATTTCTGAAGAACCCGTTAATTAATAAAGAGTATGTAGTTTAGCCCAGTTGAATTGTCTATTGCAAGGTTGAGGTTTTCTGTGGTGCTAGTTTCTGGGTGATTCAACAAATTCTTTAAACTGATACTCCTCCTATGGATTTATGGAATTATGCGAAATGGGTGTTCCGTAAATTCTTGAATTGGTGTTAAAATGTCCACTTGGAGTCATAACGCGAAAAGATTTAATCTTGGCGACATTTCTTTAGAGGTCGTGTTTTTATAGAGTTCTTGATGATTTACGGAAATTTTTACTCTGATGTTTTGCTTATGTTTCTATACACTTCTTTGACGATTTATTAAAATTCTATATGCTTTCAGGGTTTCTCTGGGTGCTAGAGTCAGTGATTTACGAGATTTTTGGAAGTGACTGAATTAGATTATATGAGAATCCATCAAGGGAGTTTAACCAATTATGGTATCAGTACAGTCGAAGACTGTGTGGATGAAAAGGCAGCAATGTCCATGTGGGGATTGGAAATGCTTTATAACGTACGAGGGCGAGACAGATGAGATTCTGGGATCCCAATCAATCAAGAATGATTCCGGACCAACAGAAAATATGGTTGCCCCGTATGTGGGAATGGTGTTTAAGAGTGATGATGAGGCGTTTGAGTATTATGGGAGTTTTGCTAGGAAAAATGGGTTTTCAATTAGGAAAGAGAGATCAAGGTTGAGTCCTCAATTGGGTGTTTATAAGAGAGATTTTGTTTGCTATAGGTCTGGGTTTGCACCTGCTAGGAAGAAACAGACGGGGGAGCATCAGAGAGACAGGAAATCTGTCAGGTGTGGATGTGATGCAAAAATGTACTTGTCGAAGGAGGTTGTTGATGGAGTTTCTCAGTGGTTTGTTGTGCAATTCAGTAATGTGCACAATCATGAGCTATTAGAGGATGACCAAGTTCGGCTGCTACCAGCTTATCGTAAAATTCATGAGGCGGATCAAGAGCGGATTCTGCTCCTTTCAAAAGCTGGTTTTCCAATTCACCGTATAGTTAAGGTGCTTGAGCTGGAAAAGGGAATTCAAGGTGGGCAGCTCTCATTTCTGGAAAGAGATGTTAGAAATTTCATCCAGAACCGCAAGAAAGTCGTTCAAGAGAATGATGCTTTGTTGACTGAGAAAAGAGAAAGTGAAACAGTGGATCTTCTGGAGGCCTGCAGGGCAAATAAAGAGGCTGATCCATACTTTGTCTATGATGTTACTGTTGATGAAAATGATAAAGTTGAGAATATTGCATGGGCTTTTGGGGATTCTGTTCATGCCTACGACATGTTTGGTGATGTTGTTTACTTTGACGCAACATATCGTTCAATGACTTACGGTATGCTTTTTGGAGCATGGGTTGGCATTAGCAATCAGGGAAAACTTCTCGTCTTTGGCTGTGCTTTTTTGCAGGATGAAACCCCTCGATCATTTGCTTGGAGTTTACAGGTTTTCATTTGAAATTCTTTGGCTTCATCCTTTTAATATATGCAAATACTTTGTTTGCTTATCTTGTTCGATGCTGCTTCAGGCTTTTCTCCGGTTTATGAAAGGAAGATTTCCAAAAACTATTATAACAGATATTGATCCTGGTCTCCGAGAAGCCGTAAGAAGTGAATTGCCAAATACAAAACATGTCATTTCCCTATACAATATCCTTCCCAGAACATCCAGCTGGTTTTCTCTTCCACTTGGCCCAAGGTTCCCTGAATTTAAGTATGAGTTCGAAGAGTTGTGCCATTTAGAAAGTACTGATGAATTTGAATTTCGGTGGAATCAGATGGTTTCCCACTTTGGACTTGATTCAGATAAGCACATTGCTTTACTCTTTTCCCTTCGCGCGTGCTGGGCTTTACCTTACACTAGGGGCTGCTTTCTTGCACGAATGGACTGTACATCGTATTGGAAATCCATAGATACATTTTTGAGAGGATTAGTTGAAACTCAAACCTGTTTGCGGGGCTTTTTGGAGCAGGTATGTTATCTTTGTCAGACAATAACTTTTCCATGACTCACTTTGAGCAGTTTTAACCTTCTTTCGGCTCTGCCATTTTGTATTGTATTAATTTGGTTTCCCCTCTTTTGACTTTTGTAGACAGGAATATTGTTAAATCATAAAATGCAGTCCCATGAAGAGGCGCAGTATATGCATCTCAAAACATGCTTACCTATTGAAGATCACGCGCGTAGTGTTCTTACCCCTTTTGCATTTAATGGGATACAACAAGAAATGGTTCTAGCGATGCAATATGCTGCATCAGAAATGGCTAATGGGTCATATCTTGTACGCCACTTCAAGAAGGTTGATGGAGAGCGTCTTGTTATATGGATACCAGAGGATGAACAAATTCACTGCTCCTGCAAGGAATTTGAGTCAACGGGAATTTTGTGCAGGCATGCCCTTCGGGTGCTGTTATTCAAGAACTGTTTTCAACTTCCAAGCAAATATCTTTTGAATCGGTGGCGTCAAGAAAGCTCTCTTTTCTGTTACAGTGGACAAAGTAATCCAAGAATCAAGGATGAATGGTATCAGGAATTCAATTCCCTGACTGAGACTTTGTTTTCTGAAGCTATGCTGACTAGAGAGAGATCTGATTTTGTTCACAGAGAACTTACTAAAGAGCTTAGAAGACTTATTAGTCAAGTGAGAGATATGCCAGCTGTTGATGAAGTTGTTCTGAATGTTACTCTTTCACCCGCAAACGCATTGTGAGAACTGTGTATATAGATCTCTAGAGGTTATAGTCACCGGGAAACCATTTACTGAAAGGAGTCTTCAGTGGAAGAGCTAAAGTGCTTTGGATTTTGTAATACAAACAGAAAAAGAATCTATTTAACTTTCCTGAAATATTATCAGAAAGATAAAAAGTTGGCTTACTGGGTTGAGTTGCCCCGAGTCTGTAAAGTGCCAATTACATGGATAATTGAGTGTTGAAAGCAGTGAAGATGAGAACTCTCGATGACGTTCATCTTGTAAATAATGTAAGATTAGTTTACGTAGGCAGGACTAATTTGTACTTTGATTTTGTTATCCCTCTTCTTTCCTAAATTGAGCTGCTTTGTCCATGTAAGTCTTGCCTCTTTACCAGCTCCCCACCCTAAGCTCTTGCTTATTCACTTCTTATTTGATTCTGGTGCTATTTATGCCAACTCTAATTCTACTTCTTGTCACTCTTTTCACTCTATGTTTATGTACTCTGAAAAGTAATATAGATGACATAAAATAGGCTTTCCTGGAGGCTTGTGGTGGATATATGTTTATTTTGGTGTCTATGTACATTGACTGGCGAAGCCATTAAGCATTTCCAATGAACTCAACCTGCTCATCCCACCTCACGTGTGCCTGTTGTGTGTGTATGCGTGCTGATAAGCACATTGCGACACATACACATAGATGTGAAGTATATTTGGAAGAAATTTGCTCATAGAGTTCTAACCTCCCCGACTTTGAAGTGAATAATATCACCTGCTTCTGATTGATTGGCAGTGGTGGATCTTGTTCTACTTGATTTAGATTCCAGTATTCTTAGCATTCTATGAACTGCTCCACTTACTTGATTTTATTTTCCACCTCATTTTTATTCATTCTTAGCAACTCAAATGAATTCTTTACAGGCAGAAAGAGTACTTTTAACAGTTTTCTCTCCACCCCCCTCCTTCTTGACACATGCTAATTCAACTGCTTAGATATCTCCAAGAATTCAAAGGTTATCTTTTACCAGACCTTCTATTGATCCTCAGATGCTTTGAGGTGGATTCTAATCCTGTCAGTATTTTCTTACTTGTGTATTTGATTTGCAGCTGATCATCTGTTTTAATTATATAATTTGTTTCAAGATTGAAAGAAACAAAGTAGAATGAGGAATTGATGGAAAGAAGTGTTCTTGACCGTTGACCTTGGGAACCCATCTGAATGTTTAAGAACAAAAAATAGTAGAATTTGGTGACATTATTTATTCTTCTTTGTAAAATCATTGCCTTGTCACCAGCTTGGCACCAAAGGAGTTTAACCTTTGATTGCATATTTTACTTTTTCAGTGCAGTTTGCTTAACAATCTTTAATGACATGTTCCCACAGCAGTACAATGATCAGATGGATTTAAAACTTGTGATGGTGCTTCCAGCAATCAAGGTATCCGGTATCTTAATCCTTGCTGATGCTATTGGTTTCAGTTTCTATTAAATGTGAGCCGAAAAAATCGGTCATTCATATAAGATATTTTGTCTTGTGTTACAACCTCAGAGACAAATGCCGGTGCACAGAGTAAATAATTGGTTTCTGGTTGAGGGTTGTGTTCCTTCCTAGTAATGCGTTTCTTGTGGCTTTGATGTTTTGACACTGATTGAGGCAAGTATCATCCATTAGTTGAAGATCTAGCTTTTACCTTGGTAATGCATCTGCTGCAGTGATAAATACAGAGGTATATCCCAGAAAGTATGCATCGCTACAGTGAAAGGTTGTTATTTCATTTTTATCTATTAGTTGACTTCTTACCGTAATTTCTGTAGTCCCACAAGATTTCGGGACTTCCAAGTTTCTGATAGATCCAGGTTTGCTTTCACCATTTGGACAATCATTGTGTGGCTAGGTTTTGATCATCTTCAAACAGCCCAATTCATGGTCTTGCATTATATCTTGATTTAGCTGTACCATACAAGTGTCTAAATAATTGATTGAAATTATAACATTCACATTCCACTTTCTTGTCTCCACTTGCAGATAAACCTTTCCGGGTTGCTGAAATCTTGCGGCTAATCATCAATCTCCCTGCCCTGAGGGCTGAGTACCTTCTAGATCTCTCTTCTTCATCTGCTATTAAATTTGCAGGTAAGCACTGAACGCGACGCATCATTCATTTTGAATTTCTTCAATATGAGGCCCCCCCTCCCCCCAGTGTTGCTGCTTACTGTATTTCAAACTAATGGGAGACAACATTAACAAAAGGAGAGCCCCACTTTTGGACCACAAAATTTAGGAACCTCTTTGTTAGGTCAGTGTCTGAACTGTGCATGGTTTATTGAGGATAAGGGAGTATACCTGTGACATGTTATTGTCATTGAAAATATCAACCCTGAAGCTCTGTGTTCCTGTATTTATCATTTTAAGGGTTGTTTTTGCAGAAATATTATGATTTTCTCAGTTTGTTGGTCAATCAATTTGGGGAGGACCCATATGCTTTTGTGGTGGGATTATCAATGTTCCTAGCTTTCATGCATATCTGCTTCTGTCCCTACCATTTGTATTATTGGTAAATTGTAATTACATTTTTGGTTGATTTGGGTTACATAATTTAGACAAGTGGCTATTTTTGTCATCTATAATTAGTCTTACAACATAAGCTGTGAAAATTGAGGATGGGCATTATTGCAATAACGTTGTAACCAGAAGATATTTATTCCAGCAGCACTGTATTAGAATCAAGGGATAGAATAAAAACTATATGGATCCCATTTTTGATGTATTTCTTGAATGTTCACTCTTTCTACAATTCATACTGATCTATCAGAAGTCCCATCAGTAGAAAACATTAAAGTCTGCTGGTGGTGTCTTTTTAATTCAACTGTTTCTTTGTCTTCATATAATTCACCAGGACTTCATTTCCATTTCAAGTCATTAAAGAAAATAAATAACAACTGTAAGATATATGGTCTCCTGCCAGTTGATATCCTTTAACATTAAGACAGCTAATTCCCAAATCAAGATTTAAATCTAAGTTCGAAATATGCTTTAGATTCCCAAATTGATGAGTAGTTTTATGACAAATGAAAGTTGCAAGAGTCTGTAAAATCTGAGAGGTATCATTGATCCATTTAGTATAGTCCCTTCTTTAGACAATAGCCCTTGTTTTCAGGCATTACAAATACTGCTTATGAGCAAGATGAAATGATCAGCCGACAAGAAGCTAATCATTGGAACAATATGTCTTAAGATTCTTAACCACTTTATCTGTCATGATGAGATGTGCAGCATGTCTGATTATACCTAAAACCTTTTAGAGCTTCATGTGTGGCCATTGTTTGCCAAATGATTCAGGCCTAGTTTAAAGTTTTTGCAAAATCCAACAATTTGTCTTGATGGGGTGGTGGAGCCAGGGAGAAAAGCACTGCAAATTTCAAGAATTCAAGCAGAAAGAAAAAGCATTGTTAATTAACTAGAAAGGGAAACAGATTATATTGTACAGAGAGCTGAATTTTCTAATGGATGCACAGAGAGGACAGAGTTCTTTGATGTCCAAAAACAAGACTTTTGAACTCTTGGAGACATGTTTATGTCCTCTGGTTTTATACTGTAATGAGTTGTTGCTGGGCTTCAACCCTAATTTCTTCCTTCATCTTCCTGATAAACTCTTCAAACTTCTTGTTCAACTCTTCCGTGCTCACACTAGCATCAATTACCTGTTCCGTCGCTGATGTACCCTCCTCCGCAACTCTACTTTCTTCGTCATCGTCTTCTTCTTCCCACTCCTCACTCTCTACAATAATGCCATCTTTACAGAAACCTCCATAATCGTGTTCCTGTTCTTGCTGCGTTTGTTTTTCATCTGCATCTGCACCGGCGACATCCATGGATGCTACATTTTCTTCAACTATTGTCTCTTCATCAATAGGAGGCAGTTCAGTGATTTCCTTCACACCATCTTCAGCACTCTTGATCATGTTCAAACTGGAGGAGCTAAATCTCAAGTTCTTGGCAAGAACGGCGAGGATCCCATTGCAAATGAGGAACATGTACTTCCTGTCCAGAGCCTGAGCAAGCAACGGGAAAACCAAAGTCGAAAATTGAAGATTGTAGGAGAAGAAGAATGGGAAACCTGAGAAATAGGAATACAAGAATGAAAAGACGGAAACTAGGACTAGAAACTGAAGTGTCTTCTTCATGAACTGATAAGACTTATGAATCCGGGTGGCTGCTTCAACTATGCTATCCCCCTCCATTTTCCTTTCTTTCAACGTTTGAACTGACAGTCTTAGGTACAAGAAACAGACAGGGCTGAAATGTAAGAGAAGCTTTGGTGAGAGTTTGAATCTTGCATGAGAAGAATGCGCTGAGATTGTATGGCTAAATAGAGAGAAGGGTTATATGAATTACTCGGTCGGGTGGGTCAATTTCCTTTAGAATTTGCTCATTTGACCGAAAGATTTGGATTGGAAGTTGTAGTGGTGGCGGTGGTGCAATTGCAATGAACTGAAAAAGCCGCTTCTGAAGTTTCTAGTATTCGCTGTAAAACACGGGTTTTTTCTTTTTTCTGCGTCTTATTGACGGCACGGCATGGCCCGGATAAGTTCCTCCTGTTTTTTTATATACTATATTACCCGTCGCACCATGTGGTTTCTACGTCCATATAATTAATAATTTTTATATTTGAAAATATATTAATAAAGTATATAAATCAATAAATTATGTTATTTTGAAAATTGAATAAATTAATTATTTTATTAGTTGAATGTTATTTTTAGCTTCACAAAATTATTGCAGCGTTGTTGTTAATCGTTGTTTCTGAATTCAAAGTCCTTTTTTTTTTTCATATTTTTTATATTAGTATAGACAATATTAATTTTCAAGGATCCGTGTAGAATTTACTGAGCATGAATTAGGGAATAAACAGGATTTTAAAGCTTTTAAGATTCTGTCGCTTTAAGGCAGATAGATGCCCCCCGTTCTAAGATGCCTTTTTGGAGAATCCTACACAGTTTTTATGGAAATTCTTCCGTTTTCTGTTTGGACAAAAACTCTCTTGGTCTTTGGCGATGAACATGGGGATTGATATTGACTCTTTACGATGTCTTGTATTTGATTGGTTTAATTAGAGGCTACGTTCGTTGTTATTTGAATTGAGTGCATGAAATATTATCAAATACGGATCATTGTTAAAAAATTTATTAGTAAATATTGATACGTGACAATCATCCAACAACTCGATATCTCAATATTTGCAAAACTGATTGGATATACCACAAATAGGCCGTGTTTGAATTAAAGATTATCTTCAAGAAAGTGAAAATGAAAATTTATGTGTTATATTTTTTTTAATAAATAGATGAATATTGACTATATAGATGAAAATGCATTAATTCCAAATACAAGAACCAAACAGATATACACTTGCCAGAGGGTTGAGATGGGCTGGGCTCAGCTTCCAGTTGCCACTACAATCTTTAGCCCAACAACAGCAGAACAAGAAATTCAGACAACACACGAAGATCCATACTAAGCCCAACTATTTGCCAAGTCGAAGAGACATGGAATATACATCTCTGTCTGTTTAAGGCAAGACTGCAAGAGCATTAACCACATGCATGAATGTGTGAAAGGACTAGAGTTGGTGCGGCCACAAGAATGTCCCTATTGCATAAGCTCTTTTCTCCTGCAGACCACCATCGAAAGCCGGCAGTCCATACTGCTGAAGCAGATTGTCCAGCTTCCACTCCTCCATCTTCTCGTAATCGCCCTTCTTGTAACGAGGGTAATGAAGTGGCATTCGGAACGAGTACTTAGCTTTTAATTCATGCCCAGTAATCTTCACAACTTCTCGACCAGCTTCGCCATCAATACTGAAATTCTGAGTCAGAGTCATCGGCGACGCCGCCAAAGTATATGTCTGAACTAGGAATTTTGAGGTTTGCTTGAGTTATATATATGACCACAGAATGACGGATATATAAGAATGAAGAGAAAAGAATTGCGTGAAGGGTAAATCAAAGTATTGATTGCTTGTGTGTTATTGGTAGAGTCCGGTTCTCGCGGGAAAATTCGATCAGTGCTTGCTTCTTGATTTAGGGTTTTTGTTATATAAGTGAGCTGTTTGTAATGGTAATGCTTGTGAATTTTATCGACATGGTTGTCGTAATTAAGTGACTTTCTGCTGAAGAAAAACCTAAGTTTCGGCATGTAGTGCCCATTTGCGTGTTATTGTACTGCCTTCCTCTAATTAGCAAAGGCTATGTTCAAGGGATCACTTTGTACACAAGTAATTGTGCGGGACTAATTAAATTAGGATTATGTATCGATCGGACGAGATTAGACTTCGGAAATTTGGTATAAAAGACACGATGATTGTTAATTTTTGAAATGTTGGCGTACGTCTTGCTTGTACGCACTCATAAACAGTTTGGCTACTACTACAAGACAAATATAAACCTTATCAAATAATTGAATGAAAATCAATTCCACGATCAAATTAGTAGGATTAATATCAATAAGTGATCATGAAAATCAATAAAATAAGTATCCAATTTTGATATTTGAATAGAGTATATCATAAGTTTAGTTCATTACCTACGTGCCCCTTTTGGGCTAAATCTTAAATTTGGTCCCACATATTAAACCCAGTATAATTTTGATCCTATTATTATAAAAATCTCAATTTTATAACAATATTTTTTTATTTGTCTTAATTTTGGTCCCAACATTAATAATTGACGGAAAACATTAATTTTCGTTAAAATGAGACACATGCCCCTCACATGGGGAAATATATACATGTAATGACAGAAAAGGAGGAGGAAATCTCAAATTAGGGTTCATACACGACCTTAAACTTCCTTCTCCACCCAAATTCTGTTTCCATCTCTGAAAAAATGGAGTTAACAAGTGATTCGACTTCTATTCAAAGATCTCTCATGAGTTATTGTGGTAAGAAAACATCTTTAACACACATTCACATCATATTTTTTTTCAAATTTCGGCAAACATCAATAGAATTTTCGAAATACAAAAGAGGGAAAACTTACGGTAATCGGATGGGGGAAATCATTGAACTTTGGATCTCGAAGGCTCATTCTTCTCGCAACAATCTATTGTTTTTTCACTTCTTCAATGGGAGATTCCAAAAAAAAAAAAAAAAGAGAAAGGGCTTACATGGGTTTTTTAGCATAGGAAAGGGCAAGGATTTGGGTAAGCAATTAGGGTTACAAATATGTGATTTTTTCCCAAATACGCAAGTTATACGAACTATGTGAGGGGCACATGCCTCATTATAACGGAAGTTAACGTTTTCCATCAATTTTTGATATTGGGACCAAAATTGAGACAAATCAAAAGATATTATCTTAAAATTGAGATTTTTGTAATGATTGAGACAAAAATTGAACTGAAACTAATATATGATACCAAAAATGATATTTACCATGCTCCAGCATCAAGAGCCATTAATCTCAACTATAATTGACTCAAATCGAGTTGTCGTCCAAATCACGTATGTGTTTCAATTGACAATTCTTTTTAAACTACACATCAATTACATAACAAATATAATAACCCATTACATTAATAATTTACTTTAACAAAAACTAATTTAAATAAAAAAAAATACATGTATATACCCGCGCACACACATTCATGACTTATAGGGGTTTTAATTGTACGTCTGATCTATCATAAAGTGGCTAGTACGTAGGGTTTGAAAGTTGCATAGTGAGTTTTAAAAACATAAGTCATAGCGGTCCAGCCCTACTAATTAAGCCGAGAAATGCACCCCTCCATATGAGCACAGTGGTCGAGGTGTCGTCTCAGTTCCTAAATTAATATATTTTCATGCATATGTTGCCACACACTCTCTGTAATCTATGCATGCTTAATCGGATCGAAGCATTCCCTGTCAGCTTCTGACCCATATATGATAGAAACCTGTTCAGGAGTGTTGAAATCTTGAAATTTTTTAGATTTGGGAATTCAGATATCTATATATATTCTATATAAATGTGTGAATACTTAAGTTGTTTGTTTCCCATTGTGAAAAGATAAATACACCCTCTTAAATATTGTTAATTATTATATTATAGATTCTGGAATTTTTAACAATTTAGAATTTTAAATATTCTAAACCTCCTCCATATAAATTTAAGATAAAAATCTAAATCGTAAATCATGAATGAATCTAATTAGACAAAATTTTAATAACCTGCTTCTAATCGTGAATCATGAATGAGCCCAATTACACAGACCGGTCACGCATTAAATTTTAATAACATTCACGGAAAATTATATTATAAAATTAGTTATAGAAAAAATAAAATTCTATAAGAAGAATGTTTAAGAGTCTTAATTGTACTAAACTACTTAGAGAATGAATAACATATTCAACTAAAAAAAATTAATATGCCAAATAATATTTCAACACAATTACTTTGTTAGAAGAAATCTTAATTATATTAAGAAAGTTTTAATTTACCATGACACATTAAAATTTAAAATAAACTACAAATGAATAATATATAAAATACTAATCTAAACTTAAATATATATATATATAATAATGAATAAATATCAAACTTTAATTACTAATTAAAATTGATATATGGATATCATATTATAAAATTGAAATTGCTTGTAAAAATTCAATTATTGAATGAATCTCTTAGTACTTTATTTTTTTTAGTATTAGATAATCTTGAATGCTTTACTTTTACATCTATTATTTTTTTATATTAATTAATAGAATAAAAGTATTATAACAACAAATGTGACATAAAAAAATTAAGTTGTAACATAATATATTATTGAATAAGAAATAAATTATACCAGTCGGTGCATATATATATGAAAATAAGATTAAGAAGTTAAACTAAAAACATATAGAATTAAAATTGCAATATAAAGGCAAAAAAATAAAATTTTATCCAATAATATATAAAATTTTAGAAGGTAATAAAGCATATAAATAATATTTTGATAATATTTAAAAATTGATACTGAAATATGATTAATAGTGGGATCTTACAATACAAAATATTGATAATATTGTCCAATTAAATTATATTTTTATAATAATAGTCAATAAATAATTAGTTTGTAATCATTTAGTGTCATAAATTAAAAATCAACCACATTCAAAATATAGCAAAAGAAAACATATTACACACAAAGACATAATATAGCAAAATCAAACAATAGCAAAGAGACACAATAAAACCTACAAATAAAAATTAATTAATTTTATTAAATTAGAATTTCTTTTAAAATAGAATAACGAATAAGTACCAAAATTTAATTACAAATAAAAAATATCAATCTGATTAAATTAGAAGTGTTATTGAAAATTTAAAAAAGAGCTAACTAATTTATTTTATTTCAATATTAATAGGCTAAAAACAAAATATCCCCCTCCTCCCGCACCCCCAAGACATTGACATTGAAGAAGTTTATAAATAGTAATATAATAAATAATTTAATTTAAAATTTTATCTTATTGAGTAGTAAATTAACTAACATATTTATAGGTCCTAACAAGACATATATAACTATTTTTATGCTTTAAAAGGTGCATAAAAGTTGTAACATTGGGTCTTTTGAATATCCAGATGGAAAGGTGTTATGGAACCAAAATTGCTACTTTTTAATATTACGGGACTGAAAGTGAGAATCCCAAAATCAATGGACCAAATTAAAATTGAAATGACCTATGTTATGGACAGAAAAATGCTATTTTTCCTTATGAAAATAAGAAAAGTCAAATAGTGAGTAAATATTAACATAATAACAATTAAAAGTATAAAATTTTAAAATAATTATATACTAGCACATTAGTACAATTACATTTTCATATTAAGAAAATTAATAAATTTTGATAATAAACTTAGTACAATAAAATAATAAATAAAAATTGAGTTAATTATGTCGAAATTAAAAAGAAAAGATGATAAATAAATCCAATGAGATTAATATATTTTTTTAATAATAAATTTATAAAAACAACTTAAAAGTTTAAAAAGCATGAGTACTAAAGAGAATAAAAATTAATATATGAATAAAATATTATTAAATTGAAATTGCTTATGAAAAATTTCAACTATTGGGTGAATCTCTTAGCACTTGATTTTTTTTTAGTATTAAATAATCCTGAATGTTTTAATTTGACATCTATTTTTTTTTATAAAGGTGAAAAATAAATTTTATACAATAATATTTCAAAATTTAGAAGCTAATAAAACATGTAAATAATGCTTTGACAATATAAAAAAGTTGATACTGAAGTATGATTAATATACATTATGAGATCTTACAATACAAATATTGGTACTATGATCCAATTTGATTATATTTTTATAGCAATAGTCAATAAATAATTAGTTTGTAGTAGTGTCAATAAATTAAAAATAAAATGACATTCAAATATAATAGTAAAAGAAAACATATAACATACTCATACCAAATGTAACAAATAAAAAATAAAATTAAACAACATAATAGGCATAATAAAACCTACAAATAAAATTGATCAATTTATTTTATGAAATTGAAATTTCTTCTATCCACTAATTATTTTTATTTTAATATTAATTTTTTGAATATCATTATTTTATATTTTCATATTAATTGGTTTGATACATAATAATGAAATAATCATTAGTGAATATACGAAATACAAAATTTCAATTTTAAGAAATATTTTTTTATTCAATAGTACCGGTTAAATTTAGAAAGTGAATTACAAATAATAGAATTGAATAGTTTTCTTATCAATTTAAATAATTATTATCTATTTATTTGAAAATATAATTGTATAATAATAATATTTCAATGAAAAAAATATGAATAATATCAGAACTTAACATAAATAATATATTTATTTATAAAAATATATTTGTACACGTGCATCGCACGTCATACTTTCTAGTTACTAAAATGGCTGAATTTTCACCTACGATTTATATATTGATGACTTCGACTTCAATCATCAACACGGTCAGGACATTTTCCCAAAATAATAGGTTGATCACAAAAGGGTACTTAGTTATATTTCATTTTTTTAATTAATTGACATATTTTAAGTTATATATATATATATATTGAGACGTGATTAATGAAATAATATTAAATTAGTTACCTTAAGAAAAGGGAAAAATGAAGTAATTTGAGGGAGAGTAAATGCCAACTACTTTGAGTCAGCATTAATTGAGTGGCGCCGGGAATGTTCTTAAGTGCAAACTGAATTAATTGAAGTGCTGCTGCGTATGATAAAGCAACCGCATGGTTCATAATACGATGTCACCTCCTTTCAAAAGAATATATATATATATATATATATGATGTGACTTCCGAATCTAGACTACAACGATATTTATTTTTTGGAATATTTATACCGTTCTCTCGTAATATTTAATTTAATTATACGTAAATTTTTTATAATTTAAAAAATTATATCTCGTATTCATGGAATTTGTTATATTTAACAAATAGTCCGTTCGTTAATCAGAATTCATCGTATTTGTTAATATTAACAAAAAAAAATTAAAAATCAATATTTACCGATTAACTTATTATAGATTTATTGCAAGTCTAATAAATATTTTTTTTGAGTAAACTACCCTTATAAGGGTGAAGATATACTTCATCACATGTATAAGGGTAGTTTGGTCATAAAAAATTGATAAGACATGCAATAAATTAATCGGGAGTAAATATGGATTTTCATTCAATTTTTTTTGTTAATATCAGCAAATTTGGTGAATTTTGACTAACAGAGAGACTTATTTGTTAGACGGAAAAAATCTAGAGATACTATATGTAATTTTTCAAATTATAAGGGTTTATATACAATTAAATCAAACTTCAAGAAAGAACTGTGTAATCTTTTAATTTTTCAAGTACCCTCTCACTTAAATTAATAATTTATTATTGTTATTTTTAATTATTATTTCTAAAGATAATATTGCAATTTCACTTTTTCGCTCTCGTTCTGACCACATTCACTTCAAATTTGGGACCGATGGCAATAAAAACAAGAAAAATAATTATGG
The DNA here is from genome assembly GCA_034509735.1 of Sesamum alatum. Taxonomy (NCBI): domain Eukaryota; kingdom Viridiplantae; phylum Streptophyta; class Magnoliopsida; order Lamiales; family Pedaliaceae; genus Sesamum; species Sesamum alatum. Next base: position 52,161,976 of record JACGWO010000001.1, on the reverse strand, counting down.
CATAAATTTACATCGGAACAGCTTAAAATGTATAAGATGAATTGATCTAGAATTGATTAGGCCATAGATAATCTTGTATTGGATTTTTATTTATTTCGAGTCATGCATGTTGTATCTTTTAAATCAATTAAGATATATAAATATTATGTCACTTATTTTATTTGGAATTTTTTTATGTTAAATAAATTAGTCTGGAGGAAAATAATCAAGGTGCATCATTATTTTTGCAGGTGTAGCTTTTGATCCCGTTAAACTCATTTTCAAGCTCTCTTGGTCCCAAATAGTAGGAGAATGAAGTGGGGAGAAGGGAGAAAAAGAAGATAAAAAGTGAAGAAATAGAAGAGAAACAAGGGGAATGAAATTGGGAGGAGTGGAGCCCTAATATATGTCAATTTTTTCACCTTTTGACCGGAATCACGTGACTATTCTCTCCAAAATGGAGGACTTAACTGCAGCTAACGGAGCTTAACAGTCATGTGCAGCGTGCACATGACTGTTTGGGACCAAAAGAGCTTGACAATGAATTTAACCGGACCAAAAATTACACTTACAAAAACAATGGTATCAAAAATAAGTCTGATTCTATTTAACGGAATTAAAAAAATATTTTTCCTTGATTAAATGTGAAGGCATAATTTTCATCCCCCTTTGCGCAACCGCGACGTTTTAGTAACCCCGCGGCTATTATTTTGTTACCTTAATATTCGTGAAACAGATCATTAACAGCGAAATTTCCTTTGCTCGTCAGAATTAATTAATTAGTGATAATGATTAGTGAATATCAGACACGAAAACAAGCTTAATTATCATAAGAGATAGAGGAGGTTTTCACATCAGTGTAGAATAATATCTGTGTGAATGATGGATCATTATGTATATGCAAGAACTAAAAATCCTGCATTGATGATTAATCAACCTCCAAAACACACATAATGAAGAAGCTAAGTAGCAGTCAAAAAATGTCAGAGAGAGCTATAAATTTGAGGGAGCAGCACTCTACTAGTGCTATAAAGTAATTTGAGAATGCATGGTTCCCATAGTGCTATAAATTTGATGGATAAAGCACCCTAGCTACTAAGATCACTCATATATACGTTCTCTCTCTCTCTCTCTCTCTCTCTCTCTCTCTCTCTCATTAGATTTTTTCCAGGTTTGGCCGCACAGTGTCTCTCCCGTGCGTGTTTTTTCTTTTCTTTCTTCTTCAAAATTTCTGGAGATAGACTTGTAATCTTCCGTTTATGTGCAGGGTAAGCGGAAGGAATTTTCAGGATGAAAAATCTGAAAAGTGAAGGTGGATGGAGGAGAGCGTGCATGCTCAAGGCTTTTGCCTTTGTTTTTATGCTTCTTTTTGGTATAATATTCCTCCTCTCCAGCTCTATATATGGGCGTCTGAACTGATATTTTTTTGTGTTGATGATGCATGTAACAATTCAATATTTGCATTTTATTTTTCTTAGAGCATTAATTATCTATATGCTGAAGCCCTGGAAACGGAAACCACAGAATTGAAGTACTTTCACATTTTTTTTCAAAATTAAGGAAAATTAAAGAGGAAGGACACCACTAAATCAAGATTACAAATTAAAATAGTTTGTCCATTCATGTTTTCGAAATTTTTGTTTAATATCTGATCAACTAAGCTTCGGCAGTTCATAAGATTAACCTGCATGCTTCCCTTTGTGAAAGAAAAAACGAAAAAAAAAAATAATTCACTGTGTTCTTTGCTCTTTTTTTTTCCTCCTATGTCTTGTAACTTGAATCTCAAAATACTTAATTTTGTATATATATATATATATATATATATATAAGGATGGATATAGTGAGGAAGATAATTGTTATCTAACATTTTTCAAGTAGTTAATTTGGTAACGCAGTGGTGGGAATTTATGGCGCATTGGAACCCGTTAATGAAGCTGGCAGTCAAGAAGTATTAGTCCTTTCCAAGATAAATAATCATCATCATGATCATGCACCCACTGCCAGGAAGCTACTCATCACTTCTTCAAGTACTGTACATGCAAACTCCTGCTTTAATATTTCCTTTCATTACTTTTATTTAATTAATTCCTAATCTTATGTATATTAATTTATTCAGACACACTTCCCTGAAATTTTAATGAATTTCTACCTTCTCTTCTTTCATTATTTTTCATTTTTAAATTTCCAACAGAACAAGACTACGGTGATGGCGGCAATCATGACAATGACGGCGGAGACGGATCACTGAACCGTATCGGCGGCAGCGGTGGTCAATGTTCAAAGGACAGCATCCTGGTATTTCAAGGGGCAACGTCCCCGCTACCAAACGGGATTCCGACGTACACTGTCGAAATCCAGAACGTGTGTCTGTCGGAGAGTTGTAGCATTTCCGACATCCACCTGAGCTGCGGGTGGTTCAGCTCCGCCAGGTTGATTAATCCAAGCATTTTCAAGAGGATAGGATACGATGATTGCCTTGTCAACGACGGGGAGCCACTCAATCCGGGAGAATCCCTGTCATTCCAGTATGCCAACACCTTCATGTACCCACTCTCTGTCTCCTCCGTTTCCTGCTAATTACTATCTATATATATTAACTGATCATAATTAACTCTTACTCGATCCTAATATATATATATATATATATATATATAAACTGGCATGTAGAGCTTCCTAGCCAGCTATGTACGTAATGTTTCTGTATCATATGTAAATTTATGCTAATCGCGGAGTTATCATCTTTGTATTAGTAATTAAGTATTAATAAACGCTGCTTTGTTGTAATTGTAAGTCCAGAGCATATGCCGGGAAAGACCATCAGTGATCCGTCTAATTACCCTTTTCTTTTATTTTCTTGGTAACAAACTTCAATAAGATTTTAAGGATAAATTAATACACGGTCGTGTTTGATGAAGTTTCACATAGGGCTGCGCATTTCGATTAAAATAATTGAATCGAACCGAAAATTCGGTTAATCGAATTTTCGATTCGGAATTTTACAAAACCGAAAACCGAACCGAAGATCAAACTTCGATTCGGTAAAAAATTGCCCCTTAGTTTAAATTTCAATACGATACGATACAATTCATACGAATATCATTCCATTCGGACCATTCATACGCACTTCATTTCAAAATATGAAAATAACAATTCAATATTTCAAGTGTTCATTCATTATAAATTAATATTAATAATTTAATATATTATTAAATATTAATATTATATTTTTTTTTAAAAAAAATTCGATTTTCGGTTCGGTCCGGTTAACCGAACCATTTCTGCCCAACCGAACCGAAAATCGAACTTTTCAAAAAATTAAAACCGAAAACCGAACCGAATTTTTCGGTTCTTTTTGGTTGAAAATTTTCGATTAGGTCGGTTTTTGGTTGAAACCGAATTTTCGATTAGGTCGGTTTTTTTCGGTTCGATCAGTTTTTGCACACCCCTAGTTTCACATATGAATGGTCCACTGCAAGCTGGAGACTGCAAGCACTTCTCTCCAACCATCACTTGAGCTTTCGCGTATGCTCTGTACATTTGTACACAAAAAGAGCTCATAGGTGTGTGGATATGCACTTGGCAAAAAGGGATACAAGTTGTATGATCTTGATAAGGGTGTGATATTTGTCTCGAGAGATGTGGTTTTTTTATGAGGAGTTGTTTCCATATAAAGAGGTGAGTGGTAAAAAGGGAGATGATGAGCTTCTGTTCGTGCATGCATGATCATGATTCAGATAACATTCATTCACTTCCTAGTCCCACTCAATCTTCTCATACTACCCCTACACTTGCCGATGTTTCTCATGATTTGCATGTACATACTTCCAGTCACAACACCCCTTTTGCTCCCACTAATTCTCATGTGTCACAGGTCCCTCCAAGAAGATCTCACAGACAGGTTACTCAACCTTCTTGGATGAATGATTTTATATGCACCATTTTTATACACTCCACTCCCCATACTCTTGTTACTCATGTGGCACCTTGCCACTGTGCATTTTTAGCTTCCCTGTCTTACTTGTAGGAACCTCGGTCTTTTAAGCAAGCACATAAAAGTGCTGTTTGGCAGCAAGCTATGAAGGCAAAACTGTAGGCCTTAGAGGCCAATCAGATATGGGAATTGGCATCTCTACCACCTGGCAAGACAGCTATAGGCTGCAGGTGGGTATACAAAATAAAATTGAGAGCAGATGGATCTGTGGAGCGCCATAAAGCCTATTTGGTAGCTAAGGGTTATAACCAAATAGAAGGGATCGACTACAATGAAAGTTTTTCCCTGGTGGCAAAGGTGGTGACTGTGAGATTGTTTCTAGTGATTGCCACCGCTTTGGGATGGCATCTTCACCAAATGGATGTCAATAACGCCTTCTTGCACGATTACTTGGATATGGAGATTTACATGCAAGCACCAGAGGGGTATGAGGTGCCCAGGGGTCAGGTGTGCCGGCTTAAACGATCTTTATATGGGCTTAAACAAGCCTTGAGACAGTGGAACCAAGAATTTTGCACTTAGATTTCTGCCTACGGATTTGTACAGTCCATGCATCATTATTGCCTGTTTACTAAACAATCCAACAGAGGTTTGGTGGTATTGTTGAATTATGTAGATGATATCTTGGTGGCCAGTTCTTTGGAGGATTTAATTGCTAAGGTTAAAACATATCTAGACCGTCTCTTCACCATCAATGATTTAGGGTCGTAAAATATTTCTTGGGTCTGGAATTAGCTCGCTTTCCATAGGGGCTTTTGGTTACACAAGCCAGATATATTAAAGACATAGTGCATGATTCAGGTATGCAGAATGCACGACCTACAAATACACCTCTTCCAGTTGGAATTAAGTTTACAACAGATGCAGGAGCTCAGTTGTCAGCTCCAGAATCATACAGGAGACTAGTTGGTCGTCTCCTCTATCTTAGCTTCACCAGGCCAGGCACTTCATGTGCAGCTCAACAGTTGGGAAAAATCTAGTAAACGAAGCACTGAAAGGTGCAACATGGTTGCCTTAAGGGCCTCAAAGGGGGATGCTGCGGTCGGAGTCTAGTGAAAGGCTTGGCGCTTGAGTAAATCCGTGAGAGGACTTGCTATGGACGCGTATCAGCGTACAAAGCGCCGATAATATCCCGTCAATCCCAAAAAGGCGCACAAGGTTGTCAAGGATGAAGGGAGGTCAATCGGCAATGGCTTGGATCTTGGAGGGATTTGCAGCCACACCCTCTGCCGATATAACGTGGCCGAGATAATTAACCGACGGAACCCCAAACATACACTTACTAAACTTGACAAAGAAGGAGTTTTCAAGAAAAATTTGCAGAACCTGTGCAAGGTGAGCCAAGTGCAAAGACCATGACAGTTGTAAATAAGAATATCACAAAAAAAATACTAACATAAACCGGCTAAGCAAGGGACGGAACATGTCATACATAGTTGCCTGAAACGTCGATGGGGTGTTTGTGAGGCCAAACGACATCACGAGGATTCAAAGTGCCCATCAACTGTACGGAAAGCCGTCTTACGGGTGTCCTCCGAAGCCACCCAAATTTGTTGGTACCCTGTCCGGAGGTCAAGTTTGGTGAACACCTTTGCACCATGTAATTCGTCCAGCAATTCATCAACCGTGGGAATTGGGAACCTGTCCTGAATAGTGATGGCATTTAACCCTCGATAATCAAGACAAAAATCCGTTGTTCTGTCTTTTTATTTTTTTAACAAATAAAATGGGGGATGAAAAGGGGTTTGGTGTTAGGTTGCATAACACCCTCCTATAATATTATCTGAATTAATTTTGCCATGATTTTCTTCTAAAAATGCGGGTAATGATATGGCCTCATATTGATAGGTTTTTGCTGTGGAGTGAGGTGAATATGGTGCTATCTGTTTCTGGGATGAGGAGGGCCACAGGGCAGGGGAAACACGAGTTTGTAGTTTGTGTATGATGGGTTGTAAATCAGTGGAAATAGAAGTGATTGAAAACTGATCATCAAATGTTGGGCAGGGTGTATGGAAAGGAGGCAGAATGACTCAATAGCCTCGGTGGACCCACAAAAAATATACCGTCGTATCTGAGACATGGATGCCAATCGAGGATGGTTCTCAACATACCGGATAAAATGACTAGTTGGCCGCCGTGGTAGAATTGTATCGAAGGGACGGAGAAGTTCTAGAGAAAACGTCCAAGGGTGCTGAGCCATTGGACGCCCAAGACAATGTCGGCACCGAAGATTGGCAAGACATAGAGTGAAACCTCAACTTGATGGGAGGCAATGTTGAGGGACACATGTCGATAGATTCCGGAGCAAGGGATGGTCACGCCGTTCCCCACCAAAACATTAAAAGAAGGCAACGGAGTAATGATCAGACCAAGGAATGCTGCCGCCCGGGGCTGCACGATGTTATAGGAACTCCCTGAATCGAAGAAAGATGATACAGAGTGCTCAAAGATCAGGCCGCGTAAATAGAGGGTCCGGGGGGGAATGGAGCTCGAGACCGCTACACTATAGAGCTGAAAAACCACGGTATCCGCGTCGGTAGAAGGTGACAGAAACTGGGACGGCGAAGGGGGCGGAGAGTCAGGTGTAGAATCAAAGTCCAACAGTGACGGCGGAGGATCAGGTGGTTCTGAATCAGTAGCCAACAGAAGCAGGAATTGTTTTGCTCGACAAACATGCCCCGACCCAAACTTATCGTCACAATGGAAGCATAACCCTCGGGCTCGACGAGCCTGAATTTCAACAGTTGAGAGCCGACGTATGGGCAAAGGAGGCTTCAGCTTAGGGGACGGCAACAACGGTGGATGACGCGCTAGAGGCACGACTGCGGGTGGCCGAGAGGTATGAGCATCTTGGGACTTGGCATCCAAAAGCTTGGCTAATCCCACCACTTGGCCAATAGTCGACAACCGATGAACCGCCATTTCGTGTTGCATATCCGCACGGAGCCCCAAAATGAAGCAGTTGAGATATGCCCCCGGCGGAAACCCGACAACCCGATTGCAAAGTTTCTCGAACGTCGTCAAATGATCAGTGAACGAGCCATGCTGACGGAGCTTAAATAATGCGGCCTAATGGTTGTCAAAGCTCGAAGGGCCGAAGCGAATTTCTAGTGTGTGAGTGAAATACTCCCACGTCGATAGGTGGTGGTTGGAATGCATCGATTTGAACCAACTAAGGGCTTCCCTTGCATATAAAAGGATATCAAATCGAGACGTTGGAATGTCGAAATATGGTAGTAGTTGAAGTATTGTTTAGCCTGGAATATCCATTCCAATGGCCCTGTTCCGTTGAATGGTTGGAGGTGTAGTTTAGGTGGTTTGATGGAGGTAGGCTGCGAAAACGTTGGGGGTAGGGTGATTGTGACAACGGTGATTGAGAGGGTCCAGTAGAGGTTGGGGGGATGGGGAAATAGTTGTGGGCAAGGCGGTGATGTGGTGTTGGATATCGGACATGGCAATAACCAAGGTTTCATGGCGTTGGTCCATGGAAGATAAGCGTTGTTCCGCATATGACTGAAACTCCACCAAGCGCTCCAAATGCTCGAAAATGGCGAACACAACCTCCTCAAGGGCCTGAGATGGTTTAGGAGGCATGGCAATGAAAGCACCAATTGATAAACACACAATTGCAATTCCTATTCGAGCTAGGATAGTTCCAGACAATGTTTTCAGAACCAGACCGGAGATCGAACCGTTCAAGCTACTGGGTCATTGGGTCATTGGTCCGACCGGTTGAACCGGATTAAAATAACCGGTTAACCCGGACCCTAATATATTTATGTTTATATATATATACATACACTATACTAATCATTATGTATCAATTAATTAAGAAAAAATATGATAAAAATAAAAGCAAGCTTAAATAAATATATGTAAAAAAACCAACAACTTAATGTGAGGAAAAAGAGTTGGATACATAATATTGAAGAATAGAAAAGAAAAAAAAAATATATTTGCATACATAATATTGAAGAAGATGGAAAAAAAGGGGGAGGGGGGAGATAATACATTATCTTTTAAGATTTGGGGAGGAGTTGAATTTGATTTTAATCAAATATAGGTAGCAATCGGTGTCTCCATATAATTTTTCTATAAAAAAATCCAAAAAAGATTGGAGAAAAGAAGAAAAGAGTAGATGGAGAAGAAATAGAATAAAAACACCTAGAAATGATGTCTCACATTGAAAAAGTTTAGAAGTATAATAACTTTATGTATAAATATGGAAAAGTTTGAGGTTTTAAGCCATACTTATCGTCCCACATTGGAAAATTAGAAGCCAAGTACGGACACTTTAGCTTATAAATAAGGAATATCTTGAGTCAATTTTATTATCCCACATTGAGAAACCATAAGTTAAGTTTAAGTATTTGAGGCTATAAATATAGAAAAGTTTAAGCCCAAAAAGTATTTACATTTCTTATTTTTTTCAATTTTTTTTAAAAAATAAGGTCAAAACCGGGTGTGACCGGGTCACCGGGTCACCGGTTTTGACCGATTTTCCCGGGTTTTGACCGGGTCACACTGGTTTTGACCACACCGGTTTTGGCCATGTGAACCGGCCCGGACACATGGCCGGTTCCCGATTGAACCGGTTGAACCGGCCAGTCCGATCCGATTCTTAAAACATGGGTTCCAGAAATAGAAGGGAAAGATATGATTTTTTAGGTGGCAAACTTTCTGCTGTTTTCTATTACTCCTCAAAGTTTAAATACATGTACTATTTATGGTAGGATTCACTGCCAAGTGTATCCATTCTAAAAATTGCCCTAGCAACATAATACATTCCACATTTATTTATTAGTAATAGTATAAATACTTAACAAGCTTGCTCCCTACTCTGTTGGATCTCCTTAGCTTTGGGCTACTGGGCCCTTGCTCATCAACTGGGCTTCCTTCATCTCCAGAACACTGTTCTAGGTCCAATGCTGCACTGAGCTCGTCCCCGCCTCCCTTGGGCTCAATCTGGCCCAAACCCGTATCAGATTGATCCCAACATTTTCAAGCGGATTGCTTATGATGATTGCCTTGTAAACAATGGGAAGCCCCTGCATCCGGGACAATCCATTTCTTTCCAGTACGCCAACACCTTCCTATATCCACTTTCAGTCTCATCTGTAACTTGCAACTACCTACTATTTCAAGTCCTAACCCCAACATTCATACAAATGTTCTATCATGCGTTAATGCATGGACAATAATGTTATATAACTGCGATCCGGGTAAATAATATTACATTTCCGAAGGGACAGATCAATGGAAATTTAATTGGCCAAGCAAATGCTGTAAATTGTAGACTCTAAATCCAACCGTCGAATGCACTAATGTGTAGTTGCAAGATAGAAATTCCAATAAACGACATGTATTCCGTAAGCTCATCAAGCTAAATTTGCTTGGATTTTAATTGGATCATATATCAGTACAGACATATATATTAGAAAGACAAGAAGAAGAAGAAGAAGAAGAAGAAGAATAGCAGGAGCCCGCGGTCTGAAAGCAGTCTCTAATAGTTATAACCATAAGAAAAGTCAGACAAGCCAACCATAGCCGTCACAATTTGAGACACAATGAAAAAGCCACCTCCAATAATTGTCAGGACGAGAATTGCAGAGATGGGATTCTTCAGCAACTCCAGTATAGGCTGCAAAAGAGTGTAAATAGCACCCGTACTCACTGTCAATGCATACAGTGCGTATCTCCTCATATTGTCCCAGAATTCTTCCACCAAAGGGCCTTCCGGGCCCAAAGCCAACGCCTTGTGATCATCAAACCCCATCAAGAAAAGCGCAACCCCTAAAGACACAGCCCCAACTATCACCATTCTTGAATGCTCTTCGGAGCTTATTACAGGCAATTCATCCCATGTTGACAATCTCTCCGACTTCGGGGATGTGACTTGTAGCAGGAGGGGTTTGTCTGTATGGGTTGTAATTCTTTGTGTTCTTGAATTGTAAACATGGGCGGATGATTTGGATTTGGAGGGTGATGAAGAGGGGTGGATAAGCTTGGATTTGGCTTTGATTGGGATGAGATTAACAGCTGGGTTGCTGAGATTTGCGTGGTTCAAGTGCAGCTGAAACCTCAATGTGTTCATCTTTGATGGCAAGTTTGAGATTAGAACATGATGTTCTGACCGAGCGCCTGTCTTTGGAGTTAGATGAGTGGTGGTGGAGGTGGGAGATTGTTGATCTTCTTGCCTTATCTCAAGCTATAAAATGGACCTGTGGATTTGAGGATTGTGTTGAAATTTGTTGCATTTTATGTATTTGTACTGTGTAAGAAGCCCACTAAAAGAATGGGCCTCTAGCTTAGTCCTCTTACAGGCCCTTTAAGTATATTTTATTGATTGAACGCGTTCATCTGTAACGGATACTTGTAGACGTGTTTATAATAGAGGCGCATTATTATCCAGTGGCGACTTGACCGTTTGCCACCGACTTGCAGCACCCGCGTTTTGGCTGCTATATATGAATGGAGTTTGAAAGCCGCGCTTCATATCTTATTTTCTTTTGTTTGAATCAAGTTCTCAAATTCTTTACATCAAGAAAAGAGAAGAAGAAAGGGAAATCTCACAGCCTGCTCTCATGGTGATGATCGGAGAAAGTCCTCCTCTCGTCGATTCTAGGGTTCCGGTTAAACTAACGGACTAAATTGAAGTTGGTTTCGCTATGAACTATGTCTGAATGGAGTTCAAAGGCTGCGCTTCATTCCTTTTTTCAAATCAAGATCTTAATTCTTTCCATCAAGAAAAGAAGAAGAAAATCTCAACTCCTGCTGTAATGGTGATGATCGGAGAAAGTCGTCCTCTGGAAGATTCTAGGGTTTTAAATCGAAATTGGTTTTGCTGGTATATGTGAATGGAGTTCAGAGGCCGCGGTGCGTATCTTTCTTCAAATCAAGATCTCAATTCGTTCCAATTTCTTACAAAAAAAGAAAATTCTTAAATCCTGCTGTCACGGTGATGATCGGAGAAAGTCCTCCTCTCGACGCTTCTACTTCTACGGTTCCGGTTAAATTATAGTTCTGAATCGCAGCGTGTTATCTTTCTTGCTTGATGTTACATCTTTGTTTTCCAAACTTGTTTCTATATTTCTGTGTTGTGAGCAGAGAATTGAATATCATATTAATGGGTTTAACGTTGAAAGAAGAAATTGTATCACTGGCTAATTGAGTTTGGAAAAGGGCCTATACATGGGCTGATCTTGCTTTGGGATCTAACAAACTGTAATGGCTAGCTTTTTTGGTGGAGACTCTGGAAGTTTAGCTTCAATGTTTTGGAGACACAGGTCGAAATTTATTTGTTTCCATTGATCAATTTGTGTATTTGGGGTCTAATTGATTGAATATATATATATATATATATGTATATAGTTTCTAAGAAATTGAAGATTTGTTTAAAGGATTTTAGATGCTCTATACCTTTGAATCATTTGAAGTTTGTGTTTTCACCGAGTTTTTGAGATTTGATTTCAAAGCCTTTTTGTGGCTGTGTTGTGGAGCAGAGCTTAGGCTTGATCTTATCAGATATATTAATGCTTATTATCAGCAAAGTTAATTTTCATGGTCCTACTAGGTTTTGTATTGTAAAGTTAAAGACTGATTACAAACTTCTGAAGGATAATTTGGATTATGAGCTTTTAGAGCACAATCCTTTGAGTCTTCCTATTCGTTTCCTCCTTGCTGCCCATACAACTCAGCTATATATAAAGCCGATTTAAGGATGTATTTATATTTTACTCTATGACTCTCTTGCTTGCGTATTTCAATAGAAATGTGATCAATATTTGTTGTAAATGGATTTCCAGGTCTTGGATATTTGGTAAGTATCATGTTACTTGAGACTTGGTATAATTTTATTTTGAGTAAATTTGAGAGGCTTGCCTGCAGTGTTGTTTTCCTATCCTGACTAATTTTTACAGTGTGCAAGTGCAAGTGTTCTAGTTATCACTTAGGAGGAAACTAGGGTTCATCTCTCAATGCTCAAATTGATGCTTGAGGCACGGAGGGTCTAGTTACTCTAGTCCGCATGATCACTTGCAACATCATTGGTTCCAGTTTCCGTAACTAGTAGTCAATTGTAGATTTTTCGAAAATTCTTATTGGCATTGTCGTGGTTCATGAATGAAGCAGCGTGCAGGTTCTACATTTGAAGGATCGATGAATAAACATACGTACAGCTCGTATTGATGATAGAATGTACGGAGCTCTCATCTTACATTATTGTATGGGATTGACATCCATGCAGATTTGGTTAAGTGATTACTGATATGTAATAAGCACATTATCACTTTATTCAGGAATCGGTCTATATTGAATTTGCTTTTGTGTTAATTACTTCATTTATTCATGTTACATAACATTTTTATCATTTTTTTCAAAAGTGCAGCCGATTAGAAAATGAAGGTAGACATTGATAAATTTATCGAATATTGATCAAATGTCCCAAAAATAATTTGGAATTGTAAACACATCAAATATATATCATAGTTTCGCTTCCAAACAATTGTCTTGTATTTGTATTATATTTGTGCATCTGTCATTTTTGGTTAGCTGTATTTTAGATAATATTAATTATTATAATATTTTAAAACCATATTTGAACCAACTATAGCTAGGTATGAATATTGAACATTTACCACTGAAAAACATGTAATATTACAGTTCAGAAATAGAAAAACTAAACTAAACAAATTTGAAAATATTGGATTGATTCAAACTTTGAAATCATAAAAATAAGTAGGAATAAAAGAGAAAAAAATCTGAATAATTTTGGAATATAAGTCAGGTTAATAAATTCAGATATTGCACCACTCGATGATAAATGCAGCAATGAAGTCGTGCGAATCCGTAATTGAAGAAGCGCAATAATTAGGCAATCTAGCGTTTTATGGAAATAGAAAGAAAGATTGGCAATTCCCTGTCCTCATTATTGAGACACAATTAAATTCATCTTATCCCACCAATCTTATACCCTCATTATCATGATTAAATCAACAGCCAAGACTCCTAATTAAAATTAATGTAATTAATCTCCTCCATTTTCAATTTCACTAATATTATATATATATATATATTCATTAATACTAAAATTTAATTATTAATATCTCAATGAAATTATTATTCAAACTTTTTTTTCTCTCAAAAATAATTGTAATTTTCCTACATTTACCATATATATATATATATAAAAAAAAAAAAAAAGAAGAAGAAGAAGATGGAGCAGCAGCCCATGAAAGAGGGAAAATGAAAATAAAATAAAATTTCCAAAGTTTAGAGCAAAAACTGAAAGAGTGTAAACAGCCACAAGGCAAAAGCAGTGTATAGTGTAGAGATAGCACTTGGGGTCTGGCAGTGCCCGCCAACGCCAACGCCACCGTCTCTTGTTTCTCTCTCATATTTATGCACTCTCTCTCTCTTCCGTTACTCGTTCGCTACTGTCATTTAACCCTGAACAGCCAAAAGCTGGCACCAAACATCCTACTCAACCTTTTGTCTCTTTTCTCTGCTGCGCTGAACTCATTCCCACCTGCTCTTTTCAGAATTTTCTCCTCTGGTGCTTATCTGCACTCTTGTTTTTCTTCTTCTGTGCCTTTGTCATTCTTCCAGTTCTTGCGTTATAGCCCATAAGGTTCGACGGATTCTTGTGTGTTTATTTCATCAGGTTTGTGAATGCTGGTTTGGTTAATCATTTTATGTGGATGGTGCTGAGTGAACTTGGTTGAAACTAGGAGAAACCCATTTTTGATTTTGTGAAAAGATACGATCTTTTTGTTTAGTTCGGGAATTTGAAGGTTGTTCTTTCTGTTTTGAAGTTCCTTATTTTCTTGTTTAGAATCTTTTCTAGCCGCTCTATGAGCTTTATCTGATTGTTCATTTTTTTTTTGGTTTGTTTTTGGTTGATTTTATTTCCATCTTTTCTAGAAACTAGAATTAATTTAGGATCTTTGGAATTTTGGTTTTTAAAAAATTTCATTATACATGGTTTCGTGTAATTCTTGATGATCATAACTTGAGTTGCTCATTTCATGTGTCACTGATGACATGCATGTCTGTTTAATGCTTAATCCTTTATTTTGTCTGCTTGATCCGGATGTTTTTGCTATATTTCTGTATCATCATAACTTGAATTGATTATTTCATGAAAGGGTCACAGGTGAAATGCATATCTTATTCATAACACTATGTTCTACTTAAAACCTGGTTGGTGTTTCTGTATTTTTCTTGATAATTTCATGACTGTGATCACATGCAAAATGCATGTTTTGTTTTCATTACGTAATGTTTCGTTATTTTCTGCTTGATCAGAATGCTTTTGCAATAATTCTTGGTGATAATAGCTTGAATTGCTTATTTTATTAAGATTTCGCTGGTGAAATGCATGTTTTATTTAAGCACTTACTCCTTTCTTATGTTCTGCTTGATCAGGATGTCTCACAATCAAGTGCTGAGGGCATGGGAAGAGCGTGTAATTGCCCAGGAAAGAGGAAGCCGCATTGTTCACTATCTCTTAAGGGACAACACCGGGAATTCTCTCCTTGCTGTGGTGGGGGTAGAGAGGAGTAGAAAGCACATGCTCTACACGGTGACAGAGGACTTCTTACGTGTTTTTGGGTCCAGGAGCGCACTCCATGCTGGGACTAGGTGGAAAGCAAGAAAAGATGTTGTAGAATGTCTGATGTCAGTTACCTCAGGAGGCGGCCCAATCTTTCCCGTTTTGAGTATGTATTGCTCCCGTAGAATTTTAATGGTTTTAATTCTCTGAAATTAATGATTTGCAGGGGGAATGTGTATATAGTTTCAGTTGTCCTTTCAGAATTTAGATTACTCATATGAGTTTACAGGATGCAATTGCAGCACTTTCGTACTCAGCTCTGAAGTGAGAACTCTTCTGGGAAATGTGCATGGCACTGAAGATAATCGGAAGCTTTTGACCTCTCTTTGTTATTATCAAGTGTTTAGGATTTATCTCTTTTTGCCAATGCTGGCCAAACAACTATACTTTCATCTTTCTCAAATCCTGGGTCCAAGCATTAACTTAGTCTCTGCGTCCTAGACTAGGTTGATAAATCATCTCTTTGAAGTAAATGGCTCAGTAAACTCGCGAGTCTTTATGAGTGATGATTGATTGGTAAAAGACTGATCTTATGTGAACTAAGTATATGGGAGAGTGCAATATTTAGAGCTTGTATTGCAACCCCCATGTGATGGCTTTATCCTTGAGTTTATCTCTATCTTTCACTCTCTCGATTAGGATGTTTAGTTTATCAATGCTGTCAACCTCAATGACTATGTTTGACTCTTTCCATATTAGACCATAAATGTAGAGGAGATAATTAACAAAGAATGTTCCTAATTTAGCTTTACTCAATTAATTTCTGGTTTAGAGACATCTAAAATTCCCTGAACTCTGAAAACACCAAATTAACATAACTCTATTCAAAGTCTACCGAGAATTTTTAACCTAAACCGTTACAAGATTTAATTAAACTATGTTATACCTCCCATGAATCTATGAGGATAATGTCTCTAAGTTATCAAACTTGAATATCAGATATATTGTCAAACATCTTGTGTCAATCTATTCTAAAGGCAAGAACTTAAATCATGTTGTAGTGTTCTAAGTCATTCATCTTGGACATATGTGCGAGCTTGAATGGCTGGCCGTGTTCTTTTTGTCATAATACGCTAGTCAGTGCTGTTGATTCGGGTTGGGTGTATTCAAGATAGCTGACTGATTTCCACTAGGTTACATGAATTGTAAGCACCAAGTGTACGCATCCAAATAATGTGTACAACTGACCATTCTCTCCTTATGATGAACTTTATCATTTTACCAATAAAATACGCGCCTCATGCAACATCATAGCCCATTGAATGCTTAGCAGCAAATTAATTCCGTGCTCTTTGTTTAATGATCCTAAGGAGATACTATACGTTGTTTCTTTGTTTAGGTTGCTGCTGTAGTGGACATTAAGTAGTAATACGTATCTCTATATTGTGTTCTGGCTAGTGTCTCGGGAATATCCTCGTCAAAGGAGATATCAATCTCAAATAAATCTTTGCGAGTATACGTATTATCATCCTTATGAACTTTCAGCTCTTTATGCATGAAAATGTAAAGTATGGAATCCTATGTCTCCAAGTGAAAGTAGTGAGGCTGGCGGAGAGGCCTCTTGAGGTATACAATAAATTTACTCGAGCAAAAAAAATTTTGCAGCACTTTGATTATGGGAAAGTATCCTAAAGGACATTATCATGCTAGGGAACTGTTGGACTAGGATGCCTAAAATGTAATGTTAAGATACTTTTATGTTCTCATGCTCTGATGATCTTATAGTGTTTTTCAGTTTGTAGGAAGACTGAACATAGGTTTGCACCGAACACTATTTGTGTTCTCATGGCAGCAAAATTTACGGTGAAGGAAGGGCGTATAGGACTATACCGTAATGAAATAGATTAACTATTTACAGGGAGAAATGAGGAAACTATCTTTTGTGCTTGATGAATATTAACAGAAAACTTTTCCCAGTTACAACAAAAATTTATATATGTACCTTAAGGACCTATAGTGGTGGAGTTGATGAACACACCTAGACAAGTGAAAAGTTTTACCACTATTATGTACTTCTAGCATGGTAAAAATAATATGGCCGTAACGTAAGAACTGAAATGAAATCATAACGATATCCACTGAAGCCTATAAGAGACCTGCTCCTGAAAGAGAATGATATATTCTGAATATTTGACCATGAGGTTTACTTGAAGCAGAATAAGTGAAACTGAGGCTAAATCCTTTACGCTAGATGACATAGTTCTTGCTCAAAACATATGGTAATTGTAAAATGCGGCACAGGAAAAAGAAACTAAACGTAGTGACAACAATCTCATACAAAAACATGCACAGGATTACTCTATATATTGCAAACCTTACTTCAATTCTTTCACTCCTAATATTGTGGTGACAATTGAATTTTGGAAATGTCTTTCAGACTTTTCTTTCCAGCGGCTTGTCTTTCTAGTTGTGGCTTGGCCTCGGCTTGGATGAGGCCTAAGCTGTAGACAGATAGATATGAATTAACGCCTGTTTACGAAATTTATTATGAGAATCTGTAAATAGGTAGAAAATCCAAAAACTTTAAAGAGGGGCTTACCATACAACGAATCAAACTCATGCACGCGTATGTGCTAACGTCAGGTTGAGGTGGCACTAATTAATGTTCCGTAGCGATTTCTTCTATTTAAGCGCCCTTCCTCTCTGTTCTTTCCACACAACCTCCTCTCACTGAGCATTGGAGTCATCGCCTTCTTTCGATTTAAGGTACAGCAGCCTTGAGTATTTGCTACCAGAGGTATTCTAATAGAATAACTTCTTGTTGAGTCAAGAAGCAAAACATCTTTAGCTGTTTGTTATTTTGCCTATTTTGTAGCCAAAATTTGCCTTTGTTAGAGAATGATAGATTCACCCTCTTTGATAGTGGAAAAGGGGATATGTAAGGCCCTGTGGTTTAATAGCCTTGATTTTCTTGGATTTGCATTTCTGCATCTGAATGAATTGATTGTTCAGTCAGGGTACGATTGATAAACTAATCAACCCTGGATGTTTAAATCAATGCTCCATCTCTTTTTGGAAGAATTACTTTTACTGTTTCTCAAACTTATACAGAAAGATCTGATCTGACCTTTGATGATTATGCTTGCATTAAGTCAAATAGGAGAGTTGTGAATTATAAGGGCTACATCTCTCCGTAAATAAAAATACTAAATGAGAGGTACAACTTCCTTTTTAAGAAAGGTGGTTTGATACTTGATCTCCTAATTTCGTTATATAGGTGGTGTTTGATGCATGATCTGTTGAATTTCATTTTACTAAATATAAGGATGTACATTCTGATGTTTCTCCATTTGTTCATTAGGATGTGTTCTCATATGTGGGTATATGATGTATATATTAATGTTCTTACTCAGACTATATTGATTTCAGATTGCCCATTTTTATGGTGTTGAATGTCTTCTCTTCTAATGTCATAAACTGTTCTTGCAGTTTCCTTTCTAGAGATCTCAGTTGTCGAGTTGCCTTGAGTCTCTTCCCCTCTGATTTCCACATACATTTATTCACTTCATGGCTGTTAAAATATATGGAGACTTGATTTGAATCATTGCTTGTTTACTTACTGTGTGCCAAAAATGGAGGAAACATTGGTTGGAATGACTTTATAATCCTTTAATCTTTCAGTAGTAATTTTAATATTTCCAGATCTATCTGACTGCACTTAGTATATGGCTTTCAGTCTTTGAGGTTGCATGTTTGGCTGGATTACTTTCTAAGTGAGTACCTTTATTTGTTTTAACTTCTCTTTCTGCTAATGTTTTTGCAGATCAGCAGATTATTGACAGGACACCACATCTGAAATATCTGATGTCTTCTATGACTCGTTTCTCCAAGTGTGGGAGCCCTATGGATGAGGAGGTGGTTCTCATTATTTATCCCTCTCCTGCTATTTTCTAATAATCTCCCCAAAGTAGAGTACTTAGCATTGGATTATAACATAAGACTTTAATTTCAGATCCAAGGTTCCAGACAAACGGCAGCACAAAGTTCAGATATTGTGTGGTCAGGTGAAGCCTTGATATGTAGCAAGCAGCTGAAGCACTATGTAGCCTTTTTCAGGAATCAAACTAGCATACCTGTGAGTCTCGAAACGCTGAAAATTTTGGATTTGGTAACTGGCCTTTATAACTGTTCTCATAATCCTTGCATGATACTTCAGGTATATTCATTCGCGTGGATCATGGATGAAGAAGGAAAAGGCCATGTTGGTTATGTGGAAGATTTGTATGAGGATCAGCAGGGGGAGAAAATGGCTAGAGTTCGTCTTTTTCTCCAGCGTGAGGACATTGAGGGTCAGATTCCTAAGCTATATCCCCAGTCTAGAGAAGTTTTCATCACATCTACTGAGCAGGAGATTAGTGCAAAATGCATTGATGGTCTAGCTGCAGTTCTGACTCCCAGTGATTTCAAGAAATGTGGTGAAGTTCTTCCTCAAAATTTATCGTTTAAAAGTTTTTTGTGCCATAGAGAATTAAAAAACAACAGCATTAACGCCTTCAGTTTAAGCAAATTACGTGGCTACTCATCGCAACCCATTCTCTACTCTCTGAAATACTATATCCCATCAAGCAACAACCTGCAGCATTCAAGTGAACAGGCAGAAGGCTCTGGCCGTCCAGATCCCCCAGCCCCAAGTTCCAAGAGAAGTAAAAATCTCAGATTGGGTGAACCAGTTCACAGTGGGCTGGCTGGTTGCAAAACTTCAGTCAAGGACAATCAAGCAGCAAAAGGTGAACCATCTGGTCAAACATTGAAAATCAAACTGCCAAGCAAGGGGGTTGCTGAGAATCAGCTTGTTGTGGCTGAGCCACAGCGTCAAGTCTTTCCCAGGGTCAATGAAAATATTGAGCTTCTTTCTCAAGACAGTGGTATGAAGGGCTGCTGGTTTAGATGCAAGATTTTGTCTTCATCACAAAAGCGTCTCAAGGTCCAATACCACGATATCACTGATGTCGATGGACCTGAGAAATTAGAGGTATGTAAACATTACTGGTGTTCTTATTTCCAAGTGAAAGTCCAACTAAACGATACACAACAGTCAAATTAATTTGTGGGAATTTTGTAGGAATGGGTACCGGCAACCAGAGTAGCAGCTCCAGATAAACTGGTCATGAGATGTGCTGACCGGCTTACAGTGAGGCCGTGGCCTCATTGGGATTCTTCTGACGCCAGGTTTGAGGTAGGGGCAGCAGTTGATGCATGGTGGTGTGATGGCTGGTGGGAAGGTGTTGTAATTGGATGCGACACATCCACCAGAAACAATCTTCAAGTGTACTTTCCTGGTACGTATTAACACGATCAAACTCCAATTTTGCTTTCAACCATTAGTTCTTATTGACTGATCGAAACTTTGCTAGCCATGACAATGATCACTGTCCTAAATGTTTTGAAATATAAGTCACTGATTTCATATTTTGAAATGGCCCCTTTTAGCTGTTCCAACCTTGTATAGTCAGAAACGTATTTTTTGTCCCAAGATGTGTCTTTCTGTTGCATTTAGGTTGACAATGCATGCACAATTACTGAGAATTGATCTAGTTATCATTTTATTGCAGGCGAGAACAAATTCTTGACAATAAAGAGGAAAGACATTAGAGTGTCGAAAGACTGGATAGACAACAAATGGGTGGACGTCAGGGCAAAGCCCGACATCCTGTCTTTCCTGACTTCATCACTCAACCCCATGCCAAGGGTGCAACTCCCAACCCTGCCTCAAGCTAATAGGTCAGGACTTGGAAACAACAATACTCCAAGTTCTTCCAACGTTGGAGGAGGATCTGAAGCCGGCACACAGCAGTTGCCTAGTTCTTCCACTGCAGCCACCAAGAAAGGTGTGGAAGAACTTCACCTAAAGGAGCTGCTAAAAATAAAAGAAAACGAAGACTGGACTCGCAAGAGTTCCAGTGATGCCGGTCCCTCGGGCAAACCAGCAGCCCGACAAAATTCAGGCAGCCACCCTACAACTGAAAAACAGTAGTATGGCTCGACTGCCTTGTAATTAGTGTAGGCAGTCTAATTACTGCCACCATTAGAACTCATATAATTTTTCGTCTTGTTAAAACCACAGTGGTATACTTATTGTACACCTCAACCCCACACCCACATAGAAGGAAAAAAAAAAAGAAAAACTACAGTTTGTCTTTGTTATCTCTTCTGCTTTATTATGATTTAATAGAAGTGTAAATTATAAGTTATCTCTTCTTTTATTCAGCTGTCTTTGTCTTAATACAGACTCTTGCAACAAATCATAATTATGGTCATATGATATAGGAACACTATCTGCAATTATGAATCCAGGTATTATGATGGTATCAGTAAGATTCCAGGTCAGGGTAATGCTCAAGAAATATACGCAGCCTAGTTCTGTCAGCAGTGAGGTACACAATTTTTGTTTGACCTCTTTCTCTGCCTTATGATAACAAAGGAAAATCGTCACACCATGCGTCATTTTGAACTTGAACGTCTTTGACCTTATCTCCATTAAAGTTTATGAAGGGACCCAACAGCTTTACATTCAATTAAACTGCAAAACCCATCCAAATGTTAATTTGACAATAGTTTATTAGTTGCTGGTGGGTACCATGTTTCGTTGAAGTTTCGTGACTTTCGTCTTAGTCCTTCTGCAAGTCAATGTAAACACATTGTTGCCCTGTCAAGAATCATTAGGAAACATTATTTTATGAGTAAATTTGATCAATTTTTACCAGTAAGCAATTGCCATGGACTTTCACTGTGATTTCAGGGTGAATAGTTTAAAATTTGCTATCCTGACTTCTATATAAGTGTAGCAATAGCCATAATTCGGCAACAACTAAACCGTTCCATCCTCTCACTCTCAGTCTCAGCAGCATTTCTCTTTTGTTCTGCATTTGCATTTGAAAGCAATGGCAGCATGTATTGATAATTCGACAAAACACTGTATATATCTCACAGCTGATTCTTCCCCATGCCAGATAACTAATTCCATCTGCAGGTTGATTAGACTCTGCAGGCCGGGCGCTACTGATCTCGATTCCTGCAATCCCATATACCAGTATGCTTCTTGTATCAATAGGTTCGAGGATTCTTGTAAAGTCGGTCCTCAAGAATTCAGCGAGGATCACATATGGCTGAAACTAAGACAGGAGGCAGAGTTTGATATAACGCAAGAGCCCATCTTGTCGAAGTGGTATCATTCCGCGGTATTATCCCACAGTTCACTGGAGAGCGCACTGGCCAACCAATTATCCATCAAATTAAGCAATGCAGAGCTATCACGAGACGCCCTTCATGCCGTTTTCTTGAAGGCACTAGTTGAAGACAGTGAAATCCAGCGAGCCGTAAGAGATGATCTAAAGGCCGTGAGAGAGCGTGATCCTGCCTGTGTAAGTTACGTTCACTGCCTTTTGAATTTCAAGGGGTTCCTAGCATGCCAAGCACATAGACTGGCTCATAATTTCTGGGTTCAGAATAGAACTGTTCTTGCACTGCTTATTCAAAGTCGAGTTTCAGAAGTTTTTGCTATGGATATCCATCCAGGAGCAAGAATTGGACGTGGAGTAATGTTTGATCATGGGACTGGCATTGTAATCGGAGAGACTGCAGTTATAGGAAACAACGTCACGATTTTGCACGACGTGACGTTGGGGGGCACAGGGAAGGTTCAGGGGGACAGGCATCCCAAGATTGGAGATGGAGTTCTGATAGGGGCAGGGGCTAAAGTTCTGGGGAATGTCAAAGTCGGAGAAAATGCGAAAATTGGTGCGGGATCCATCGTTTTGAAGGAAATTCCGGCACGAGGCACGGCTGTCGGAAATCCTGCCAGACTAGTTGGATTCAGATGAAGCGCCTTCGCTTATGTTGTTCCTGAATCTTTTGATGTTATAATAGTTCAGCTTGAGAAATTTAATAGTCATGCTCTGCCTTTTTTCCTATGCTCAACTTCTTATGTACATAGTATTATCAGTAGAAAGTTTTGGCTGTATGAGTTCACATCTGTGTCTGTACCACAATTTTCAGTTCTGAATTCCTCACTTTTATTCAGATTGGATTTCCTATTGTAATTCTTGTTATATCTGTACTAGCATGAACTCTGTGCTATGTACAAAAATTTATAAATTTAATAATATTTTTAGAAATTCTAAATTGCATAATGATATATATGTCATACTTAATTGACCATCTTACTATATACAATAGTGAAAACTCATGTATACAAAACTCGATTTTTAATTCTTTACTAAGTTTCTTTACATAATGTTTTGAAAATACCAATAGAATATTATTATATTTTTACATGTTGAGAAAAATTATTTTATCAATTTCAAATACTATATATATTTTCTTATTCAAATAATATATTTTTATTAAAATCATAATATATTAAAATACATTATTTAAAAGATTTTATCCTATTACCTGTGGTATAAACTCCTCTAAAGAGGTACACTCCGCCATAAATGATCATTTAATAAAGTTTCTGAAAGTAAGAACAAAAAACTATTAGTAACACCTTTTATTTCTTCCACGAAAAAAAAAAATAACAATATTTGATACTAATAAATAAGTAAAGAGGTATATACATATTTTAAATTATATGTTAACCATACAAATATACAATAAGAAATTCATAACGGTACAGACATAACATATAATAGTAATAATACACATAATAAAAAATTTCTATAACTTGAATTCATGCCCATTAATTTTCATAAATACGTTAAGTTAATCGAGCTATTTTTATGAATAATTAATTCCTTTTATCACGTTGAATTTCCAACCTGAAGTCAAATTTTCACTTGATATTAAACTTATCCATTGCCTATAATTTTATTTTATGTTCTTGTCAGGTTAATTTGTTTTTGATTGACCAAAGAATACAACCAAACAATTTGCTCATAAATTTTTACAATAAATTACACTTTTGGGCCCAATACATTGGGTCAAAATCAATTTTGGTCCCTAAATTTTTTGAGACACGATTTTGGTCCCTAATCTTAATAAATTGTTATGATATTTCGGTCCAATCATTAAAACTAAAAATATTAAGTTAGGAGGAAATCGAATATACCAAAATCACAATAATTTGTAAAGATTAGGGACCAAAATCGTACCTCAGAAGCTTTAGGGACCAACGTAATTTGTAATGATTAGATACCAAAATCATATTTCAAAATTTTCAAGGATCAAAATTAATTTTGACCCAAAATATAGGGACCAAAAGTGTAATACCCTGGATTTTAATATCTATACCTACCTATTCTCACAAATCTTAATTTTTTGCACGCCATCAAATATAATAAATATAAAAACATGTCATATATTTTAATGACAACTTACTATATACAATAGTGCAAACTTCTTTGTATAAAACTTAATATTGAATTCTTACTAAGTTTATTTACTGAACATCTTGAAAATAACCATTGTAAATTATCATACTTTAGACATTGAAATAAATTATTTTATAAATTTTGAATAATATGTATATTTTTTTATTTAATTAATATATTTTTAGTAGAATGAAAAATATTAATAGTTAAATACAATTCATTACCACTTTCATAATCAAGTTTATGAAAGAAAATATAAAAATAATTAGTATCACTTTTTTATTTCTCTCATAAAAAATAAATTTAACAATATTTAAAACTAATAAACAGTAAAAATATTTCTAAATTATATACTAAGAATACATATATAATAAAAATTCAAAGCACTATAAACATAAGACATAATAACAATAATATACATAATAAAAAATTTCTTGTAGTTGGTTATGTGTCCATCATTATCATAGATATTGTAAAATGATCAAATTACTTTTTAATGGATAATTTCTTCTACATGTTGTGTTGAATTTTCTATCTTGAACTTTTAAATTATAAAATAAATGATAGTGACAATTAATATAAGTGTATATTTACATATATATGTAGTTTATGAAAATAAAATAACGGGTACATAAGAATGAAAATTAATATGAAACTATAAGTAAACATCACCAAATACTAAAATGGATGGAAGAAATTTAGTGAAAAAAATATCACATGAACTTTTGGTTTATATAATCATTCAATAAGAGTTTTAAAAAAATAAAAATGAAATTTAATGAACAAAACTTGAAAAATAGAATAATTTCAATACAAATAAAAACATATAAATTAATTTACGCAAATATTCACGCCTACATCTCCGCACTGGAAAAAGTGGATAAGAAAAGCAATTTTCGTAAACTTTTTCTAATTGTAATTGAATAAAAAAATATATTGATGAACTATTATTAGATAAAAATATAAATTCATTTGGTGGTCAAGTAGAAAAATCATGACTATTTGATTGAAGAAATTATTAACTTAAAAAAAATAATATAAACATATTATTGTATCTGAAGGTAAATATTTAAATAGAATAATTAACCAAACCAAAAACAAGTAATCAATGGAATATTAAGAAAAACAATAATTGAAAAATAAAAATTCAAATAAGTTTAAGTAAATACTCAAAATTAATAATAAGAGCTAATACATAAATTAATTATAAAATTAAAAACTGTTAAGAAGTAAATATAAGAATACTTCATGTTGGATTGTCCATAAAAAAACAGCAAAAAAATAATATTTAAGAGATGAAGAAAAGAATTTAACTAAAACACAAAAAGGAAAATACATAAGCAATATAAAATTGGACATCAAAGAGCAAAAGAATAAACAAGAAATTTATTTGGCAATGCATCATGAAGCTAGCAATGGTATATGAGGTTGTCATTTACATTAATGAAAAATATACTATCATGTTATATATTGAGATGTCTTGTTATTTTTTAGAAACAATTATAAACAAAAATTGAAATTAAAAAATCCATATATTTATCAAGTATGATCGTCATTTTGAATTCCAATAAATGCAAACCTATGAAGCTTACAGATTTCGATAGAGCAACATTTAGAAAATTATATCACTAAGGAAAAAAATATACTCGAATTGATATGGGAGAAAATGATAAAT
This sequence comes from Sesamum alatum, assembly GCA_034509735.1. Lineage (NCBI taxonomy): Eukaryota > Viridiplantae > Streptophyta > Magnoliopsida > Lamiales > Pedaliaceae > Sesamum > Sesamum alatum. The sequence continues at coordinate 52,136,408 of JACGWO010000001.1, read as the reverse complement.
AAATTTTTGTAACATAAATTTTAAACAGAATAGCAGCCTATGATTTTTTAAACTTGTAAAACAATGAAAGATCGTAAATCAAATTCAATCATAAAGCTAAGAAAAAGACAAAAAAACATTAATTTGAATGAAAAGTTTTTTTATTAGTATTGATGAACCATAAAAATTAAAAAAAAATGTGTTAATGACATAACTAATTGCAAAAAATATTAATTTAACCTTATTGAAAATGAAACCCACTGCATGAAATATATGAATAGATTAATATAAATTTAAACTGAAAAATATATGAATAAAATAAAATAGAGGATTGGTGCTAAGGTAATTGTATATTTATTATTATAAAAAAATAATCATGAAATTTTAATTTGTTTTAAAATGAATAAAAATTGAATTACTATCCTAATTTTGAAGGTAGATAATAGTATAGATAAACACTAATCTTGAAGATAGAATTTTTCTAGATAAATTTAATTTTTTATATTAAAATGGATGAAAATTCTAACCAATGAATTTTTTTCTTGATAATTAAAAAACTCAAAATTCTAAAAATTGAGAATTGTGTCAAAATTAGCTTAATTGCAAATAACAATCGTTTTTCTCTATATATATATCACGTGTAAAAAAATGTACATCTATCAAGTTTATATAAGTAAAGATTAAAACAGAAATAAGGTTTATGCAATAAGAAATATTTTCCTCACTCTACCATACTTGTTGCCTACTTAATTAGTTAATCAACACTATTTAATCATTAATGGTGTAAGATCGTTGTTCTAATTACTTCATAAACGATTTTCCTTGTTCCCGTGGCCGTCAGATTTTTTTGAACGACTATTCTGTCCTTTGGATTCGCAACCAAATTTGGGTTATCTAATTGACAAGTCTAACCCTAATCACACTAAACGACGGCGTCGCCTCTCCCTTCAAAATTCTAAATCCCGCCCCTAATGAGGTCATTTTCGTCCTCACAGCAGCCTAAAATTTTGACATTGAGTTGGCTCCCACGCGAAAATTTGAATTCAGACAGCGCCTCTGATTATCCTCAGACAAAATCCAGCACACAGATACTCTCCCCAACTCTTTCTCTCTAGCCCACAAATCATCCATCTTTCATATAATTCAAAACCATAATCACTCACTCTCAGTTCCCAAAACTAAATCCAAAAAGCAAACTTGTCAAGAATCAAGAATGGCTTCAATTAGGTCTGCAACTCGCTACACCAACAGCCTCAACAGCTCCACCAAATCCGACCCCTCCTCGTCCGCCGAGTTTTCCTCCTCCCGTGAGACGTCACGCGCTCTCACCAAGAAAAACGATGCCACCCACATCAATTTGGGTTCCATGGTCAAGAAATTGGTGGAGAATAAGAAGGCCAAGAATTTCGAAAAAGGACCGAAATTTGTAATCGCCGCTGATTTCCTGGCGGAGGATTTGAGGAAGCCTGCTAAAAAGAGCAGCGGATTAAGTGGGCTTCACAAGAAGCTGTTTAAGGGGTCATCTGGATCGTCTGCAGGGACCAAAAGGGGAGAGGAGAGTTCGAAGAAGGCGCTCACTGAGGTTAAAAGTAATACGAGGACTCTGGCTATGGTGTTGAGGAGTGAGAGGGAGCTATTAAGTTTGAACCAAGAACAGGAGGAGCAGATTGCTGAGCTCAAGATTTTGCTGGAGGAGAAAAACAGAGAGGTAAATTAATTTTCCAACTAGTGTGATTGTTGTTTATTGAATTGCATTGGGTTTTAATCGAGTAAGAGAATATGATATCAGATACTCTGTTTTTGTGCGTGTTTGATGGCTGTTTAGGCTGATTGAATGCTTTGTGTTGTGGCTGGTTGGACAAAATTGTGCTAATTTAGTGCTAAAGTCATCTGTAGTCACTTGCATTGCATCCAGAATAATTAATGGTGACCCCATTCGCTGATTGCGTGAACTTCTTTGACTTTGATTTGTTTCTGCCTTGCAAATTGTATGGTCAAGCGACACACCTTCATATAGCTTCTAGATTTTGGATGTGGTGAGAATGATTTGTTTTCGTAGATGCATTTATCTTGTGATTATCTTGATCATTTGAAACTGTGATCCCATTGATGGAGGCTGTATGTTTTTGTATTCTGAATGAATAAATTCAATGTAGGTCACCCTTTCCTTTGGTCGAAGTTCAAATAATGCTAGAAAAGTGAAAGATGTTTGAAATAACTTTCTCTTGATACTGATTATTTCAAGTTCTTGGTACTCTATTGACTAAGCCCTGGATAATATAGTTTCCAACCACCTGCCTCATTTTTGTTAAGGCAACAAAAATCATTTCGATATGATAAGGAGATGCTTTCTTTTGCATTTGGGATCTAACTTCTCTGTTGGCAGTGGACCTGTAGTTCATACGAAAAGCTATAGAGATCTGCGTATGTTCTCAATGTGTTCTACTTTGCTGAATAGGTTTTGTTTCGGGCAAGATGTGTACTTTTCAAGTGAGGCCATTTTTGGGATGTCGCTAATAATTATGCAATTTTTAGGTTGAAAAATTGAAGGACTTGTGCTTGAAGCAAAGGGAAGAGATAAAGTCTCTGAAAAGTGCCATTCTCTTCCCGGATGTCATGAATTCGCAACTTCAGGACCTCTTGGAGAAGCAGGGGTCAGAACTGAAACAGGCAAAACAACTGATTCCAAGTCTTCAGAGGCAGGTCACTTCTCTTACTGGGAAACTGCAATGTCTTGCCGAGGATCTTGCAGAGGTAGGAATCATATTCACTTGTAACTTAGTTGTACAAGGATCAGATTCCGTTTAACATCTCTTCTTTTGGTCACAGGTGAAGGCCGACAAATATTCTGCCAGAGGATATCATGACAACCATTTCTCCTCTCCAAGAACACCATCATATGATCAAGAAGAGGCAGCTAATTCTCTGGTAAATACATTTGAATTGGTATCCAAGTCATCGATTAAAGAAGGGCAAATCTAGCTTAAATTGACAAACCCCTTTAACTATTCATGCACATCATTACTCAAGAAACACAGTATCATGCTTCAGAATTACTGAATTGTGTCTTGTAGAATATGAATGAGCTTGATTTTGTACAAATATTTACATATATATTTCTCTGAAAATTCTTAATTTCCTCTGTCCAACAGTTTGATCATGAATTCAGCTCCGGGGATTACACAACCCCAGAGAGCCCCGATGACATGTTCCTGAAAGATTTGAATCCCTGCCTAACACCTTCTTATGCCAAGACAAAGTCAAAGGTACTTGTCCTCGCATCCACTACTTTGATCAAACTCCCATATTAACATACACATATTAATTACCTATATGCTATTCCTTGTAGGAATTTGATGCTTATAACTCCCCTGATGATGCTGGATTGTCCAAAACCATTACACAATCACCTGATCAAAATGCCTATAATACTTGTGGAACGACACTGTCGAAAAGTTCGGATTGTTGCCAATCTTCCAGGACAGGAAAGGGTTTAGTCCGCACAGCTCGCAGGTCTGATGGAATCAAATGCACACGTGGAAAGCAAACGCATCATAAACTTTTCTGATGTTCTAAATCCTGTAGATTTATATCGAGCATTCTGTTTTCGCTCTTACATCCACTACTTCTCCCAGTTCTTGAAACTTCACCTTGTCAGAATATTCAACTTATCAATGTCATAAGATGTCAGGCAATCTCATTAGAAAGAAATTTAACACATATTGCATCATGCATATATATATATATATATATATATATATATTCAAATTGCTATTTATTTAACAGCGTCAGTTAAACCTCACATTTCTGCTGTGCTCTATATTGGCCATCTGTAGATGGCCTTCTTTTTTTTACATCTTTTTCCTACAGGTTGAGTTGATTGTGAGAAATTAGGTGGCAAAGTTTTTCTCCATAGCAGAAACTACGGAGGATATTAGGACATCGATTCTTGAGGATCGAATCCAGGATATTCTAAGGAGTAATAGTAGGCCAAAAAGATACTAGTGCTAAGAAGAACAAACAGTCTGCACATAAAACTTCATTTGAATCACTCTCTATTATTTTATTTCCTTAATTTTTCAAGTTCAACAAGTACTGCAATTTCATTTTCTAGTTGAGCTGATCATATGGTGTATGGAACTGATCATAAAACATCCCAGAAGCAGCCCTTTTAGGAGTCAACTTCATTTTCTGTGGGTATTCCACCATTAAGCGCCATCCTCACCACCTGGAAAATAACTGCAAAATCCACCAAAAACAACTTAGAAAAACAAAATGGAAACTGTTAACTAAGTGCTGTGCTATTTATTCAACTGGAGTATATGTAAGTTCCGTCGACAAAAAAAATAAAAATAAAATAGAAAGAATGAAACTGTAAGGCTATATAAGCACGACGAAAAGTAGATAATGAAATGATAAAAGAAATGGTAGGTACATGAAGAGACGACCAAGACAGCAAAGAGAATAAGAACAATGTGTGCGGGTTCAAAAGTCTTGTTGGATGAGAAAGCAGCCGCCCCTCTCCTCGTGATGTTCTTCTCAAACTTGGCCACCTTCCTCCCCGCCACCCTCTTTGATACTGTCTGCAAAACCCATATAAATATTCAAAACCCTCTTTCTTCATGCATGCATAATACTATATATTTCACTATTTAAATTATTGCACATAGATTAAAAAAAAGAATGTTTAATTATTAATGATTTAAGGGTTTACAAAAGCTAGAGAAATTTTATTTACAGTATATGAAAATACCAAGATGTGTTAATTGGGCAAGTAGTTGTCGTATCCACACATAATGCAATGCATTTTGACGTCCGGAAAATATAAGTACAATTTCTTTTATATACGCAATTGTGAAAAGATAAATTCTTCAGAAAATAAAAACAAGTCAAATTATTATATATTTTTAAACTTTTTTTCATTAAAATTTTATACTTCGAATTTTGACTTATAATACAAAAATGAAAGAAAAAAAGATAAAATAAAATTGAAGCCACCTTCCACATCCATCGCCTCCTGGGGTTGGCGGTGGGGGAACAAAAATACTGAAAAGAAAAATTAAAAAAGGAAAGCAGAAATGGTGTAAAACCCTAATATTCAAGAACTAAAAAGTAACGCCTCTGCAGAGCAATAAGCGTCTCAGTTTCAGCGTCTGGCTCTATCATCTCCGCCTCCGGATCCACCACCGCCGATGTCGGAACCCTTACGCTAACACGGAACTTTGATTTCAATATACATACATTGCAAAGGAAACGCAACAAATCAAAGTAACGCCTGCCCAGAAAAAAAGACTTCACCCACTCCAAAGAAGAAAGAACATAAAATTTTACACCTTCCACATCAAATTCAGAGTGTAAGAAAACAGTTTCTTTTTGTCTCCTATGTAAACCACACACACACAAAAAAAAAAAAAAAAAAAGAGAAGAAAGAAAGAAAGAAAAACTCGAGATTTACATTTGCAAACAAATGAAAATTTCATACAACTTAGGAGAAAACAAATGTGAAGAATTATATGAATTGAATGCGGCGGTGAGAAGGGGTAAAGTTCAGACATGGAGGTTTTGAAATGAAAGAGGAGTGTTAGTGAAATCAGACATGGAGGGGTGAGGATTACCATGTTTGTGTTGACCGAATCGAAGGAGATTTTTGTACGAGGTTGAAAAAGCAGTCTGTTGCTGTCAGAAGAACAAGAACCTGAGAGACTACTGTTGACAGAATAAACCTAGGAGGACGGACATTTTCTGCGATTTATTATTGTATTTTATTCTATTAATATTTTAATTAATTCCCGATTGTAAATTTTCCTTCATTAGTTACTTTTCTTTTCAGTTTTTATCATTTTTCCTTCCTTTTATTCTAGTTGTCCAAAAGCTTTTAGTTTTCAGTTTCCATTGAGGTAATTGAGTGTATATTAATGACGGTGTGAACGTGATTAAGCATTATTACATAGGGGCGTTTATTAATTGGTTTTTAAGAAAATTCAAAAACTTTTAGAAAACAACATCAACTTTGAGTAAATGATTATGAGATATCAAGAATTTCATATCGTTTTTTTCTAAAAAGAAAAAAAGAAATTGTTGTGATGCCGTAAACGCAATTGGTACAATGGAATAAATTTATTTGTGTTCTTCTCGTTCATAGTTCTGAAAACTTTTACATTAAAGTAGAGATAATTGATAGTCAGTCTCCTGTTGCATTGCAGCCTTGTCCGAATGTCCGTTGTCTCGTTTAGAACAACATATGAAAGGGGATGTGGAAATCTGACTTAATTATGATGTTCTTGCAAGTTTTTGCACTGCACAGGGAATATTGTTCTGTTAGAAAATTAGACAGTCATTTCATTTTACTCTTTACCTCAAAAAATTAAGAATAATAAAATCAAACATATATAATTATGAAAATTTCATGGTGAACACTACTATAATTTGGATGGGATATTACTAATGTTTATATCTTTAAAATGATGTCCTCATAATATATTCATGATTACTATTTTATACACTACTAAAATGATCAATTTTCTTTCTTTTTTATGATTAATTAACATAAACAGAGAAAAATATACAAACAATTATGATTCGGGTTGCAGGTAGTACTCCTTGATAAGGTCAATGCTCGCGATTTCGATCTATCACCCAGAACGTAGTGGTATTTGAGAAGATAGAGCACGTCAAGCTAGCCGGGATATTGGTCATCGACGAAAATCCTCCGATACTTAGGTCAGTTCAAGTCTGAGATGGTAAAGTGCAATTTAAGTAAAGTAGTCGATCGAATGCAATCGAGAAGTCTTACCATTAATGCGGTGAAACATGAGTATTTGTAGAGCCAAACGAATGTACTTGTCTGGTCCACGTGACTTCATCTCAAAGCTTAAGCTGTCAGAAGACAAAGGGTTCAGATTTCGGGTCTTTTCGGGCGGGTCTCAATTCGGGATCCACGACCCGACTGTCTTGTGCGCGGATCCTAAGGCCCATATGTAATTTTGAACCCCTTTTTAAAGATATTTATGTCTTTTCAGTATATATGGGGTATAACCCCTATCAAATTATGTATGTTTCTCGCAGGGAAGATGCAAAGTTTTCAAGTCTTTGTCTCCAACCTTCTTATTTTTCCTGATGGAATACTTTTTTGGAAAGACAATTTGTTTTAAATATAAATATATATATATATATATATATATATATAATACACCAAAGTATCGAATCAAAATTTTTAGTTTGGTTCGATTCGATTGAAAATTAATTTTTTTGGGATAATTATATTTACACTTCCTGACCTATAGTCTATTTACACAAATCACCCATGTCTTTTGCATAATTACAAAAATCACCCTTAATAGCCAAAAACTTGGGATAAGTTGTGTAATAATGTCAATATTTTTGCGGGGTATAAGTGAATTTCCTAAAAAAATAGGAGTAGTTTGTATAAATAATGTTTACATTCTAGTGGGTATGTGTAATTATTCAAAAGGTATGAGTAGTTTATATAAACAGACCATATGTTAGGAGGTGTAAATGTGATTATCCTTTTACCATAATTTTAGTCTTCAATCAATAAATTTGTAATCAATAGTGAATTGTATTTCCACAAGAATCCAAAGCAGGTCATATCTAATCTCATTATTACAAACAGGTCCTAAAACCCATTTGCCATGACCAAACTGATCAACAGCAAGAAAGAAACAAATGGAAGCAGGGCAGGGCGACTCACATACTCTCCTTCTTCTCATCTTTACATTTTCATTTTATTCAATCATCATCTAAGCTAGTTTAACACAGACTTATCATTCACCAACACCATTCAAAAACTTACACAAAAGCAAACATCATTTCATTACACAACCAAAAGGGTCATCATCTTTCACATACATGGAAACATGCTACACTACTTCTGTTCATACAAACATGATACATAGCTTCATTCTCAACAGACAAGCCAAGAAAGAGTTGTGGTTTCATACTCAAAGTTTCACCACCCTCCACTGCTCTTTCCTTTACTGTCTCCATACAGACGAAAGAGACTAAAAGCTGAAATCGCTGAGAGGACCACCATGGAAAGGCTGGCGAGTACAGCACTGGCCACGCCCTCCCCAACCTGGTTGCAGAATTTCTCATACAAAGTGCAAGTTTTCATCCATTGGAGTTCCGGTTGCCCCAGCTTGGCGAAGACCGCCGACTGTGCTGAAGCTGCCACTGCAGACAAACTCAAGTAGGCCATTACCTGCAACCAGTGAACCAACACTAACATGTCAAGTTTATACACGTCTTCCTGTGTTTACGTATATATTATTTCTGTGTTTCAGTAAATTATGCAGCAGCTATTTGCGTAATATTATCCAGCAAGATTTAAGCAACTGAGAACCTTCAGTTAGGATGCTACTAGCTAGAGAGCATAACCATTAACCAAAAACATGTTTAATTGAGAGCCCACCTGGATACGCCTTCGCCTTACCATGGCCAAAGGATGTTTTTTCTCCTTTTCCAGCAGAAGTATAGGTTCAATTCAACAGGGTTTAACCCTTGAACAGATTTCTCCTATCTTAGCTGGCTAAGCAGTAAATTTGTGTTATAAATTGAGCTCCAAACTATATGGACGGAGTGAACTTGCAAAATTCAGCAATTCATCGGAATTATGTTCAGGGCTTAGTTTACCAATTCTTCATTTTAACAGAGAATGTTTCCAATTTCAATCCCACTGTCATCAGGTACAAGGTCCAGCTTTGTCCTGAACCATGACGGGTGTTCTGGGACGGTAAAATTAAATAAATAATGTAAAAAATAAATAAATTATGAAAATGGGGTGGAAATACCCCATTTTAAAAAATAGGCGAAATCGGGATTTGAAATCCCGGTTTCAGCCTCAGAATTTTTAAAAAAAACATACACGGCACAGAAGCCGAGGTCTTTCTTCTGTGCTGTGTCTGAAGCCGGGGTCAAAGACCCCGGTTTCAGTAAAGCCTGCTGAAACCGGGGTCAACCCTGCGTCCCATTTAATGCACCCCCCTCCCCCTAACAACCAACCACCCATCGACTGAGTAAATACCCCCCCCCCCCCTATATATTTTTCCCTTCAACACTTCACAACCATACATATATTTTCACTTCAACACTTCAAACATCAACAACATCATATTCGGCCGAGTAAATTTCAACACTTCAACATCATTTTCACTCCTCTCCTTTTCAAGCATTATTTCAAACACATTATGGCAAATTTGGGTCCACACGATAGTAGTGTGCTGTACGGACAGAGTAAACATCGATTTGAAGATGTGTGCAGAGAGCCGGACAACATTATAAATGTAAGGCGTGGTGATATTTCATTTTTTAGGGTTCTCCAACTTGTCCCATGTCACATTCGAGTATTACAAAATATGGGTTTATTAGGTGTTATGCGGTGTGGTCATATTGAAATACCAACATCTTATCGCCGCGTTAGTGGAGAGATGGAGACCCGAGACTCATACTTTCCATTTTTCGGTTGGTAAGGCGACTATTACACTCCAGGACATCGCCATTTTGTGGGCCCTCTTATCACGGGAGTAGATACAAGGCGAAGTACTCCAGAATGGCAAAAATATTTCGCTAAGATGTTGGGATTTGTTCCGGCGGCTGGTGCATTTAAGGGCTCCCGGCTAAATCTACCAGTCTTGCATAACTGGTTGATGGCCAACACATGTGATGATGACAACTCTTTGGAGAAAGTGTTGCAAGAGACACGAATATGTGCTCTGTGCCTCGTTGGTGGTATGTTCTTTCCCGATCCTAATGGTAACTCGGTGTCGTTGTTGTATTTACGACATATGGAGGACATTCATGAAAGTGGTACATCAAACTGGGGTCCAACGGAGTTGGCATATATGTAGAGGGAGTTGTGTACGACATCGCAAAATGGGAAAAGAAATATAGGTGGAGTTATGCAGTTGCTCCAAATATGGGCCCGGGCTCATATTACAAGTATAGCGCCAATTCGGGCAACTACTAATTAGATATACGCCCAGAAATAATTGATGAAGAAAACGTTCTACGATTCCTCCACTTGCCGCAAGGTATACTAAAATTTTACGTATATGTAATCCTAAAACTTGAAATCTTATCTAAATGCTTTGTATTTGTCGTTTTTTTTAGATGGTCGTGTCATGTTTTCCAGACACATAATGCATTGCGTATTATTAGGGATACATTTGACCGGATGCAAGAAAATGAGATATTAATCATTATGGGCGTTATTAGTATTAATCTTGAATATAGTTTATAAGTATGTTAACGAAGTGGTTTTAATGATGCAGTTTATCTGGTCACCATATAAGGGGAATCTACCGAAAGTCAGTTCAATACCCTTGTATGCTTTTCGCACGCCATTGAACATAATACACTATGCCATTGTGGAGATGCATCACCCAAAACGGGTGCTCCATCAGTTTGACATGGCCCAGGAAATTCCCCCGAACTCTTTAGTAAGTGAAAGACGCTTACACACATTCTATCGACGGGGACGCCGAGACACAGATTGGGCATGGTTCCATCGAGATTATGTTGCCCAATGGAATGACGTGGAAGCACTACAGGTAGAGAAACCTTCGGAAAGAAATGGGCGTTGCACAGTGCCAGATTATATGAACTGGTACCATCAAATATCCAACTACAAATATCATACATTACCCCGCAGACCCATACATCCGGATATCGACCAGCAAATCCAAGTGATTGGGAATATGTGGTAAAGCATAACTTATGTTTATTTTAATTTATGACTGCTTATTTCATATATGTCTGATTATATTTCATATATGTTGCAGTCGGACAAAATTGAACAACTGTTGATTGATTATGATAACGTGGGAACAGATAATCAGCGGACGAGGCAAAGAAACCGAGAGGGACTTTGTGAAATTTTACACGTTCACGTTATCCTGCCGTTAGAGGAGGACTTTACGCGCATGCAACTGATGAGGCAGGTCCTTCTACGTCATATCACTAAGTTGGTCCTTCGATGTCATATCCACAAGCCGGTCCTACGATGCCATTTCACCAATCTGGTCATTCGATGTCATTTCACCAAGCCGATCCTTCTACATACACGCCTCAGAATGTGGCTGGTCCTTCATCTACTGATTGTGATTTAGACTTTGCACATCAACTCACTCCAGAGCTGCGGCGTCATTATGGGATATCTTCGGTGTTTTTTGAAGAATTAAGCACACCTCAAGAGTCCCAAAGACAAGATGATCGACCTCGTCAAAACAGACGACGACCACATTGTGGCAGTGGAGGTCATTATTAGATGTAGTAAATTTCTATGTATATTGTAAATTTCTATGATATAAAATTGTATAAATTGCTAACATCTTATGATGTAATGACAATTTTACGTCATAGAAATTTACTACATCATAGAAATTTACAATATAAATAGAAATTTACTAAATCTAATAATGACCTCAAGTGCCATAATATGGTAGAACGTTTTCTTCATCAATTATTTCCGGGCGTATATCTAATTCAGTAGTTGCCCGAATTGACGCTATACTTGTAATATGAGCCCAGGCCCATATTTGGAGCAATTGCATAGCTCCACCTATATTTGCTTTCTATTTTTGCAATGTTGTACACAACACCCTGTACATATATGCCAACACCGATGTATCCCAGTTTGAGGTACCACCTTCATGGATGTCCTCCATATGCTGTAAATACAACAACGACACCAAGTTACCATTAGCATAAGGAAAGAACATACTAACAACGAGGCACAGAGCACATATTCGTGCCTCTTGCAACACTTTCTCCAAAGGGTTGTCGTCATCACATGTGTTGGCCATCAACCAGTTATGCAAGACTGGTAGATTTAGTCGGGTGCCCTTAAATGCACCAGCCGCTGGAACAAATCCCAACATCTCAGCGCAGTATTGTTGCCATTTTGGAGTACTTCGCCGTGTATCTACTCCCGTGATAAGAGGCCCCTCAACCGGAAGGACCCACAAAATGGTGATGTCCTGGAGTTTAACAGTCACCTCACTAACGGGAAAATGTAAAGTATGAGTCTCGGGTCTCCATCTCTCCACTAACGCGGTGATTAGGTGTTGGTCAATTTCAATATGACCACACCGCATAACATCTAATAAACCCATATTTTGTATTACTCGATTGTGCGTGGGACAAATTGGAGAACCCGAAAAAATGAAATATCACCACGCCTTACATTTATAATGTTGTCCGGCTCTCTGTACACATCTTCAGATCGATGTTTACTCTGTCCGTACAGCACACTACTATCGCGTGGACCCAAATTTTCCATAATATATTTGGAATAATGTTTGAAAATAATACTTCAAAAGGAGAGGAGTGAAAATGATATTGAAGTGTTGAAATTTACTCGGCCGAATATAATGTGTTGATGTTTGAAGTGTTGAAGTGAAAATATGTGTTGTTGTGAAGTGTTGAAATGAACATATATAGGACGAGAGGGGGTTGGAAATTTACTCGGCCGATGGGGGGTTTTTTGTTGGGGTGGGGGGGGGGGATGCATTAAATGGGACGCAGGGTTGCGTCCCATCAACTTGCTGAAACCGGGTTCAAAGACCTCGGTTTCAGCCGGCTCTACTGAAGCCGGTCTTTGACCCCGGCTTTTGTGCCGTGTATTTTTTTTAAAAAATTCTGAGGCTAAAACTGGGATTTCAAATCCCGATTTCGCCTATTTTTTTAAATGGGGTATTTCCACCCCATTTTCATATTTATTTATTTTTACATTAATTTTACCCCTAATGTCACTATTACATGTATTCGATTCGGTATTCGGAGGACCAGAAAGTAGGTGTGGTTGCTAAACTATTAGACCCTCATAAGGTTGAACTTACACACTGGCTGTCTGTATAGTACAGCAGTAAGCAGAATTTTGCTGTCATAAAGCAACAAGCTGAACAACTTTTCCCTATCCTTTTTCCAAATGTCCCCTTTTACCAGGTAAGGCAAAATCAAGGAACACAAACTACTACAATGGACATAATTTCCCAAGGAGCAGATGCTTGAAAGAATTAAATAAACTTCAAAACATTATCTCATGAACCGCAAAGTATCTCCAGTAAAGATGCAACCTCATAGCTGCAAACACAAGAGTAAAAATCAAGCACAGTTGAGTACCTGATCGCCAGAGAAAATGGCCCAAGCCAAGGGCTTGCTGAATAGCACAGTCCCTCTAATCATACTCAAAACACACCTCAAAACTTGGACCAGCGAGTAGGCAGCCGCCAACCCGTTGGCAATTACCAAGAAACTTCAAGAAAAGAAACATAAAAGATTAGTAAACCAGAAGACCAACATGTCTGGAAACGCATCACCGAAGAGAGAAAGAAGAATGTCTTACACAAGGGCTTTCATGTCTGTAAACTTGGCCTTCTTCCGAATTGTGAAGATTTCCCTAACCTGTGTGTCAGTCCCTATAAGAACAGCAGCAAGAATTCCTAAAACACAGATGACACACCTCAAAACCAGTTCTGCAACCTTCACTCTGCTGTCAATAACCTTCACATTGCTCCCATGGTAAACAGGAACATTACCCGGACTCACACCCACACCAAGATAACTCATCTTCCTTACAATCTACAACCAATCTTTGCACAACCACCAATGTTAAAAAGGGAGAAGCCACACGCACAGAACACACTAGAAAAATTATATAGTACGATAAACTCAATGTCTTCACCTACCTACATTCCAACACTTAAATAGACTAACCCTCCAATAGACCAATTTATATTTGGGAAACTTAATGCCCCACAGAAAGAAATAAAACTAAAATTTGGGATAGTTGGTGATGGAGCTTTGCTAAAGGGTTATATGAATGCCAAGTTGCTTGGGTAGATGTTCTACCACATTAACGAAAAAGATCAAATTTTTAATTGTGATTAGAGAAGGGTTATGTTGAATTAAGTGCAAGAAGAGGGATAGGTCAACTCGTTTCAAAAATTCAGGGAGCTTTAAAGATGGGCTGACTTAACATTGAATGAGGGGTCATCAGACATCTGGGACAGCATTAAAGAACCTACGATTCAAGACTGTTTTCCTGAGACTGAGAGGGGTCACTTGTTTCTTGTTCCAAGGAAGACAAAGGGAGAGAGAGAGTTCTTTGAGGTGAGTATCTCTCTCTCATCTCATTTAAGGTGTTAGTGGTGGAATTCATGATTAAGGCCATTCCTTTGTCCTTTGTTGCGCGTGGCGTAAGAAGGAGAGGAGAGAGAAGCAGGGATATTGCTATTATTTTATTTACTACTTCATAGTGCTGTCAAGATTTCAATTCAAGTGTGACCACATGTCGGAATTTGGATGGAGGATGCAGCTGCAGCAGACAAGTTGGTGCACAGTACCTGTTATAATCACTAAAGTGCCCACCACAACAATTAATCTTCATATTCTCCACTATATATTTGGTTTGGTTATTTCATCTTATTGTTGGAATATTTTTATTTCAAAAAGTCCTACTGTCATATTATTAGTTCTTAATTACTAATTACAAAATTAAATTAAAAAGAACGAAATTTTCAATTTTTGAACCTTTATTTTCAACTTACAGAATTCATTATGGAAATAAGGCCAAAAAATTGGATGCAAAAAGAAGTACAGAAATGACAGCATTTATATCACCTAACTCCTGTCTCATTGTTAGCTTTTCACTGCAAAGCTGTCGTTGAAAGTAGTAGGTGAATTGGGATTGTAACGTCACAATCACATCATCCTTACATACAGAAACCATTACACTTGGTTGATTCTTTGAATTGAGGCCCAGACAGAGTGTTGGATTTGGACACTGCATATAACTTTTAGGCCCAATTGGTCTGCACAAATCTGAAACTACAATGGCACGAATCTTAGGCTGTCTGTAGCCCACACACATTTAGCCCAAATTCGATACTGTAAGCTAATTGTTTTTATTACAATCAAAAGCCCACAATGAAGATAACAAGTAACTCTTAAGTCCAAGAATTTCAGTGTGAATTTGAAATACAACTTTTTCAGACTCCTATTGCTATCAAATGTGAAGATCTTGGGAGGAAGAAGCCTTTTTGTTTAGTAGTAGGCTCTCAAGGGAGATACTCAAACTTGCACTGGTTGTGGCCTGCCATTCATAACAAAATACACTAACTTCAGAATCTCTGTGTAGTATCCTCATCATACATATGTAAGAAAAAAAAGAGAAGTAGTAGTCATCAAACTGATTCATAGACTGTTCAGATCATAAGGAAAAAAGCAAAAGTACCGGCCACCAGCTCTGTTTCACACGTACTGTTTTAGGTCTATGATTACGTTCATGCTTGTTCTCCAGGCAACTTTTACTATATGTTTATTGAAACTTCGTAAACCACACATAATGTTAACGTTTTATAAATTTTGTCTTGAGATCCAGGAAACAGGGAAGGACCCTTCATTTAACATTAATTACACATGGGGTTGCAGTGTTTAGGCACATGCATTGTCTTGTTAATCACTTCTCCAAGAATAAAGTACCCTTGCTATACAAGCAATTTCATGGATCGTTTTTGCTAAGTTCAAATCGTAAGCAATGTAATTTGATAATTACATGTTGAGATATCTTACTTGGATTAAGACCGGTTAGAACTGCAGCAGCGTTGAAGTAGCAACTGGCTCCTTTGTGCTTCATGTTCTGATAGTAGCTGTTGAATGCATAAGATGCATGGTCCTTTGGTGTGTTAGGAAGGTAACATGGCTGGTTCTCTTGGATCGCGCTGCAGTCTGCCCCGTTGCCACACGCCCAGTTCATGGCCGCCAGCAGTTGGTCATCTGGAGTTTGCTCGTCTGCTATGCAGTAGTCCTCAAACTGTCCATCTAAAGCCAGGCAGACAGCGATTCAAATATCAGAAAACAGGATACTTTAACCAATGTTTTTAAGTTTTTGAGACCTGGATTTCTGTGTTTAACTGTTTGATGCATTTAAAATTGTCTGAAGTAACAAAACTCACATAAATCTTGATAAATTTTCTAGAGAATGCATCGGATTGAGCAGATGCAGATAAGGAATTATAGATCAGAATGCAATAAGAGTGTTACCGGTATTTTGAAATACTGACAGCAAGAAGATCAGGGCGAAGAGAATCTTCGTCAACTTTACCGACATTGGGCTGGTCTTGAAGCTTTCAGGAGACCTGGAAGTTGGCATAGTTTGGGTTATGAAGGATGCAAAAAGTAGTAAGTGGAGTACACAATGAACTAGGACAAATTCTATCTTTAGGAAAGTTGAATGCCTGAATTTGTAACCTTCTTCAGATCCTAGGACAATGACTCTAGATGTGATATACCTTGAAATCCCAATCTTATCCTTGCTGCATACTATATATGGTCACCAAAAGGAACCTTATCAATGGAATAAAAAACTGGAATGCTGTAATCCCATGTGGGATTCTTGACCTTGGTAATTGCCAGTATTCAATTGACAGAAGTTACCGGAGCAGATTATGTTGAACCAATTTTTTTACTTTTTTACCATACCAATGCATATATTACGAAACTACAACACGATTTTCCATCATGGGTTTAACTGCAGGTCTACTTAGTTGGCCACATTTTTACACTAAGCTGGTAATTTTGAGAGGAATGAATTTCAATAACCATCAGAAAGATATTATTGTAATTTATTTCTCAGGGACAGGGTAGTTGTAACATCATGGCATGTTAGGAGAAAAGATAGACAGCATAGAATCATCGAAATCTCCTGTGGTTGGAGCATCAAGATCACCTTACTACCGAAGGAAACATAAAGTAGCAAAAGCAAGGGATTCTCTCACGGCCCTCTTTTTCCCTTTTCCCCACATGTCCTGGTAATCAGCTCTAGATCATTATTCATTACCGCCTTATTCAAAGGTAACATTCGGTCACCCATTGCCCTTTTTAAGTTGAGCACTGACCAGGCAATTCTTGCCATGGCCAGTTTCTTACCGTATCCACGGCAGTCACAGTGATGGCTGACGGGTGATATGATATCATACCTCGTAACAAAACCATTACCACGCATAAAACTCAAGAAAAACTTTATGCAGTATAAATGTCCTGCACAAAGTGTGGATAACAACTCTAGATCATGCAGGAAAGGCGACGTAGCCACTCTAAAGACGAGACGCGAGGTAGCTTGCACAAGCACACAAGAGATGGAAAGATACATTTGCATCCAAACGTTCATCAGCTTGTTTCCTATGCTAAAAGAAATTCGTGCAACAACAGGCTTAGCAGCATCCACACATATAGGTTAAAAAGTTTCAAACGAAGTCAAGTATTTAAATATCTAATTTACAGACAGACAAGACTCAAGGAATTGCACCCAGAGAATGAAGATCGGTTGATTGGGTGTCTGTTTTTGAAGGTGTGTTGTACATGTTCTTCAGGAGGTCCTGGATTTTGCTGTACACCATTTGGGAAGGGTCACTTGCTCCTGCACTGCTCTGCGATGCCCTCGAACTTTCCTGAAGCTTAATTTTTTCAAATAAATACTGCTTCTCAGCTTCAGCCTCATGCAATCTTTGCTTGAGATACCTACTAGCATAATCCTCTTCTGATTTCTCGGTCTTCGCTAGTGCAATTCTTTGCAGCCTCTCAGCTTCTCGTCGAGCCTCATTCGCCTTCAGCTCGAACATATCAGCCTCAGCCTGTTTAAGTCTTACAATACTTTCAAGCTCATCAATTTGTATCTTCTTTCTCTGTCTTTCCAGCTTTAGTGCAGCAACTTCCCTAGCTTTGTCTTTGAGCTCTTGCTCACAAGCCTCGACAGCTAAGCGGGCCTTTTTGACCATCCGCATCTTCTCCTCTGCGACCATTTCCATCTTTCTAACAGCTTCCTGCACTACATCAGCTATCTTGTTGAATGCTTCCTGTGGGGATATCATCCTGCCAGCTTCTTCGTTGTCTTGATTCTTCAAGGGATCTGCCTCAAGCTCTGTAAAGGAAACATCAGCTCGAGCAGAACAGAATGAGAGGAAGCAGAAAGGGAATCTCCGGTAGAAAAATTATGCTAGGTATCTCAATAATATAAATAGGACCATTTATAGCAAGTTTACTACCAAAATATAAGACTGATACAACAAAACATATGAAAGTACACACACTGAAGGTGCAAATTCTGTTCATTGGTTAACCAATCAGAACCCAGTAAGTTCTCTTTCAACTGATTTTCGTGTTCATTTCTATAGACGCCACGGAAGAATATCAGAAAATTAAAATAGAAAATGAGCATAATGGTAATATAAGCTTGTGAGAATAAAGCTTACCTTGAAAGAACATTAAAATTGCTTTACAAGGAAGAGGTTCTGCCACCCCACTTTTCAATTTCTCAATGAGTTCCTCGCATTTCCAGAACAGTTTTCTGCCTCTTGGATCCTCACTTCCACGAAAAATTCTACTTACATAGTCAAGTTCTCTAATTAAAGCATCCCTATCCCAGTTTGGTGCACAATGCTGGAAGACATCTTTTACCCACCCTAATAATTCAGATGTTCGACTGCAAGCTCGGCACCTAAAAAGCATCTCCGCTGAACTTATTCCATTTTTAACAGAAGGGCCCATGCCAATCTGCCCATTTCGAATAGCACAATCAGTGTGAGTCCAGTGAGAACATAAATCACACCCTATCCAGCGGCATGTGTTAACCTCAAAATCAAACTTGTTGCAAATTACACACATGCAAAGGTTGCAGAAACCATTTCTCTTTGAGCACAACTCGCAGGTACAGTCATCCGCTGGTAATGCACTTCCACATGCTATGTTTCTGCACCTCTTGTATAAGAAAATATCAATAAGAGAAGCTTGAGAGAGGCTGACACTTGGATGCAAAAATGCCTGAATTCCAGTCTTTATAGCAACTAGAATCTCTAGCTGAACCCTGTGTGCTATAATCAGTGTTTTCTCAGTCAAATCACCCCTACTCTGAACCAGCTTCTGTAAAAACAGGAACTCTTCTCTTTGTTGAGAACCACCTAAACCTTCAAGAAAAGCTCGAAGTTCATTTTTAAACTTGTCTAGATACTCATCTGGGAGGTTTTGCATTCTTTCTGCTATAATTTCCACTCTTTCTCTGGCGACATCACGAAGAGACATCTTATCTGAGCTAGAAATATGCCGGACAACAGAGTGCTCTGCAAAACCACTGTCCCTTTCTTTTTCCTTCTCAAGTTTCTTTGCTACCAAAGCATCAGCAGTGGGCCAGGTCTCTCGTGAACTGGCACTTTCTGATGGGGACTCACGGACCTGATCAGAATTTGAGCCCCGCTCATGAAGATTGGGAGATCCACAGGCATCTGGTGAGACCAAAGAGAGGGAGGTCTGAAGTCCCCCTCCTCCCGGCCGTGGCTGTTGACGAGGAGGCAGCATTGAGGATTGGTTATTGAAATGAGATCCAGAAGATGTTCCCATCCGAGAATGCCCTCAATAACCTGGACTCCAGAAGAGCAAAAAATTGAAGTACAATCTATTAACAATAAGGAAAGAATGAGCATCCCATTGCCCACTTGTTCAACTGAAAGGTAATCTCCATCTCCATGTCAAAGTATAGCATTTGGAGGTTAGAGCAATCTCATGAAACTGGACAACTTGCATTTAAATAGGAGCGAAGGTACAATTTTACAAGTGAAAAACAATCAAGGCTTACTGCTATGTGTACTAGAAGTAATTTGGAGACAACACAAAATACTTAAGAAAGATCATGAATCATATAAACAACAAAGTATAAAAGTTCTGGCTCGGGTAAAATCAATTATTTTTCCCAACATCGTGATAGAATTTGATAGTAATCGAACTCCGTCAATCTCCAAAAACCACAACACCATTCATAGACTAAACCTGCAGTAAGTAATTGTATGTATTTCCTAGCTTTAAGTTACAGAAGTTGGATTTACAAACGCAAACACAAATTGATTTATCTACACATATTCGCCTTCAAAGCTAATCAGGATAAGAGAAGCAGCGAAGCTATTGACAGTTCAACACCACATATCTAAATCAACAACCAAAACCTCTCACGATTACCATGGACGAAACCCAAAACAGACCAAATACGAACCAATCAATCACATCACGAACAAGATCCGTGGGATCAAATTACACACCCAGCAGAAGAAGCATTACTATCAAGAAGTAGAAAAAGATCGAACATTTACCTGAAGAAGGAGGTAACTGGACAGAATTCAACTTAATCGAGAACTCGACTCAATATTTACCCCCTCTCTTTTCCGTTTGAAAATCGAAACCCTAGTCCACCCGAGGACATTTGGGGAAAGCTTGTGTGTCCGGAAGTCTTCCTCGTTTACCTCTTTGGCCCGTCGAAGAGTGAACAAGAAAAGGAAAGTGGTGAGTATATGATGACCGGATTGGTGGGTTGTCGGTAGTCAAGCTAATGGCGGGGCCCACTCCCTCTAACGTTTCTCTTTCGCGCGTGTTGACTTTCGGTCACTTGACTGCTGTCCTTACCCTTTTTTGTTTCTTATTTATTATTTTTTTCCCCAGGTTATAAGGAAAATTGGCTATGAAACAACTCTTTTTGGGTTTTCTTTTGGGTAAATTACATGTAACAGTTATTTTCTCTAAAATTTGACATAATTATAAATATTCCTTGTTATTTAAAAAATTAGAAATATTTATTGAAATTTATAATTGTCTAACAAATAACTCACTTTCCATCCATTTTTATGAGTGAACTGATCAAAATGTCCTTATGCATTGAATTATTTTTTATTTAATTTTTAAATTTTTTTTGGAATACAATTCGCATGAGATTTCTTAAGTTTTTTACACAGGGGAACAATAATGCAATTTGTCTCGTTTCATTTTTCAACAATTTTAATAAAAAGTTCAAGGGCAGAATGGTCAATTTCAGGCATTTGGTTAAAAATTACAAATCTCAGGGGGTACTTGTAATTTTTCAACAACAAGAGAGTATTTGTAATTATACCAAACCTCAAGGGAGGTGGTTGTAATATACCCTTTTCTTTTGTTAAATTGTCATATTTATAATGTGTTTACATAAAATTTACCAATTGAAAGTTCAAAATAAACTAGCTAATAATTAGGTTTCAAGTTTGAAGTCCACAACAAATTCAGAAATCGATCTTCAAGATGACAAATTCATTGTAAGTCCATATTATATTTGGGTCTTATGTATTTTGATGGATTGATAAGATTAATCCAAGTTTTCTTTTATTTTATATTGGTTAACTGAGCGAAAAATATGTTCAAATGCAACCCCACAAAATACTAATTCACATCAAAATCCATAGTGTTCAGGTTCAAAGAAAATGAACCCAAATTACTTAAAACCTACTCATGCCTATATTAAGAGGTATTCACCTAACCACAAGTCATTACATACATCATATACACAACACACAAGACAAGTCATTACATACAATAAAACAAAAGAACTCAAGTCTAAACTTCTCTGCCACAATGAAGGTCTAGAACTATGAAGGTTTCACTTTTTCTTTTTTTTTTTTTTTTAACATCAAATATTCAAACTTTGGTACTGTATTTTAAGGTGACGCATAGATTGATCCACAAAATTTGGAGAAAATTATACACCCACATTCAAGAATACACTTTAAGTCATTGGATCGTAATTCGGAGCGAAAAATCAAGGAATAATCTTCACTAGTAATGAGATTGTAACACTTTTTATTTAAGTTTATAAATTTTATTTTTGTCCATATATTTTTCTAGTCTCGTTATTCTTTTTTGCCAACACAAATTTTTGTGTGAACATACTGCAAAAATTGGAAAGAAATAGCTTGTTTAATTACGCTTTCATTTTTAGTTTTCAAATTTAACAGTAATTAAAGTGAATATATATTTATTTACACGTATTTTTGTTGAAAATATTTTTATATATCATTCTTATCTCAATCATTATTTTTTATATACATACAAATATATAATACTTTTTTCAATCCTTATCTTACAAGCTAATAATATATATTTTTTTTCACAATACTTTTTGGACATGACATCACTAACAATTTTAAATCAGTAAAAAATATAACTATCCTTTTTATTTAATAAAAATTTATTTGATTTGACACCACTATAATAAAAAAATTAAAACCATCATCTTTATCAAATAAAATAATATATTAATTTGACACTACTAAAAAACATAAACACAATCTCATTATATAAATAAATTATATTCTTATTTTTTCATGAAACTTATACAAACTTAAAAATGCACATTTTTTAGTTAAAACTGAAAATTAAGAATGAAACATACAAACTAAGCTGAAAATATTTAAATTAGAGCGTGCAAGGGTGGTGGTTCATGTGCTATGCCTATGCGTATACCAGCCCAAATGATTTGGGCGTCAAGTCTTCAAAACCCAGGCCCCAGCCCTAAAATTAAATCCTACGATCTTATATAAATTTGTGTGTATATATATTATAAGTAATTTGTGTATATAATAGTATAGATATGATAGAGATGTACCCTATTTTCCTAAAAAAGACACAAATAACCTTAAAAAATGGTCAAATTTGCATACTAGGCTCAGGATCCACGTATAGTTTAGTCGGATCGGATCCGACCCGAACCAACGACCCGGATCGAGACCCGTTTCATGGACCGGAATCTAGACCATGGATTTTTTTACAGCTCATGCATTGAGATGATGCCACGTGGATCAAGTAAGCACATTTGGTCTATAAATACACCCCCATGTCTTATCAATGGTGACACTCATTTTATCACTTTCTACCTCATTTACCACTTGAAATCGCACATTATCATCTCGATCTGGGTCTGACTTAAGTATCGAAGGATCTTTGCCGAGTACTATCCCGACTAGCCTAACATGCTTTTCTCTTCTCAAGAACCATAGCACATTTGAGTGAACATAGGAGATCGCTACCTTATACCTCTAGGGAGATTGTTACCTTCGACCTTCAAAGAGATCTCAATATTTTACCCAGATCAATGTTATAATTAAAAATTGTTAAGTGATAAAAGTGAAAACAATAATATATAACAATTGTTCTGCTGCAGCGATAATCTTAATTGTTAGCTCAATAGTACTGCCATGAATCAGTGCCGTCTATCTATCATGCGTTGTTACTAATGATATTCGCTACACTTACACATGCATTAATATTAAGATAAATTTTAATGACCTTCTATGAAGTTTGATATAATTACATATATTTTTTTATTTTTTTAAAAATTATAAATACTTTTAAGATTTATAATCGTCTAACAAATAACTCATTTTCATCCATTTATATGGGTGAACTGACCAAATACCACTCATGCAAACTGGATTATTTATCTAATTTCTTTTTAGAACTAAAATGCGCAAGTAGATATTTCTATGTTTTTTTACATAAATGAGTAATAATATAATTTAACTTGGTTGATTTTTCTATAATTTAAAAAGCAAAACCGAGGGCAAAATGAACAATTTTAGGCCTTTAGTTAAAAATTACAAACTTCAAGAGGGTAATTGTAATTTTTGAAAAAATGATGAGTATACATAATTATGTCAAACCTCAAGGAAGGTAATCGTAATTCACCCTTAAGGAAAAATGACATTTATCATCCCATAACTTAGGACATTTCAATTTTTGGTCCTATTAAATATGAGATTCTCACTTTTGGTCATGTAACTTTCAAAAAGTAGCATTTCCGATCCCATGCTACTTTCTGTTAGATATTTAACGGAAAGTGTCACGTGGTCGTTAGATCATGAGACCAAAAGTGTTACTTTTTTTAAAGTTATGGGATCAAAAGTGAAAATTTCATAACATAATGGGACCAAAAGTGATAATCTTATAACATATTGGACCAAAAGTGATAATCCCACAACATATGGGACCAAAAGCGTAAAGGCCCCAACGGCCACATGCCAAGCACATGGTGTTTTCCGTTAAAAAATTTAACGAAAATGTGGCATAAAACCAAAAATACTACTTTTTAAAAGTTAGGAGATCAAAAATAAAAATTCCGTAATCAAAATGATCAAAAATTGAAAAACCCTAAGTTACAGCACGAAAAATATTATTTCCCCTTACCCTTAATGTTAATATAGATAGTATTATAAAGTTATAATCCTTAATATATTGCGCATGGTAATTACAACAATTTATCAACTTTTACCACTCTCACATATAATTCGACTTGAATAAGATGAATACGAGACAAAGCTGATGCAAGCCCCATGATCAGGTTTCATGATTTTCACTGCCATACACTAATACTACGCCATGCCAATTTCTCCGCATATTATCAACTAACGTTCCCAAAAAAAGGGAAGATAGAAAAAAGAAAAAAGGCGGCATGCATGCCGCCGATTTTACAGATGAAGAGAGGTATCAATATCATGATCAGAGCCAGAGTTTTCGAGTTTGATTGACGAAGAACAAACCAGAGATGATGACTTGACACGATTTGATTGGGCCTCCACTTTCCCCCGTGAAACCGGGTGTTTATTACAAGTAGTCTGTGAATCTGGCCATAGGGACAAAGAAAGTTGGCAATATTGCGGCTTAGGATGATCAGGAAGAAACATCGTGATTGATTCGGACGTGGTAGAACGAAACTGATCATAACTATAATTAGGTGTTATGGGAGGACTGCTGTATCTCTCGGTTTCAGACAACATTCTGAGGAGCTCTTTCTCCTGTCTCAATTCTTTCATTCTCTGCAGTTGTCTGAACCTCTCTTGCAGTAAAGCAATGGATGAAAGAGCAACAGTACCGCCGCTCGCGTGATCCGCTTCCCTTACCATTTTATATATTAAGGAAATTCCGATGATGAACAGATAGAGAAGAGATATGTGTTTATGAAGTGCAGCTAGCAAGCGATCAAGAAACTAATTAAATGGGTTGGCTGAGCACTTGATGCTGCATGGCTGATCCTACTCTTTATATATATATAGTAAAGTATTAGTAGTGTGTGTGCGCATGGTTAGAATTGGTAGGGTTTTGATTTATTTGAATTTTAGGGTTCCAAGAAAGGAAGAGGGAGGGAGAATCGGGAGAAAATCCAAGAGGAAAAGGATGAGAAGCCAATCTTGCAAAGTGGGAAGAAAGAAGAAAATGGTTGGGGAGATAATCCAAAAGAGGAGGTTAGAAGTAGCAGATGGAATGGTGTGTTTGGAGGAATAATATTTATAGGTCAGTAGATTGATGAAAAGCCCAGCCCCTAGCTACTATATCTTCAGCTTTGCTTCTCTCTTTTGGTGGGTGCCCATCAACTTTTTTTTTTTCATCAACATCAATTAATTGAATTCATATTCTTCTTCTTGTTAATGATATGAGTGTTTGAAAACTTTTTTTGGTTTGTCTTAGTTGTGAATTGGAGGGTAGTGTTTGGAAGGAAGGGGGGGAAGAACGAGGAGAGGAAAAGGACAAGCATTAGAAGTGGGAATAATCTAAAGGAGGTCATGATTCTGGTGATTGAACTATAATGGTACTATGTTGCATTTTTTAAATTAGGAAAAGCTGTGTCCCAAACCAAACATTCCCTCTCTCTCTCTCTCTATCTATCTTCTTGATATATGCAAAAACAACAAAACATTCTCTCTCTCTACACTTTGTGAATTGATGTTGTTGTCTTTGTGTAATTGGAAGGGAATGGCATGCTGGGATGAACGCTGCAGATGCTGCTGTTTCTGATAGGATGTTTATATACCCTTTATTTTTAATATATATATATTTTTAAGAAAATGGAGAAGAGATGCATGCATGAAAGGAGGACCCCACTCCCACTGCCACAATTATTAATAATAACTATTATTTTGGAATGTCGGACTTTGGAGAGTGGGTGGAAAGAGCATTAGATATTAGTAGACAATAGCGCGCGTGCTTTTGATATTTGTTGTTTTACAGACACAGAGTTTACACACAGAGACACATGTGGATGTGTAAGCATTTGGATGGAAGCGAATAGGTAGTTAGCGCATCCTAAGGGAGTCTTGTCACCACTAATTCATGCTATGTATGTTGCAAACTCCGCCACTGTGCCTCGCCAAACATGTTTCTAATTTTCATTCATCTTATTACTATCCCAAGCCCTCCATGCCTTTCTATTTTTTTATTTTTTTATTAATCAAAAGTAAAGTGATTATATTTAATTCTGTCGGTTATCAATATTGAACAAAGACAATTATGGTCAATCATATCAACAACATCAAATAAACTAACATATAGTTATTACAACGACAAATAATATCTACTATACAGTAAAAATAAAATCAACCCACGCAGAGATTTGAATCCATGATCTTTAAGATCATGTGACTTCCTTAGCTTCACCAACTAAGCTAGGCCTTATCGGCCCATGCCTTTCTACTTAGATCATCCATCTTTGAATACTTTGTCTAATTAGCATTCTTCATCTTTTTTGCTATATTTGTAATGAAGAAATTCAATTCTCAGTATTTAATACGCTTCAATTGGAAATGTTGCTCAATTTATTAATTCTTGAAAATATTTGAGAGTTAATTGAGTTTGAACTAAGTCTCAACGTCAATAAGTAATAATGATTTATTTAACTTATAAATTTATGAGAATATATTTCATAAAAATATTTGAAAGTTTATAAAAGAATGCTTGATGATTCAGTGAGCACCGACCATCATTGCAAATGTCAAGTACAAATTAAGAATTTAACATGTGTTTGAAGTAGATGTTGTTTAGGTTCATCAGTGGTGTAGCATCAGAGCTTTGTCTTTGCATGATCTGAAACGATTCTGCACTTGCTTATCACACCTTCTTTCCATCAACCTTTGATTTTTTGGACAGAGGGTACGTATTTGCTTCATCACTGTTTCCATCATGCTTCAAAAACATGAATTATTACAGTGTAGTCCTGTTCATCTATTAGAGGCTGTAGATGTGAATGTGAACCCGCCTCCCTAAATAAGTACTATTATAATCTCACATCATCAAGAATTTTCTTCACCTGTTGTTATATCGTGACTCATTTCATCAAAATCTAACGGGTGATAATTTGAGCTGGCTTGTTTATGTTTTCATTTTTTCATTTTTAAAATAATAGTTATAGTGAAAATATATTTGTTTGTATCGTAGTTTAGTGGGAAATGTATTGATTTGACATCATAATTCAATATAAAATATGTTTTTATTAATTAATTCAAATATATTTTTATATCACGTGAAAATCTATAAAAAATTAAAAACACATATTTTTCGTTGAAAACTGATGAATATGAAAATATAAATAAACAAAGAGTTTTTCATTACACTTGGAATTTTGTGACGTCCATGGTTCATGGACCTAGAGTTTGTTTGGTTCGAGAATGTGAAATGAGTATATATATATATATATATATATATAAACATAAACATAAAAAAGGATGTGTAAGAAAAATGTATATGTTTCGACCAGAAAGAATAAATAATGCAGGGGAAGTAAAAATTTAATGTATATAAACTCTTTTTTCCAACTTAAAATTGGATTGGAAAGTGGAAGGGTAAGTTAATTCTCCTCCAACTCGTTTCCTTCTCCCGTTAAAATATTTTATTTTCGTTCTTTTTTATGCATATTTATTGGTATATTTTCATAGTTAAGTTTTATATTCTCTCGTCATTTAATGCTACTTTAGTATTAGCTTATTCATTTTCTAGTGTATAATAAAGAAAATGGTAAATTAGTGAAATTACAAACTTACTCTTTTGCTCCCCTAATTTATTTTTCTTGTATCAAATTGATAGTGATAGAAAATTAGGATAAGAAAAATTACGAAAATATCCTCAAGACTTCAAGATTATTACTTTAGTGCCATCGAAGGAAGTTCGAGGGAAGTTGGCGGCGGTTACCTGAGGGAAGTTGCAAAGGAAGTGGGGGACGTGGAATGACGAAGTTGCCCTCGACAGTTTAATCTGAATCGTAGGATTGAGGGAAGTTGAGGGATAATATTGTATTTTCACCCCCTAGAATTTACTATAAATAGGGGGTGAATCTTATTTTGTAATTCACTTTCACATCATTAATAGAAGTTCTACTTTCTATTTTCTTGTCTTTGCATTCCTTTGTTACAACTCGAGAAAACGTGCTTAGGCTATTCATTTTCCGAATTTCTCACCATCAGCTTGGCGCCGTCTGTGGGAAACTAGTTTAGGCATCGAAGATGAACACTCGGTCAAGAGCAAGGAGTGCGAATGTGGGGCAAGAAGACCCTGAAAGAGGAAGGGGAGAAGAGGAGCAAGGCCACACCCTGGAGAATCCACCAGCGCAAAGGTAAGAAGACCGAGAGGAAGAGGTCAAGGCCCACGCCTCGGAGAGTCCACCGGCGCACCGCCAGGAGGAGGAGAGGCAGGAAGAGGTCGAGGCTCCACCTCAGTAGGAGCAAGACCGCGCCTTGGAGAATCCACCTGCGCACCCAGGAGGAGGAGATGCAGGAAGAGGTTGAGGCTCCACTTCAGCAGGAGCAAGACCGCGCCTTGGAGAATCCACCAGCGTACCCAGGAGGAGGAGAGGCAGGAAGAGGTCGAGGATCCACCTCCACCCTCAGTTATTCAGATAACTCTCGAGACTCTTCGCCAGTTGGTGGAGGATGCATCCGTCCAAGCCGCCGGAAGGGCCATAGAGGAAGATAAAAGGTCCCCTTAGGGCAGAAGGAAGTAAACGTGAAAGCGGACATGTGCCCCCGGGGGATTTAGCTCAATACACCCCCCGGACCTCGCGGACTCAAACGCTCGGTACAGCTAAGCGACAAGTATTGGGATCAAGACCATAGCTCGAAGGAATACCGCTACTTGGAGAATGAAGTCGATGAGTTGATCCAAAAAGATTACTTACGAGAATTCGTGGGACAAAAGAAACAAGAGCTCCAGGAAACCGCTTCTAGAGACAGGCACATGGGAGTGAAGCAGGAAGCAGAATGAGCTAGTATGGACAACCTCCCAATTGCTTGAGTTATAAGGGTTACCTCGGGAGGCCCAATAGGAAGGGATACGAAGCAAGAGTCGCTCAGAGAGCAAGGCAAGCTGAAGGAGTTGCGGTGAGAGCAATAGGACGCGATGCCAACCGTATCATCTTTGGCGGGAAGGCAGCAGTGTTGCCAACAGATCCAAGAACGAGTCGGAGTGTGATTCGCTGAGCAAGGGGAGAAAAGCAGACTTGCATCGCAGGAGCGACATATGCAAAAGGAGAAAGAAGACTTGCATCGCAGGAGCGACATATGCAAGGGGAGAAAGCTGACTTGCGCCATGGGAGCGACATATGCAGGGGGAGAAAGCATGAGTGACATATGCGAGGGCGGATAGCGACTTCCAACTTGTGGACAAATAGTGGAATGGAGGCCACGAAGCTGGGGGAGCAGATGACCAAGTACTTAGCAAATATCCAAGCATTAAGAAGGAAGCTCGATGAGTTCATAATGGAACAAATCCCGCAGTCGTACAAGGAAGAGACGAACTGACTCATTAAGTCAGCTAGTTTATTGGCTCCTTTGGAGAGCGAGAGAATAACTCTACTAAGTCAAGATCGACACGAAGTGGATGTTGTGGGTGAAGAGGTCTTGATGGTGAAAAGTGTTTTACCAAGATGGGAAGAAGACTTGGAGGAAGATTGGAAATTTGGGATTTTGCTTCAAGACTCGAAGAACCCCAAGGAACCCTAAGGAAGCAAGGGTAATTCAAGCTAGGTCAGCAAAGCTCATGGTAATTGAAAGTAAGCTGCATAAGAGAGGTTTTTTGCAAACCACATCTTAGATACATCGGCGAGGACTAAGCAGAGTATGATGAGGGAGGCTGCGTGATTACTCCAGAGATAGGGTGTTAGCATGCCAGGCCCCGCAGCGAAGACACATGTGGAAATGCATGGAACTTAGTGAAGAATTCCGAGGGTGCCAAGAACATATCGACTTGATTCACGTCCCAGCAGAGAGTATGGATCTTCGTGACTCCCTGTTCGGACGGGTAGGCAGAAGTAACCAGCAGGATAGTCATCCAAGATTTGGGGACGAGGTTAGATGAAGCTAAAAGAAGCTGGGTAGAAGGACGTCCGGGAGTCCTAAGGGAATAGCGAACAACCCCGCAACGATGCACGAGAGAGCCCCCATTCAATCTAGTCAATGAGACATGAAACATGGCCAAAGTGGACGCCAAATAAGTATGACTGCATCAAGTTGTGGAAAATGAAGGAGAAGGAAATATCCACACACGAGGAATATTGCTAAACCTCAAGAAACGTTATAATGTTGTATATCCTTTTTTTTTCAAACGCTTTGTAACCCAGAATTACGGTAATAAAATGTCCAACTTTTATCTACTTGTTTCAGATTTACTGTTTAAACTTTATTGCGTTAGTACATTTAACACTCTATCTATCTGAAAGAGGGGAATGACCCATCACATTAATATTCTATCTGAAAGAGGGGGATTGCCCCTCACATTAAAGTTCTATCTGAAAGAGGGGGATGACCCCTCACATTAATATTCTATCTAAAAGAAGGGGACGGCTCCTCAAATCACATTAATATTCTATCTAGAAGAGGGGAATTGCCCCTCACATTGAAAAGTTGGAGGGGGATGGCCTCTCACATTGAAAAGAGGGGGATTGCCCCTCATATTATTATTTTATCTAAAAGAGGGGAATTGCCCCTCACATTGACACTTTATTAAAAACAGGGGGATGACCCCTCGTGTTAATATTTCACCTAAAAGAGGGGGATGGCCCCTCACCTTAACATCTTATTTATATGAGGGGGACTGCCCCTCACAGTAATATTTCATCTAAAAGAGGGGGATGACCCTTCATGTTGATAATTTACCTAAAAGATGGGGATGACCCCTCGCTTTAATATCTTGTTTGAAAGAGGGGGATTGCCCCTCACGCTGACATTTGATTCAGAAAGAGGGGGGTTACCCTTCACCTTAATATTCAGCTCAACATTTTGCTTATAAGGTATTTTAGTTTAATATTTTACTTATAAGAGAGGGATTGCCCCTTACATTTGAAATTTAGTTAGAAAAAAAAACAATTTAATATAATAAACAATAGAGGAATCAAATTTGATAACATGTAAAAATGAACCCCTAAGAAGTTCCCCAAAAATGACAAAGACCTCCCACAAAGGTCCAAGAGTGTTCCAACCAAGGGAACTCCTACAGAGCTTCCAAAAAGCCCAACGGGACGCGCCACGGTGCAACTTGACGCAACGCAATATATGGTGCAACACAAGGTCAACATGACGCGTCGTGACGCGAGGTGATATAAATGTGATGCAACGCAAGGCAATCACAAGTAGTCATCAAAGGGCAAGGTCCTACTCGCCACCACGGCGGCATACAAGGTTGCAGAGGATGAGGGAGAGAGTAACAACATCTCCCTTCGTTAACGAAAAGCGAGAACCGACTCGCGAATTGCGCTTGCAAACAACACACTAAGCCTCTAGAAAAAAAATATTTACAATTGTGGAGAGGAAGGGTTAGAAGAACGAGTCCTTAACAACTCTCCCAAGGATGAACAAAATATCGAAAAGCCACAAGAGAGGAAGTGGCACCAAGATCCCGCAACGTCGGAAGAAACTCTTCGAAGTACGCAAAAGAATTAAGAGCGGAGTGGCTGACGCGACCTCGAGGTATGAAGCGGGGGGCTTGCGCTATCGAAGGAAATCGAGGAGTTTTCAACTTTTTCTTAACTTAATTTCTGGAAAAATCTAGCAAATCAGATGAACGTTCCTGGTGCCCTAAACCAAAATCACTTCGTGATCGAAATCAACCACTTCAGCAACCAAGAGAGGAAGAAGGAGGGACAACAAGACACCCTCGACTGAAATCCGATCGAGGCGGGGGGCCACGGCCAGACTCTGGCCGAGGCGAGCGCCTCGACCAGATTCCAGCTGAGGCACGCCTCGGCCATGCCACGATCCACCATCGACGGACCCCGACGACGCCTCGTTGGACATATTGAAAGTGCGTGACATCCTAAAATTCTTTCGGACTGGCAAATTATTTCTGTTTCTTCCAGATTAACGAATGATGACTTTTTGGAAGTCGAAGAACGAAAAATACTGCAAGGAAAGAGATGAAGAGCCATATACTCGAGCCAACTCGTTTCGACATCTTTCTGGAATGTGGCTGAGACCAAGTAGGCAGACCGAACAAAACAAGAGGAAAAAAGTCAGAATATCCTACCAAATATATACATAGAAGACAAGGAATCCCAGCAATGGAATGAGTTGAACCAAGAGTAGAGTTGAAAGAGAAAGAAGGGTCCCAAGAAGGAAGAAACCCGTGGCAGAAGTAGAAGGTCAAGGAAAAAGAGCCCTAGTAGAAGAAGGAACAAGAAGGAAAAAGAGCCCCAATAGAAGGAGGATTTGTGCCAAGAGGAATCCCAGAAGAAAAATACTCTACATCAAAAGGGAACATTATCAAGAAGAGGAATATGAATCAGAATCAAATTATCTGTTAGAATTTCCAAATTTTCCAGAAGCATTTGGAAGTTGGGGGGGGATACTGATAGTGATAGGAAATTAGGGTAAGAAAAATTACGAAAATACCCTCAAGACTTCAAGATTATTACGTTAGTGCCATCGAAGGAAGTTGGAGGGAAGTTGATAGCGGTTACCTGAGGGAAGTTGCAAAGGAAGTGAGGGACGTGGAATGACGAAGCTGCCCTCGACAGTTTAATCTGGATCATAGAATTGAGGGAAGTTGAGGAATAATATTGTATTTTCACCCCCTGGAATTTACTATAAATAAGGGGTGAATCTCATTTTGTAATTCAATTTCACATCATTAATAGAAGTTCTACTTTCTATTTTCTTGTCTTTGCATTCTCTTGTTACAACTCGAAATAACGTGCTTAGGCTATTCATTTTCCGAATTTCTCACCATCACAAATAAAATTAAGTATAAATTTATACTATTTTTATGTTCAGAGGGGAGCGGGAGGCCAGGTTGGGCCAACCGACTACAGCCCAACTCCCCTCTTTGGGCTCTTCACTAGTTTTAATTAATTCAAGCCCTAGCTAGCTAGATCTACAGGTACATTTAAGATTTTTTAAAAAGTTTAATTAATGATAATTTAATTAAGAGTGAAGTACAACGACTCTTTCTGGGCTTTGACATAATTATAAATACCTCTTCATTATTTTAAAAATTACAAATACTCTCTTAAGGTTTGTAATTTTTAAATAAAAGTCTGAAATGGTTCATTTTGTACTTGATTTTTTTTTAAATAATAAAAAAATCAGCCGAGTCAAATTATATTATTGCTCCTCTATATAAAAAAACGTAAGAAACACCTCCCTACGCATTTTTGTTCAAAAATTTTAGAAATTTTTAAAAAATAATTTAATCTACATAAGAGTATTTTGATCATATCACTCATAAGAATGGATAAAAATAAGTTATTTGTTAGACGATTACAAACCTCAGAAAATATTTATAATTTTTGAAACAACAAAATAATATATATAATTATGTCAAATTTTAGAAGATTTGGTTGTAGTTCAATCTTTAATTAATTAGAATGAGGGAAAGGAAGATCTGTCTTCTTTCCGTCTAATAAACCACCCCAATTGCATTAATTATATGGGCGGGAATGGTGCGACGACTTAACAGAGATGCATGATTAGAGTTGACTCGAAAAGTCACCGCCATCTGATGTCTGAACCTTATTTCCTCGGCAGCAATACAGGCATCCAGACCAACTAATAACAGGTCAGTAATGAACTCAATATCTTTTGTTTCTGTTCTCAGATGAGTTGCTGCAGCATGCATTCTTGTTTCTTTCAGTTGCTGATGAGGGTTACTCCTCCCTATGTATTTGTTTTAGATGAATTTGCAAATGAAATCATCTTCGCTGCTTTCCGGTTTTAGTTACGTTTTGCTTATGTCTGAACTCGCATGATAATGAAAAATGTTATCCAGTAATGTACAAAGTGGAAATAATAAGTTCATTGTAACACGTAGAACGTCACCATTAATAGATGTCTGAACAACAAGAAATACAAGCGGAAGACCTCAGAGTTGGATCGTTTGCAGCCCGCTTGGCAGCAAAGTTGGACAAACTTTTCCCGGCCAAATCTAGCACCCAGGAAACCAGGCCGACGAGTATGCAAACACCCCACAACTTCATGTTCAACCTCGGACTGCTGCCAACAACTGTCTCTGCCATAGCATAAACTGCCTGGCAAACTAAGAATAGGACCAGAGCCACCCAAAACCACCTATTGTAGTACTGAAATAGACCGCTGAAGATATTCTTCTTTTCAGGCTCTCTAGCGATGAATTTGTTGAACATTTGGCAAAGGAGCAATCCATTGTATATCAATGACTTAAGATGTCCCCCGCTTGTTCCCAGGATAACATGTCCTTTATGCTGAAGGGTCACAAAGATGGTAGTCTGGTAAGAAGCTTGAATGGCTATGTTCCTCCACATGGCCTTACTTATCAGTCTTGTAGATGATCTCACGGCCAGCGACCTTGTCATCAGTGTTTTCGTCGGTGGACCTGTCAGTATTGCCAAGCCTCCGGAAAATGCAACAACTAGATTCAACCAGAACAACTGGATTGTTGTTATTGGGGCGTCCCCCAAGAACACTGTTGCAGTAAAGTTAATCAATGTGCTTGAAATGGTTATAATCAGCTCTAGCTGGATGAATTTTCTAATGTTCTCCTGAAAACATCTCCCATTCTCTATGATGTTTACTAGGAAGCCGAAACAATTACTATCTCGGATGCTTATATCGCAGCATTCTCTAGCGATTTCAGAGCTCCAAGTCCCATATGTGAGCCCTATATTAGCTTGTTTAAGAGCAGGAGCATCAATTGTTTGCTGTGCCAGAAGCGCCACCACTTGGCCTTTTTCCCTCAAACACTTGATCAGAAGAATCTTGTCAGGTGCAAGGCAGTTCCCCAAAATACGAATTTTTTCTACCTTGTCCATTTTCTCTTCTTCAGTCCAGCCTCTAAATTCCTCAGCTGTAAGCACAAGATCCTCCGAGTCAGAAGTGAGCAGCCCGCAGTCTTCGCCAATGGTTCTAAGCACGGCAATGTCGTCTCCTGATGCAAGAATAGTCCTAATTCCACCTTCCATCAATGTTAAGATTGCTCCTCTTGTATCTTCCGTCCTTGTTCCTTTTAGACTGATCATGGCTAAGAAGATTAAGTCGTTTGGTTCGACTGAGGCCTGATCAAATTCTGTCACGTGTTTGCAAGCATATGCGATCACTTTTGTTGCTTCGGCTTCCATATATCCAATGGCTTGCCCAAGCAATCTCCTTTTTATTTCATCAATTGCTCGTATTTGTCCGTCAATGTCATAGTGATATGAACACGAGGACAATATATCTTGTGGAGGTCCTTTACAATGCAAATACCCTTCATGTCCATTTTTTACAATGAGTACTCGACAACATTCTTGCAAAGGATTACAACCGTTGTAATCTATTATTTCGCATTGCTGAGCCACAGATTCTCTCTTCACGCCCAGCTTCGCTTCAGCCCAAGACATCAGAGGTACAAACTCTGACTCGCAAGCACTCGGGTTTATCAGGAAGAGTGTGCCAATCCCATCAGATAAACCTTGAAGAACATTGGATGCCACCACCGAGCTTTCACTGACAAATTCTTCACCAATATAAAACTTGTCGATTTCCTGTTCGTGCTCCGTCAGCCCTCCAAATTTGTCCGTGCAAATAGTCGTGACACAGGCCATCTTAAGACAAGCTTGATGATCTCTCCCCGTGGCCCTGTGTGCTAGTGTTTTCCGACTCCAAACAATGGCTGCAACCGCAATGACAAAGACCATACCTTCCATTACACCCAACAATGACAAACTTAATAAGGTTGTCAAAACTCTTACTGTCCCTCTTGATCCTGTCATAATTCCCTTGAATACATCCATAATTGTTCTCACAGGGGTAGGTTCTCCCTTTGTATCCGGTCGGAATCTCCTCTCATCATCCAACTTTCCCGCTGTATAGCGGAGAAACAGCACTATGATGATGAGGATGGAAATAAGAAGGCCAGTAATATGAATACAGTTGTTCAAATTATGAAGGTAACTTTCAAACTTGCACTTGTTGTCTGCATACTGCATTTCTTGGCTCATCATTTCACCCCACACTGTGTCCATGCCGGTCGACGTGACGAGCATCCGAGCATCTCCATTGACCACTCTGCAACCATAAAACAAAAATGGGTTTTGTTCATCAATGGTGGTCGATTTGATTGATCCTTCTAGTTCCAGTTCTTGACCAGTTATGTATAGCCCATCAGCAGGAACCCTATCTCCCTTCCGCAGAAACGCTACATCACCTACCTCAAGATCAATTTCATGAACAAACCGAAATCGTCCCTCTCTGACAACCGGCACCTGTATCTTCCTCCCTCTCGACTGCCAAGAACTCTCCAACTTCTTCTGAGACATTGATTTCAAGCACTTGTGTATAGTTGTAAAGATAACAAGCACCAAGACGTTAAGCATCAAGATTGCGCCATTGTACCAACCAGTGTGCAACCCGTCCTCTTTGATTCCAAAGCCTAGGGACAAGAACGCAGCGCAAGAGAGGAGGAAGACGTTGTAATTGTTGCAAGCTCCTAGAAATGAATGCAAGAAAGTGACGAGAACTTGACATAGTTGGCTGGGCTTGCGTGGGCTGATCTCTGGGCGACTAGAAATCCCGTTTTCTAGATCAGTGTTTAGTGCTTCTGCGGCTCCTCTAACTCCTCCGATATTATGAAGGCCCTGCAGATCCTCTTTCTTTACAATTTCAGTGATTTTCTCTCTTTGGATTTGTTGGAGTTCGACGATGTTGTTCTTGTGTTCATCAGATGCCGAATCATGGGCACTTAATATGTCCGGATCAGTGGGATCTGCCGAAATATCAATAGCTGCTGTTGCTGTTCCTGAATCCTGATCATGATCACCATTACCAAATTCAGTCATATTACATTAACGTACCACTCAACTGTATATTAACTAGTGTAATATTTTCATTCTTATGTGACATTTGTCTAAAAATATTCTTTTTCCAGAATTATAATTCTTAAGTAAAACTTATTTTAAAAACATTCAAAAGTAACTATAGACAAATGCATAATTAATTGCCTTTTTTTGTACTACAATATAGGGCACTCTCCAACCTTGATATCATAGTTTATATATTAAAAAAAAATAAAAATCTTGATAAATCAATACTATCCACCATAAGTAAAACAAAACTGATACATAATATTACATTTTGACCAAAGGTAAATGAAGATGTGTTATGATTTTAACTATAGTCAAAAGATTTGCTGTGGTTTTTACTTGTGACTAATGTTTTGACCGCGCTTGTAAAATCAACTACTAATGTATAAATAAGAAGGTTTCTCAACTCTTTCTTTTTATAATGGTATAAAATAAAGGGATAATTACACGGACCTTTCCTAAGATGTGATGTAATTACACGTAAATCCCCTGTGATATGAAAAATTAGATCTAGTATCTTTGACGTTTGTTTCTGTTCAACAAATAGATACTTTTGTTGTCAAGTTCATAAAATTTGTTGATGTTAGCAAAATAATATAAATTGCATGAAAAGTCATATTTATCCTGGTTAATTTAATACTAGCTTATTGCAAGTCAAATAATTCTTTTCTGACCAAACTACCCTTTTACATCTTTACACGCGCTGGTGCATGTGAGGGGGTACATCTGCACTCTTATAGGGTAGTTTAGTCAGAAAAATATAGTTTGACTTGCAAATAAATCAATAGTAAATCAATTGGGATAAATATGAATTTTCATTTATTTTTTTTCTAATATCAGCAAGTTCTGTCAATCTTGGCTAATGGATAGGTCTATTTGTTAGAAGAAAATAAACGGACGTTAGGTCTAATTTTCCACACGACAATTGATTTATGTGAAATTACATCAAGATTCATGGGACGACGGCGTAGTTATCCCTAAAATAAATAATTCCGCCAATATTTTGTTGGGAACCATTCTTAATTAGAACGAATCTGGTTTCTGCATGAAACTGCTGGAAAAAAAATTAAACCCTAGGAAGAAATTAATGTCAGTGCATGGAAGGTTATTAACTACATAAAAACGGAGAGACAAATGAAAGCTATAATTAATATACATACCTGATGATGATCAGGCAATAGACTCTCATCAGGTGAATTACAAGTAATATGCAGATTAGGGTCAAAAACAGCTCCTTTGAATATTTCGACGGAACGAAGCAGCAAAATTACGCTCATAAAAGTACTGCTACTGTTGGATGTTTGCGCAGATATTAGTGTATCTGCTTCTGCGGCGGCGGCGGCGGCGGCGGCGGTCGACGACTGCTGCAGAAGTGATTGCTGCGCCTCAACATCAAAACAGCAGCTCGCATTCTCCGCTAACAAATCCGACATCGATCTGAAGCAAGCAATTAAGCTCCAGAATGTTAGGATCAATCTGTATTTAGCGGCCAATGTATATTCTTCCACACAGATAGACATATATATAGAGTTGATTGAAGTCGCGCCACAATTTAAAATAAAGAAATGAAGGACGTCGAATATACTGAAATCTTCCCAGAAATTTCCTTGTCTTACTTTGATTTCACACAATTCATGTCTTAGCC
The DNA here is from genome assembly GCA_034509735.1 of Sesamum alatum. Lineage (NCBI taxonomy): Eukaryota > Viridiplantae > Streptophyta > Magnoliopsida > Lamiales > Pedaliaceae > Sesamum > Sesamum alatum. The sequence continues at coordinate 52,097,859 of JACGWO010000001.1, read as the reverse complement.
TAGTAGTTGAGTTGATGTTCCATAAATAAGCTCAAAATTTATTAATCAAATCGATATTTTTTTACTTTATTAATATTGATTAAAATTATGTATTCATTATTTTTATCTATAAAAAAAATTATGATTCATCATAAAAATACAAATAAATACATTATGCAATATGGTGAGTACAGATTGAACTGATTTGGCCCAAAAATTCCTAATATCTACAGTTCCCTTCTGTTTACGCGTTCCCACGAAGCTCTCACGGCCAAGCTTTACCGTTTCTTCTTACTCTTTCCTTTGAATTCTCACACGCGGCCGACCACACCATTAATCACGCCTTCTATGTATTTTTAATCTTTTGCAAGTAATTACATTACTACTTCAATAAATTGAGAAATTAATATTGATTTGGTCAATATAACATAAAATTATGAGATAATATTACAATATAAATCTCAAATAGAGTAAGATATATAGCCACAAATACATTACCTCAAATTTATTTATGGGAGTTCGGTCTTAACCACTAGTCTAAATTAAAACATTATTGGTCCTTCTAAGTATTTTGTTACATGAATACGAACTCTTGTAAAAAAGACGCTATGGAAACAATTTTTCATATTTTTTATCATTAATAATTTTGGTCATGAGTTCGAGTCCCATAAGACATGTCGGTTGTGCATTTTATGTAAGTTTATTGTAATAAATTTATTTCATGGTTATTTTTTATATTAATGAATTGATTGAACCAATATATTGCTCAATTAATTATTCAGTTTATTAAAATATTAATGTAATCATACGATTGTTGACGCTTCCTAAATTTTGTTTGCTATATTTGAATCTTTTTATGCAATGATACGTAGTTCTTTTCCAATAAATTTAAAAAACAAAAAAAGTTAAGTCAACTTGTTTTCAATAACTAGTTCTAATATTTTATAGCATAATATCTTAAATAACTAGAAAGAGAAAAAGCAAAAGATGAGATTAACTCGTAATTAGTAGAATATTAGTAATATAATTAACAACCGATAGTTTATTTAGTAATCGTAAGCGGTTGAATTGTCTTTGCCTCTCATATTGTAAGTGGAGACGAAACCAAAAGGAAATAAATAAAAGTGGGACTTTTATTTATGCTTTGGTTTCCATCTTCTCAGCCCCACACATACAAATGATGAGCTTACAAATATGCTTATTTTTATTTTTAAAAATTCTTGAAATGTTAATCCAAATAAAATTATAAATTTCGTAATATATATGTTCGTAATGAAAATTGTGTAATTATATAATTATATATTGACCGAAGTAAAAATTACATGTATCATATTAAAATATTTAATTTTTTTTAAAAGTAGTTAGGCTTTTTACATTTTCCAAATGAATGTATATATTTCTAAAAAAAATTTACATCTTATAGAATTATCTTTTAAACGAAATATTTCAAATAGATATATATAGGCTGATTTCTAATAATAAGAAACAAGAATCAGAAGTTAATAATCACAACCTTAATAACAATATGAGAATTATATTTTTTTTAATTGTGACTAATTACTGTTATGGTCAAAAAAAATATGGTGAACAACAACTATTAGCCGAACAAACACCATCAAAACATTAATTACAGCTAAAAAACATAATAAATAATTTATCCGTAGCTAAGAACCATATATGGTAAATACTTTGGTCATATCTAAGTCCATAACTGATGGTAATTAATTAAATTTACAACTTAAGTTTTCACGTTGATTTATTCAACTGTAGTTGATAGCTAGTATTGATTTACTATAATTTTTAAATTAAATTTATTTGCAATATAAGAAATAATCAATTTTCTTATAACATAATAGGTAACAGAGGACAATATATATGACTTGAGAAGAGGAATTTCAAAGTAAACATGAAATATTTTATAAAGAATTAAGGTGAAACTAAAATGATTCCGTGTGAAAAATAAGATTATAGTAGTGACTTCACTTAAATAGTTGACAATTAGCAACACTGCCGCCTAGCAATTTTTCTTAATTTTTGGGGTTAGACTCTAACTGATGAAACCTCTTTTTTTTTAAGTTAAAGTGATGAATATTATTAATTGAAGTAAATCAATTACAATCAGTTCTATCGAATATCAATATCTAATAGAGACAATTACAACAATCATACTCTGATCAATAATATCACATAAATTAAATATAAACAACAGTTTACAGTACAGTGTACAAACAATACACACTATACAATAAACTATCATCACACATTGATTGTTCGAAACCATGATTTCCAATTGAATAGAAGTTAAGAAGGACGTTATAACGATAAACATGCATCAAAACAATTAATAATCCTCCATCTTAAGACATAAATAAGGGTAGAATTCGACCAAGTAAAAGAGGTAGGGAGACTTGGACGAGAATAATGTATTAATTCTGATAAATTATAGTGCTGAGTTTCATGGAAGGTGGGAAGGATACATCGCCGAAGTTTCTAGTGCTTTGTAATAGCCACGACAGGCTAGTATTTCTGAAAGAAGACCTATTATTTTTTTCAGTCTCCAAAACTGTCGCAATTTATTTACGTCGATAAAATAGTTTAGATTAAGAGGGTGTTTGTCTAAACTTAAAAGCTTTTCAAAACTTTTTAAAAGATATTTGAGAGCTTATAAGCTCTAAGAAATCGTCTGATAATTTTTTATTAAAAAACTTATGAAATATCAAAATAAGATGCTTTGAATATTATAAACCCTTGAAGAAAAAGTTAACGTAAAAAAAGTTAACGTCCTCTAACTTTTTTTTTTTTTCAAAACATCTTATAAGTAGACAAAATTATTCTCTTTCACTCTCTCTCTCTCTCTCTCACACACACACACACATGCGCACGCACACAAAAATACACTTTCGCTCTTTTAAAGATTTTAAAAAAATTTATTGGTATTAAATTTTTCTTGCAATTGAAAAATAGAAAATACTTCATTACTTAATACTAAATTATTATGTATTAAACAAAAATAAGATTGTTGTTGATATTATATACTTAAAAAAATATAAAATAGCGACATTAAAAATTATACGACTAGAAAATTAATAGTTATTTCGTTAACAAAGAAAATATTAATTATATATCAATGTTAATATTCGACTAACACTAATGTACGTATATATTATTTTTATTCAAAAATTTAGGTAATAATTATCATAATTTTTTTATTTTGTAAAATATATTATCTATTAGATTTTTGTTGAAGTGAAATTAATGTATACTATATATTTATGAAAGTATTTTTAAAATATTATAATACAAAATATGTCAAGAAATGTCAAATTATTTGATTCTAATAGTAACATGCTCTTTGTGGTCATTTTACCATAAAAAGATCTTAACATGCCAAACACCCAAACATCTTATTTTATCCAAACACTTTAGAAATTTATTCTTAAAATAAGATTCAACGTCTTATAAACTCCTAAAACATCTTATAAGTTATAAGATGTTTTAAAAAAATCTTAGTCGAACACCCTCTAAGTTTTTTATAGAATTCGTAAGAAGCACTGGCATTGCACGTGATTTTTATTATTTATTTAAATTAATCACATCATTTTTAAAGTAATATTAAAATAGCACAACATGTTTTATAAATAAAATATTATTTTTTCTATGAGCTAATAAACATGAATTATTAAAAATTATTTATGTTATGAAAAATTCAAAAATTAAATAATAAGATGATTAAATGAATTATTATGTGAATTCAGGTCAATTATTTTTGGTTGAGGGAAGTTGTCTTCTTTCTTGATTTCTTTGATTCCTTCTTTTTTTTCTTTTAATATTATTAAGTGTATTTTCATTCTCGCTTAGCATTTAATAGAAGAGATATATATTGTCCAATTTTATGAATTTAGGTTCATCTAATAGTAATAAGGAGTCAAAGAATTAATATTTTAATTAATGAGTGTAATAGTAATTAAAATTCAATTGGTAGGAGTTAATAGAATATAATCCACATAATTATGACATGGAAGGAGTTGAAGAGTTAATTTTTTATTAACCAGAGTAAGGTTGATTAAAAATTAAATTAAATATGAATTTAAGAGAATTTAACTTACATGGTTAACCTTAATAAATGACAAGGATATTTAACTAATTAAACCAACCCACTAGCCAAAGTTTTGAAAGTTGATGACCATTTGAGCTTTGAACTAGAATAGTCCCATAAAAATAAAAATGGTAACGGCTTCAAGTTTAAATAAACTAAATTATTTTTGGAAAATGGTCATGTCAAGATTATTGATATTTTTGGAAAATTGGCTTTTCTTGAAAGTGACTATTTTATGTATTACTTTTTTAGTTAGTCCAAGATATATATATTATATCTGCAATTAATAATATACAACTCTCTATAATCAACTTCATACTATTTCTAATATGAAAGTGAGAGGATTTAAATTAAAAAAATCATACTTTTGGAGTTTCCACCTTTATTATTTACTCTAAGTTTGTTGGTTTAGACGATGAATCTAGAACCACTGCTTGGTAGCATGATTGAAACAATTTTTAAATTTACTTTAAGAATAATTAGATGTAATCCTATAAATTGTTCCAATTTTTATGTACTTTTTTTAGTTAGAAGCGATGAACTTTAAATAAAGTGATTATAGAATCAGCCATGTCGGCATCAATATTGGATAGAGACCAATACAACAATCATATCAACAATATCACATAAACTAACATCTAGCAATTACAGCAGCAAATAATACCTACTATACAGTAGAAACAATATCATCCCATGCAGGGGGTTCGAACCCATGACCTTTAGGATCATGAGGCCTCAGCTTCGCCGACTGAGCTAAGCCTCATTGGCTCAAATTTTTATGTCCTTAATTACTAAAAAAATTAATTTGATGATTTGAGCTAGATTTGAGTTGGATTCAATCAAATTCAAATTTTGATGTCCAAACTCTAATGCTCTGTACGTCGTAACTCATGTTTTGAGTTAATAAATATTAAAAAAATTTAAAACATTTTGAACACATTGCAGAAAACTTGTAAAATTAAAGAAACGTATGTAATAATCATAAAAATATACTTTTTTTTTTTAATTTAAAGCATGTCTATTTTAATTTTGTACCAATTATGCTAATCAAAATAGTTTATTTTTTCATGTATTATATGATTATGTATTTAGAGTTATTATTTGATGTGGTTGCTATTGAAACTAAGCAACAAAACTATAGTATTTATTTTTTTAACTATATGTTATAATTCTACTCATTACATTGATATATATATATATATATATAATATGCCATGAAATGAAGTATATATGTCAAACCTAAAAAATTATATATTTATGATTAAAAATATAAAATAAATGTTTCACTAAAAATTTAGAAAAAGAATAGTTTTTTTTTTTTTTTAGAAATCTCAAAATTTAGTAAGAGAATTAATTAAGAAAAGAGGATCTTTTAAAGGAAGCTAGATAAATTCATAATTGTTTTTTATCTCTTTCTCATAAAATAAAAAACAATTATTTTTTTTAATTTCAATGAAAACATATGAAAATTTTAAATCGTAATTTTAACATGTAATATAAACTCATGGTACCCACATTTACATTGTTGTGGTTGCGATATACACTTGGCCCGTTGAGAAGGCTAGATACTTAAAAAACTAAGAAAACCCACCCAATAATAGTGCGACAGCGTAGACATGTTTTGTTTGTGCAATTTAGAGTGATAATAAAACCCGAGAAAATTGTAATTTTGGTCTAAAGTATATGGTGATTTGCAATATTAATCTTATACCTTCTAAAAAGGCTAATATTAGCCTAGACTTTAGAAAAAAAATTGCAAAATTAGTCCTAACTTAAAAAAAATTACAATTTTTGGGACTAACTTTGCAACATTTGACAAACTTTTGGACTAATTTTGCAATATTTTCCTAAAGTGTAGGACTAGTATTGCTACGGTGGGACTAATTTTGTAATGTTTTTCTAAAGTGTGGTACTAATGTTGACTATTTCAAAAAGTATGGGATTAATATTAGAAACTACCTTAAATTTTGGGACGAAAATTACAATTTTCTCAATAATGAAGGTTCACTGCTCCTGATAGGCTGATATAATCAATCTAGTGGTAGACGACCACCACTACAGTTGTCTAATACTTCAATTCTTAAGTCTATTTGAATGTTATATATTCAAAATTCATTGAAAACGTAAAATTCACTAAGTTTTACGGGAGTGTAATTACAAATAAACAGTAATTAATTCATAATACTTGATTTAATATATATTTTTCTATAGGAAAATCGAATTAGATTGCATTAATCAGGACGATAATCAACTAAAATAGCTCTTTCTAGTGAATCGATTTTATTTAATGTATCAAATTACGTAATATCACGTCAGCACATTCCATAACCGTTAAATTCAATTAGGACAACGACAATGAGTTGAACTCAACTCATGTTTATCCCGTCACAAAAGATCAAAATCTAGTATAAGACTAGCAGCTGCTAGAAATCAAGAGCTTAATTTCATAATAATAGGGTAAAACACGACATCTAAAGACATACAGTTTTTCTCGACAAAATTGAAAACAAATACTTAAAATGGTGACAAATTCCAATCTCTTCCCACTCTGACCCACCACTGACCACCGCCAAGTTTAAGCTCTGGGCTTTGAGACAAACTCACACGTCCGCATAAAGACAGAATTAATGAAGACAAATTAATACTCAAACTTTGCAAAATGGAACCCACAAATTAAAGCAGAAAGTTTGGTTGTGGTTAGTCGGAAAGGAAAGATTAAAAGTAGTAATTAAAGGAAGGTAGAGATAAATACAAGAGAGAGAGAGAGAGAGAGAGAGAGAGAGCCTATTTCTTTCTTTCATGGAATTTTAATAAAAAAGTTGGGTCAAAAGTGTTGATTTGGTCATCAATGGCATGACGAAGCAATAATTATTTTCTGTTCGGTTTCTATTTACTTACAAATTATTCTAAAATCTTCAATTTGAGTCCCACTACTAATATATATGTATAGATTATAGATATATCAATATTTGTTTGTTTCTATAATAATTATTTTGAATATTTTATATTTGACTGTTGGTTTCTATTAATTATTTTGATAAAACAGTATTTTACTGAATAAAAATGTTTATTTTGATGTGATTCACAAATAATATTTCTATGAAGGTGCATATCCCCATATGCGCATCTTGCTTTCTTTTCTTGAGCAGAAAAATAAAAATAAAAATAAAAATGGGCACATAGTTGTTTGCCTCATCATTAAACCCTTGTTTACTTATAAGGATTATGATAGATATCCAACTCAATCTTTTGTTTAATTATATTTAGATAAATAGAAGATTAATCATGATAAATAGACGATTTAAATAAAACTATTAATGATATAATTTAATCACATCTTATATTTTATTTATCATTAATTTATCTCATCCATAAATGTAAACGAGGCCATGGCTTTCAAATGGGGTTCCCAATGCCATCTCTTTCCCACTCGCTACAAGTCACAATCATCACTTTTGATTGCTCCACATAATAATCGAACAAACCCCAAAACTTACCAAATAATCATCTAAAAAACACTCTAATCATGCTACTGATCATTATATATTCAATTTTTAAATAAACATCAAATATTAATAAAAAGAATTTAAATTAAATCACACTCATGCCTATAATTTTTAAATTTAAATTTTCTTAATTAAACTCGAGCTTTATTCTTATTATTTGAATAGGAATACAGGTCTATTTACCTCCTGTGATACGAGAAATGAGAAAAAAAATCCTTATGAATTTTTTTAGCAAACTACTCCCCAGTATTTTCCATTGATATGGGGATGGGGTAATTTGTTTTATTTTTCAAAATATAGGGGGGATAATTTGCCAAAAAAGAATTTGACAGGAGGGTTCCTCATTTTCCGTATCACAGGGGTAAAATTGCATTTAACAACATGTTTTTTTTAAATTACATTTAACCAAATTGAACCAGTCATATACTAAATGTGATTATACTTGTTATATGATTCATTCATATTAAATTGTTCACAAAATATATTACAAGTTGTGACTAGTTTAAGCTAGATTTGATCTGCGATAGAATTTTTCAATAAGAAAAATAAGTGATACGACTTGCAATTCAATCGGTGTTCTGTTGCGCGATGTATTTTTCGTTCTGGCTTTGTATAAACCTCACAATTTTATCCTGAAAAGGCACATCGCTAGGCATAGAAGGCCTTGGGACTTATAAACCACTCAAACTTCTCGTCTACAACCAATGTAGGATGCTTGCTTAAATCATTACCCAAAACGAATCAAATAATACGGTTTGCGATTCAATTGATGCTCCATTGAACAAAATATTGTTCACTTTTGCATCTTATGAATTTTACAGTTTTATCTTAAAAAGACACCTCGTTAGACAGAGAAAGTCTTGATTCTTATAAACTATTCAAACTTTCGTTGCAATAATCGTGAACCCGCTTATCTACGTCAGTAAGGCTAGAATTTTCCCGAGATAAGAATTGTGGGCCAATAATGCCCTTTACAACGTGAAAATTTGATGAGTTGAGTTGGAATTAAGATTCTCGATTGCTTTGCTTTATTAATCAACCATGTGTTTGTAATGCTTATCTTATAATACCTTATCTGTTTATTCTTTAATATTTGATTAGTGGTGACTGGTGACCGGAAAGACATCTCTATTACTTTGTCATTGTCTCCGTTCTTTTTTTGAGTGAATGGTAGGGGGGATAAAAGTTTCTTTCCTATCTAAGAATTTTTATTAGCGCCCTTTATTTTTATATAAGGGTGCATAAATAAAGAAAAGAAAGGGAAAAAAAAAAAAAGGAAAGGTGAGTCTGATGGCATAATATATAAGGTTAATTACACCTAGACCCTCTCTGAGAATGTAAAATTACATTTTCCCCCAAAGAAATTTTAAAATTATACTTACACCCCCTCTAAAAATTCTCTATTTATACTTGACCCTCTTTCATTAGAATTTAGATGAAAAATATTGACGTTAGCAAAAAAAAAAAAATTTACATAAGTTTTCAATTTTGCCAATCGGTTAACATTCTCATGTATATTTTTGTACTGATGAGAAGATAAATGTAATGTATATATATGGAGTGAGGTTAACATTATTTCATTTTTTCTTTATAAGTGCAAAATTATTACATGAGAATGTTAAATGAGGGGTAAAATTGAAAATTTATGTAATTTTTTTTTGCTAACGTCAACATTTTTCATCTAAATCTAACGAAAGAGGGTCAAGTGTAAACAGAGAATTTTCAAAGGGGGTGTAAGTGTAATTTCAAAACTTCTTTGGGGGAAAGTGTAATTTTGCATTCTCAAAGGGGGCCTAGGTGTAATTAACCCTAAAATATAATCAAAAAAAGGTTACTCTATGCTATAGTAAAATGTTTAGTTTACTAGTTTTTATGATCTAAGTGTAAGTAAATTAGAGTCCAACACATTAATATTCAAATCTTATTGAATTCTAGATGATATATGTGATATTAGTTGGATTAGTTGGTTTGAAATTGATTGCTAAAGTTCATATGAGATCATATCATGAAACTAAATAACTCAGACTTCAATATATTTTTATCTTTTGATAATACTTGTAGGTCAAGTTAAATTCATAAGAAAAACAATAAAATTACATGAAAAATATCATAATATTTGTGATTCAAGACGATAATGGTAGTCTTAAAGTTGAGATGCCTAAAGGGTCCACTAATAATGAAGATGGGATAAAGTTCGAGAGTATAGATGTGACATCAAGTGGAAAGCTAGACCTAAGAGTAATAAATACATGTACTAATTATGAATAATCCCCACCACACTCAACTCATATAGTCATATTCCAATAAACTAAAATTTATTCAAGTGGAATTTGTTTACAAAGTAAAGCAATACAAAGACAATTCCTGAAATTTGATTTAAAAAAAATATATATATATATGAGTGGGGTGTATAGCTTTCAAGTATGGAATTGAATTGTGGTGTTGGGGGGTTTGAGTGGTGGAGATTTGAACTTAATCTCATCCGACACACTTAAACAAACAAACACCAGAAATTGTGTGATTGAATCCAAGAAATATTGGAGTGATGAATGATGAGAGTGAGGAAAGAAACATATGCGGAAATTAATAATGTTGCTTCCTGGAACAAGCGACTTTTGAAACCCACGTCACAAATTCTGAAACGCGAATACCCAAGCCGCCCGCCTATTTCTCTTTATTTACGGATAAGCCATTTGACGACTTATAGCTACCAAGTACGGAAGCCCCCGCCCCTAGTTTCACTTTCACTAATTTCTCCTTGCGGTTTACGTCTGACGGTTAATCTCGTTTGCTAATTCTTTTCCCCCTTTTCTTTAATAAATTAAAGAGAGAGAGGAGAAATGAAAGGGGAAGGGAAGTGCAAAGGCAAGGGGAGAAAATAATAATAGTTTTTCTTTAAATTATTTAGTATGATTGAAATGAAAATAAATCTTAGATATTTTCATTTATTTAGTACAAGAAAAATAGATTGAGGAAAAAATATGTATTTGTACTTTTACTGATTAATCATTTCTCTTCATTTTGTATTACAAAACAAATAAGTTATATCATACTAAAATAATTTTAGTATATAAAAAATTAAAATATAAATTATTCCTTAAACAAAAACAAGAACTATAGTTATTAATATTAAAAATGTTCATCAAAATGAGTATTACTCTTTTATTCTAAAATTCTTAATTTAAATAAAATCAAAATTAATGACAAGTTAATAATAAAAAAAAAAACTTTGAAAAAAATACATGTTTACCTAATTGTTGACTTCAGCGTACTAGTTTTCTGACAATTTGGTTATTTTTTCTCAAAAATTATGTACCGGTATTATCAGTAGGAACGAGAAAAGAATTTGAGAAAAACTATATATAAGGGTAATATTATAAATAAAAAGTAAAATATAAATGTTTTTTTTTTGTTTTTTGTGCCTTATACATTTTACTTTTTCGCCAACTTTGAATGGAAGTAGAATTAGACTCCAGAAGGATTTTATATATATCATGTTTTACTTTCCCTCAATTTTTTTGTTCTAACTAAACACAAAAAAAAATTATACATTCATTTTTATTTTTACTTTTTTTTATATTCTCACTTTTCACCCCAACCAAATAAACCTTTCTTCTTGCAAAATAAAGAATTCAAATAATCGGAAGGAATGAAAATTGATTCCAGGTAGTTAGACTTTTCTCTGTTTTATTTATTTATTTTACATGTGTTGGTTGGTGCAGAATCGAGAAAAAAAGGAGGCAGAAGATGTTTATTTTTACTTTTTTTTTTATTTTTTGATCTGGATGTTTGTTTTTACTTTTGACCCATAGAGAGAGAGAGAGAGAGAGAGAAATGAATAATAGGGTAAAGTCAAGTTTGGAGCATTGAATTTGATGCGAGTGTAGAGACAATGAGAGAGAGTAGGTGTAGGATAGGGGTCCACACGCTTCCAAGGGCATTTACGTAGTAAAACTTGTAAACCATGCCCATTTATTGTTCCACCACCATTCCCCCCTACTTTATAACAAAATCAATACTCTAATCATCTTCTTCATTTCTCTTTCACTACAAACACCATTTACATTTCTCTCTCCTCTCTCATCCGCACACCAACTCAAGCTCAACTATCCACAGGTATGTTAATTCTATACGGTATTTCTTGAGGAACATGATTTCTCATCTCTGAGGCTGCGGCTTTCTGGTTTATGTTTAATTTAATTTTATCTGGGATTAAGGAGGAAGTTTTCATTTGTTCGATTTTTGTTTGGGTTTTGGAGATTCCTTTCTATACAAGCACGTATGTATTATTGATTTCTTTGTTTCTCGTTTGAGTTCTTGAAATCCTCGGCTTGCTGCTCAGCTGTTTCCGTTTTTGTTTTCAGATATTGTCTTCTATTCGAGTCGACAACTGAAAGTCTTACCTAACGTGTACTGCCTGTTTCTGGATTTTATTCTTGTTCTCAGAAGATTTTTAGCTGCGAGATTTGTATTTGATGCGGAATTTATTCTGATTTTTCCCTTAAATTTTGTTATTCTTTCTGAGGTGCGGCCGAGATCTTGTTTTCACTTTTCGTGTCAGTTACTGGTACAACCGTACAAAGTCCTGTTGAAGATTCATTATCTGTTTTTTTTTCCTTGCTGGATTGAATTTGTTAAGTGGAGAAGGTCTTTGTAATTCACCTTCCCTGATTGGATTATGACTGAAATTGAAGGTTTCTTTTCAGAGTAGTTAAATTGGGTTCATCTCGGAGATATAGGGACTTTAAATGTGTTCATTTATTATTAATTGATGGTTTTCCTCTTCTGCGGTTTTTCTATTGACATTCATAACATCCTGTACTTTGTAAAAACTTGGTGTGCTAGTAAACTTGTACGGCACTCTATATGACAGCTAATACAACCTTAAGAATTTCCTAAGGTAATTCTCCTTGTCTGGTGGTGATGTACTTGTGACATAGCAAAGGAGAAAGTAATTATTATTGTACTTCAAGTCAGCTATTTATTGTTTCTTTTTATTTAGATCTAAAGTTTGCTTAGTTGACTATGTTTATGCATTGTAATAGCCCATACTATTTCCTATGGAGAGGCTGCACGATCATGTTTGTGTTGTTTTCACTATTGACTTCATTTGTGTAGAAGCCTTTGAGGCTATCCTCGTAATAGCTGTTCCACTTTTTCCTCTTAAATGATCCCTACTGTTGATGTAAAGTTTTTATAAAAGCCAGCCTTGGAGGATGTGCAAGGCTTGAAAAATGTGGTGTTTGATGTCATACGTAGACTTATAATGATGAAATCCGTTAACCCTTTTGTTCTTTCTATTGGCAGATTTTGTTGGTTCTCATATTCTCCTGCAAAAGGCCGCAAGCGTCCAAGTGAGGGTACAGCTAATATAGCTACGCCGTCTCATTGTGTTGCGAGAAAGAGTTCTTGATGTCAATTGAGATCTTGTAACCCTTTGTAGGTGAATGACATAAGCTTCTCTCGTACCATTGTTCCCTTAACCGAAGTCGCAGCAAAGGAAACGTCAAATAAACTTGTCCAAGCTTATTGCAGCTTTTGTTGAGATGCAAGCATCCCAAGAATCTCAAACATCTGCCAGTTTCCACAGTTTCTACAACCGGCCTGTGCAGCAGATTGACCCATATGGCCTTTCAACTTTCCAAGTTCTGAACAATGATTCAACTAGTAGCAAAAGCCAGGGGACTGGGTTTTCTTTTCAAACTGACACTGAACAATTCTTCACACTGGAATCAACACCAGCAACTGATTTTGCTGCCTACAGTTCACCTTCAGCTGTAAGTGTCTCTTCCTATCAGAGTCCCTTTTCCCCCCAGGGTTCTCATTCATATGGGTCTGATCTACATCACTCATCTGATAATACCTATGGTTCACCTTTGAGTGGGTCGTCTGGGGTTGAGGATGAGAACAAGTTGATGCATGCACTGTGGGTATTGAGGAACGAATTGCTGGGGCCTGAATCGGATACCGATGATAGTGGATCCTTTAATGGTATAGTCACACAGCCCTCTCCGTTCACAAGGTACAACAGAATCCTTGAAATGGCCCCTCACATGGACCTGAAACAATTGCTTGTTTCCTGTGCTGAGATAGTATCAGAAGCTGATACTATCTCGTTCTCGGACAGGCAGGTCGCATTATCAGCTGCAGAAGCTTTGATGGAGATATTAGAAAAGCAGGTCTCAGTTTCTGGTGAGCCAATACAAAGATTAGGTGCATACATGTTGGAAGGACTCAGAGCGAGGTTGTTATCCTCGGGCAGCATAATTTACAAAAAGTTGAAGTGTAAAGAACCAACAAGTTCGGAATTGATGTCTTACATGCATGTGCTTTACCAAATTTGCCCATACTACAAGTTTGCTTATATGTCCGCTAATGTTGTCATTGGGGAAGCCATGGAAAACGAAAACAGGATCCATGTTATCGATTTCCAAATTGCGCAGGGTAGTCAGTGGGTTTCCTTCATTCAGGCTCTTTCACGCCGGCCTGGTGGGGCCCCATATATTCGCATTACTGGTATCGATGATGCCCAATCAGCTCATGCCCGAGGCGGAGGACTGGACTTAGTTGGGCAGAGGTTAGCACAAGTAGCTAAATCATGTGGAGTACCGTTTGAATTTCACGGTGCGGCTATGTCCGGGTGCGACGTCCAACTGGAGAATCTTCAGGTTAGACATGGAGAGGCATTGGCTGTGAATTTTCCCTATATTCTGCACCACATGCCAGATGAGAGTGTAAACACCATGAATCATCGGGACCGCCTCCTTAGACTAGTTAAGAGCTTGTCACCCAAGGTTGTGACCCTTGTTGAACAAGAATCCAACACCAACACTTCTACTTTCATCCAACGATTTTGTGAAACCCTTGACTATTACACAGCAATGTTCGAGTCCATCGATTCAGCACGTTCAAGAGAGGACAGACAGAGGATTAGTGCAGAGGAACACTGCGTGGCAAGGGATGTCGTCAACATAATAGCTTGTGAGGGGACTGAGCGGGTGGAAAGGCATGAGCTTTTCGGTAAGTGGAGACTGAGACTCATGATGGCTGGATTCTCTCCTGTCCAATTAAGTCCATCAGTCGGCATTGCCATCAGGGATATGCTCAAAGAATATAGCTCGAATTACAGATTTGCAGAGGGCCATGGTGCTCTATATCTTGGATGGAAGAACAGAGCTTTAGCAACATCTTCAGCGTGGAGATAACAATCAAAAGTGAGAAATGAAACGATAAGAGGAATATCATCATAAATCTGTAGATTTACAAGATAGGGTCCGTTTTACTTGTAAAGTAAACTGATACTGTTTTTTTGTGCTCTTCTTTCCTAGTTGATGAAAGCTCTCGAGAGAAGCTTGATTCTGACTTGTAGACATCGTGTAAATCCCATCACTGAGTTGTACTAGAATGATCTAAATGGGACAGGACCTAAATTGTTCTGATGCTGCCTTATGTTGTGGTACATTTGAGGGACCACGTTTTTATATACATTGTTGGATGTGTGTATTCATATTTGAAACTTCAATTTAGGCTTGTTTAGAGTAGACCGTTAAAGCAGTCATCACCTTTTTTAGTTGTGTGTTAACTACTGTTTTGAGTTATGGTTTGGACGCATTGGCAGCACAGCGCTCAAATCTTTATTGCACGATTACATTGAAACGTATCTGTTAACTTCCAAGACCAGCCTGATACCAGAACGGCGATAGCGCACTCTGATGCTATATATAGCTGTAGAAGATGTTTCAGATATATGAACATGACTTTTTTTCCTAAATGTGTCTTTTATTTCGGAAGCTCCTCCTGCCTACAATCAAAAGGGAAGGAGAAAAATTCAAAGTGAATCAAACCGCAATAGGCATCAGCTTGAACACATAGAGAAGATAAGTGATGGTGAGAAATTCGGGAAATGAATAGTCTAAGCACTTTGTCTTGAGTTGTAACAAGGAAATGCAAAGATAAGAATATAGAAAGTAGAACTTCTATTAATGATATGAAAATGGTCTACAAAGTGAGATTTACCCCCTATTTATATTAAATTCCAGGGGGTGAAAATACAATATTATCCCTCAACTTCCCTCAATCCTACGGTCTAGATTAAATTGTCGAGGGTAGCTTCGTCATTCTATGTTCCCCACTTCCTTCGATGGCACTAACGTAATAATCTTGAAATCTTGAGGGTCTCCTCGGGCTCCGGCTTTGTCAACAGGGATGGTGAAGTAAGATACCTCTTCAAGTCCTCAAAAACAGCCTGACACTACTCCGTCCAAGAAAAACCTTCCACCTTTCTCAACACCTTGAAGAAGGGAAGTCCTCGTTCTGAGGACTTCGAGATAAAGCGATTAAGCGCTGCCATCCGTCACGTCAGTTTCTGGACTTCTTTTATCGTCTGGGGAGGTTGTATTTTCATGATAGCCTCAATTTTTTCCGGATTTGCCTCTATCCC
This sequence comes from Sesamum alatum, assembly GCA_034509735.1. NCBI lineage: Eukaryota > Viridiplantae > Streptophyta > Magnoliopsida > Lamiales > Pedaliaceae > Sesamum > Sesamum alatum. The sequence continues at coordinate 52,081,838 of JACGWO010000001.1, read as the reverse complement.
TCTTTGAGAAACCATGAACCCTAGGAACTTCCCCCCCTGAACTCCGAAAGTGCATTTTGCTGGATTCAGCTTCATCCCATATTTCTTCAAAGTGCAAACCTCTTACGGCTTTTGACCAACATATCATCTATATACCCCTCCATGTTCCTTCCTATCTGCTCCCGGAACATGCCATTTACCAACCTCTGATACGTGGCACCCGCGTTCTTCAAACCGAACGGCATCACTCTGTAGCAGTATGTCCCTTGCTCTGTCACGAAACTTGTCTTTTTCCTGGTCCTCGCATGCTAATCGGATCTGGTTATACCCTTGAATTGGATCCAGAAGCTCAATAATTCACATCCTGAAGTTGAATCAATAAGTGCGTCGATCCTAGGCAAGGGCTATGAATCTTTGGGGCAGGCTCGATTTAAGTCGGTGAAATCTATACACATCCTCCACTTCCCATTGCTCTTTGGAACTAGGACCACATTGGCCAGCTACTCGGGGTAATATACCGGTCGAATATAGTCGACTTGAAGCAGCTTCTCGACTTCCTCGCCAATTATCTTGTTTCTCTCCACTCCGAACGCCCTCATTTTCTGCTTTACAGGTTTTGTCTTTGGGTCCATGTTAAGTTATTGAGCTATTCTGGATCTATTCCTTCCATATCCGACAACTCCCATGCAAATGTCTTAAAAGACTCTTGTAAAAAATCTATGACGAGGCGCTCCGTCTGCGCGCTTAACAACGACCCGATTTTCAATGCCCTTTTGGGATTGCCCAGGAATTCCACAATTTTAATCTCCTCGAAGGCCTCCATTCTTTCTTCTTCGACTTTTCTCTTTTTGGCCTCTCTCCGAGTCTCTTCGCTTTGTTTCTCTTGGGAGCTTCTTTTGTTTGGCTCAGGAAGGTATCCCCCAGGAGACCCTTTGCTGCAATCAAACTTCTATTGCCCTCGTCTTTCCCCTCACGGACATCTATTGGTTTCTTTAGTATACTGGCATAACATTCTCTTGCTTGCTTCCTATCCCCCACCACCTCTCCTATGCCTTCAGGTGTTGGGAATTTTACCTTCATGTGGTAGGTGGATATCACAGCCTGGAAGAGGTTCAAACTCGGCCTCCCAAGGATCACATTGTAAGCAGAAGGTGCATCCACTACCAGAAACTTCACAAACTTCTTCACTCGCCTGGGGTATGTCCCTATCGAGATTGGCAATGTGGCCTCCCCTAACGGCACTACTACATCCCCGCTAAAGCTGGTTAAGAGGGTATTGATGGGCGTAAGTTGCACATTGTCGATCCTCATATGAGAAAAAGCTTTATAAAAAAGGATATCTGTTGAACTCCCACTATCTATTAAAATCTTCCTCACCCAAAAGTTTGATACTGAGGCTGCCACAACTATTGCATCATTGCAGGAGGGAAGACTCCCTTCCAAGTCTTGATCATTGAAAACTATCTCCCCCGTGGAATGTGCTCGAGGTATCTCCTTGACCTCAATACAGGCAACCTGGTTGGCAACGTTCCCCGCTGCTCTCGCGGCAGCTTTCCTAGCTCGCCCTGAGTCCCCTCCGGCCAGTCCTCCCGAAATGACCCCAATTAACCCAACGGTCGGAAGGTTATCTTTTCTCTCTTGATCTGCCTCATCCTTAACCCCCATCTCGAGACGGGGTGTCGCTTGCTTATTTTCGCAGGTGACTTCCCGAGGTCCTTGCTTCATCTTTGCCACAAATTCTTTCAGGCAACCTCTCCTGATGAGTTTCTCAATTTCATTCCTCAAATGGTGGCATTCCTCAGTGCTGTGGCCTCGATCCTTATGAAAGTGACTGTACTTGTCAGATTTCATTCTCTGAGGACTGTCCTTCATCGGATAGGGCCATCTCACTAGCCCCTGTCGTTCAGCCACGGCGAGAACTTGAACTCGCGGAGCATTCAATGGGGTGTACCTCACCAAATCCCCCAGTAGCAGTGGCTTACGTTCCCGCCTCACCCCCTCTAACCTGGGGGGAAATCTCCTTTCCTCTTCATCAGCTTTCCGCTTGAGGGGATTCGCTGGACGCAATCGCACTGTCTCCTCTATTCTGGTGTACTTTTCTGCTCTCAGCAGCAACTATTCCTGAGTCGAGGGGCGCTTCCCTGCTATCGACTCCTTAAACCGCCCTCTTCTCAAATTCTGCTGCATGATGCTAGCCAGAAGCTCAGGATTCACGTGTGGGACTTCTAACAATGCTTCCGAGAAGCGTTGCACATACTCCCTTAGACTCTCATTCTCCCGCTGAACTATTGTGAAAAAGTAAGAAGCGGTCTTGGGATACCGCCTGTTTATTGAGAAATGGTGCATGAAGCGCTGAGAAAGTTGTTCAAATAACTCAATAGTCCCTGGCGGTAGCTAGTTGAACCATGCCATTGTTTTCCCTGAAAGGGTAGTCCGAAATAGCTTGCAATATCCCGCATGCTGATGTCCAGTAAGTCGGCTCTAGCCAAGAAACGGTCAAAGTGATCCTGAAGATCCCCTACTCCACTATACTCGCTTAAACTTGGAATCTTGACTCCTGGATGGATGGCTTCTGCCAATATGTGGGGGACGAAAGGACTCCGCCGTGAAGGCGCCACTACCAAAGGTCGCGCCGGATACCCTGGGGGCCCCAATGGATTGGGGAATATCTGCGCGGGGGGGAGGGGGGGACTCCTCTCTCGTAATGTCCACCTCCTTGCACCGGCGGCACCCCCTCCTGAGGAGGTGGGAAGTAGTTATCTTCATGTCCCCCATGCGATGGATGCGGGAAGTAATCTTCTTCGCCCATGCCCCTGTGAGGAGACGAGGGGTAAAAGTTATCCTCAGGCTGCGTGGCCCTGCTGTTAACCTCCTCCTCATAATCCATGCCTTCGATGGCATCCCCTTGCCTCTGCTCACCCAAGGGTGCGTCTTGCCCCCTCCGAGGATTGCGAGGGGGTCGCGGGGGCACTGCGCGTCCGGCAATATACTGCGCTACGGCCCTCTCGGCAGCTTGAGCGGATGCCTCTTCCACCAACTGGCGAAGAGCCTCCTGAGTTATCTGGATAATTGGAGGTGGGAGCCTCAACCTCCTCGTGCCTCCCTTCCTCTTGGCTTCGCGCTGGTGGTGGATTCTCCAGGGCGCGGCCTTGCTCCTCATCTCGGTCTTCTTGCCTTCGCGCTTAGGAGTGTACGCGGTGCGGGTTGGGCCAATTTAGGTAATTTTTCAGCCCAACCCGATGTTTGCAGTTTTTTAAAAATTTAGCCCAAGCCCAGCCCGACAATCATCAAAATCGCACTTTGCGGTCTAATTGGGTTGGCGCGGGTTGGGACGGTTTTTTGCGTTCTTTAGTATAAAATCAATTACCTATACAATAATAAAAAGAAAAAAAATAAATTCAACTATTCTAAATACATAAAATTTGTAATTTCAAGATATATATTTTAAAGTCACAAATAAAATTCTACATACTAAATAAATTAATAACATTCATTATGCATTCTCTCTCAAGTTTCAAATAACATTTTACAAAATAAAAGTCACAAGACATTGAAGAGTTTGAACTTCGAAAACTCTTTGTTTTCCTCTTTTATCTATTTTTTATTTCTTAAGTTTTGATTATTAGAAAAAGTATCTATTTATATAATAAATTATTATTATTATTATTATACAATGATAATAAATATTATATCATACATACATATTATACTAATTTACCGCAAAGGAAGTGGAGAAAATATTTTATGAGTTCAATAATAAAAGAAGATTTTTAATTTTTAATGCAAGAAATAAGATAATTTGAGAAATTAAATAAAGATTAACACTATAAATTGGAAATATAATGATAGTTTACATATTTTTATTAATCAATTATTTATCAAATTTAAATCACTAAAAACATGTGTATACTAACTTAATTTATTTGTAGGAATATATAACGTTATGTTCTTTTGTTATTTTCTTTTTTCTTTTTTTTGTATAGTTTAATTGGAACACAATAAGCAGAAATGTAAAGATTTGAGATATTATATTATTTAACATAAAATAAGATATGAAGATGAATATAAAACATATTACAACAATATGATGATGTAAGCTATTTTAAGTTTTTGCATTTATTATTTGTATAAAAAAATATAAAAAAGTATCTATAACCAAGAATAAGTTGAACAATTGATTTCATTTATATATGTATTAATTTATACATATATTATCAATACCAATAAAAAAATATCGTAATTGTTATTATTATCTTGAATACTAATTTATGTACTATCAAAACTTTTATATATATTTATAAAGAATTATAGGTTTTTTTTTCAATTATCACTATTATTGCGGTCGAGCACGATCTATGCGGTCCACATAAGTATGAAACCAAATCCGATTGCTAAATTGCGGTCTTTTTTTTATTAGCCCAAGACCAACCCAACCCACCCTTAGCCCGCTAATTGCGGTGCGGTTTAGGTTGGGTCGGTCGGTTGGGGCGGCCCGGCGGTTTGATTGAACACCCCTATTCGCGTTGGTGGATTCTCCAGGGCGTGGCCTTGCTCCTCTCCCTTTCCTCTTTCGGGGTCTTCTTGCCCCACGTTCGCACTCCTTGCTCTTGAACGAGTGTGCATCTTCGATGCCTAGACTAGGTTCCCACAGACGGCGCCAAGCTAATGGTGTGTGATTCGGGAAATGATTAGCCTAAGCACGTTGTCTCGAGTCACCGCAAGGAAATGCAAAGATAGAAAAAGTAGAAAGTAGAGTTTCTATTAATGAAGTTCAAATATCTTACAAAATGACATTTACCCCCTATTTATAGTAAATTTCAGAGGATGAAAATACAGTATTGTCCCTCAACTTCTCTCAATCCTACAATCTAGATTTAATTGTGGAGGGCACCTTGGTCATTTCACGTACCCCACTTCTTTTGCAACTTTCCTCAAATAACCGCCGCCAACTTCCTTCGATGGCATTGCTATAATTTCTTTAATATCCTGAGGACATTTTCATAATTTCCCTTGCTTTAATTTCCTATCCCTATCAATATGGATGTTTCAGAATGATAACTCTGATTATTTTAGGATAAAAAAAGGAAATGCAAATATATATTTATGGGTAACAATTTTTGCTTCAGTATTGTTTAAGGGCTATTACTGATTTATGGTTATCATAATCTGAACTTTTCTCTTGCCAACTGTTTCTTCAGTTTATTCCGGGAGAAAATGTCCAGAGAGAGTTCCCGTTTCATTGAGTGATTAATATTATATGAGAAATTGAGCATCAATAGCTTTCATAGCTCAGTTGGTTAGAGCACCCGTTTAGTAAGCGGGAGGTCTTGAGTTCGACTCTCAATGAAAGCATGGATCCTCCTTTGGTACTTCTTTTGTGGTTTCAGGTTAAACAATATTTGTGGTAGGTGTTAGGAGGGGATATAGTGTCATGGGTGAGATTTACCACATCTCACGTCACAATTATCATTAACAAATATTATGATTATGGTTTAAAGTTTCCATCGAAATTATGAAAACGTTTCTCTTTTTTATATTATGAAAACAAAAATACATGATAGTTTCGAAATTATCTAATTTCCTTCGAAACACTTCATTTTTCTTAATTTTCTTTCGAAATCTGAGTTTTCTAAGAAACTTTTTATTTTTCCTAATTTTTCAGCGAAACATTTATTTCATATTTTTAGCTACAAATATATGAATTCTTGTGTTATACATAAGTATTTCATTTAATGATAAAAAATTTAATATTAAGCTAAATTAGTAATGTTATGTGTATAAGTATCAACGTAATACAGATATTTTATAACACATAGTTAAACATAACTATTATATTATTATTTAGTTTCAATAGCAACTACATCAATTAATAACTCCATATACTACATAAATACAATGTTAATTGGCTAAATGATACAAAATTAAACTACATATATTTGAATTAAAAAAAAAAAAGAAAGGTAATATTTTAAATTTTTTCTATGACTATTATGTATGTTTCTTTAATTTTACGATTTTTTCATAACGCTTCCGAAAAGTTTCTAATATTTATAAACTCGAAACATTTATTGAAAACGAAACTTTAATTCATGATTATAATTGTACTATTTTTCTCTCTCTTTTAATTATTACTAACAACTAAAACACGCTGTCCTTGCATTCAATTTTTTAAATGCAAATCAAGGTAAGTATAAAAAAAATAATTGTAAATAAAATAAGACTGTATATTCATATGGAAATCATTCATTTGTAGATATAATGAGTTCACATAAAAGCATCGACTTCCTACACATTATTTCGTGTTATTGGTGAACAATGGATGGTTTTTCTAATTTGATTTTTTTCTTCATAACTCTATTTTTGTTTCTTGAAAAAAAAAAAGATAATTTTTTTGTTTACTTTCTTTCTCCTAATCATTGTCTCAGCTTTTTTTCAATCAATGGAGGAGACAGAGGAAAGGGATTCAAAATAAAAGTCAAAGAGTTTGGATTTAAGCTTGCAGCAGCATAAATTGAGGGAAAAACCTTCATTTTGCAAAATACAATAAAACCTCTATAAATTAATAACCTTGGGACCATGAAATTTTATTAATTTAGAGAGGTATTAATATATCGATAAATTAATATTTTATTAATTAAAAGATAGACTTTTAAAATTCAGCAAATTTAGTACATATGTACTGAAAATAAATGAATTCATATATGTTTCATTGATTATATCCATGCATCAACCAATTCTTTGTAATTAATTAAATATATTCATGTATAATATCAATTCATTGTATACAATTAACTATTATATTCATGGACGCATGTATCTATTCATTGGAATTACTTAAATATACATGTTTATATTAATTCATTGCATTTAAATAACTATTATAGCCAATTAAATATATTCATGCATGATGAATGAAACATATACTATATAAATCTCAATATAAAAATAAAATAATTCATAACACCCAATCATGTCTTCTCATATAAAAGGCATCGCAAAATCATTCATGAATGATCAAATGCGTAAAGCATTATATGAGTATAAGAGAGACCATCCCACATGCACTCAAAAAGATTTACAAGAGTGGGTTGATGAAAATATCGTTTGAAAGTTAGTTAAGGTACAATATCAAACACTTGACTGCAATTAAAAAAGTTATGGATGAAATCCAATTAAATTTAAATTTTAAGAAAAATCAAGTAACAATAGATTCATATTTTAGCAAATTACCATAATATTTATAATTGTATTATTTATGAATTATTCATTTAGAGTTTTAATAGAACCTAATATTTATAAAGGGATTTTTCGAAAAAATTATTATCTTACTATCTTATTGAATTTGATATTTTTTTACAAAGGCCCAAGTCGGAACCGGAAGATTTTATTATTTTAGAAAATTTATTAATTTATAGAGGATTTATTGTATTTAGTAGGAGTAATGGATAGTTGTAGTGAGAGTACTAATAGAAATTTTATAGATATGAAAATATAATTTTCGTTGATTTCATAATTGAAAAGGGTAGTAGTTTGATAAATATTATTTCCAAGTCCAACATTGGAAAATATGGAGAGACTTTTTGAGTTAATGTGGGGCCAAAGATATTTGTATAAACAAGAAATTCAAAATATATAGTTACTTTTAAATTATTATTGTATGATTGTTACATGAAGTGTAACAACATAAGTAGTTAAAAGTCATTATTTGTTGATTAGTTGAGTTTTTTGTTTTTTGATATTTTTTGAGAAAATATCTGATATATAAATATTTTGAATTTGTGTATATGTGACTAACTTCTTATAGTTTAAGTGCAAAAAAACTTGAATTTTGATGGACTTAAATTATTATGTCTATTTGATTACAACTTTTGATTAGTCACTGCAATAACTTTGGTATGCCATCTAATTTGTAAGCCTGAATTAGTTGAAATTGAAGGTTGTTTTAGTTGTAAAAATCCCTATAAGTACTTTAAAACTGGTTTATAAGCAGAAAATAGGAAAACATAAATCAAGCACATGCAATCATCATCTCAATTATCTAAAAAGCTTTTTGCCATATCTACAAATTGATTAATTGCATCACAACATTTAGGCACAAATTGTTAAAATTGTGAAAAAAGCCCTCTAGAAATGAACTATTATTACCAACAATAAACATAATCTACAAAATTAATAAGAAAAAAAAGATAAAATAATTTTTTCACATTTTAAGTTGCAACTCCTTGAAATTTAAAAGGTGGAAGAAATCAATTTTTAGAATTCCTCATTACCATTCAAATCGCATAACTTGAATAATTGAAAAATACATTTATTAACCGAATATGAAAGTGGTAATGAACTGAATCTTATTCAAAAAATAGATAAATTAAAAATAATTGGTTTAGTTAGTAATCATATTAAAAATTACATCTATTAATTTTATCTATAACAATTATAACCAAAAACAGATAAAATTTTATGAAAAATAATTTAAAAGTAACTTTAATAGATATAATTGTTAAAACTATTAATAGATATAAATTGTTAAAATTTGTTATAATTAACAATTGTTAACGACTATTAATTAAAAAATTATAACATAATAATAACATTGTTAAAAGTGACAATAGTATTTTGTTAATTAATAGAAGAGATAAGTGGTTCATCTAACATAGAACATGAGAATTTTTTTTTTTTTTAAAGAATAATCGCTAATGAGAACATGGAATTTTATGTTTTTTTTTTAAAGAATGAGAATTGATAAAAAGGGCATATTAGGTAGTTTGAAAATTTAGTATGAGAACTATCACTATTATGTTGAATTTCTATTTTTGACTTCCACAAATTTTAGATTTCACTTTGTAGAAAGAAATATGAAAATGAATTATGCAAAGGCAAAAGGTAAATTTTGTAAAATGTCTAAATAGCTTCCATTCCAGATAGAAAAGATACTTTCTTTTTATAATTAGTACAGATAAGCGGTTTCCAATCTACATAGTTGTTAGGTAATAAAACTCAAAGGCCGAAATGTTACATTTTCTGGTATACCCGCAAGAATGAGTTTTATTATTGTTCAATGGGCGTCTTGAACTTTTATAACAGCAGCGCCACAATTTGAAATACATACACATGTCATAGTTTCACCTTTTGAATAGTGTAAACTCTTGCACAGTTAGTATCAGATCTCATTCGAAAAGTTCGTCAAAAGAATTTTCAGTATAATTCTGTTTGGACACGAAGATGCAGAGAACAAAAACTTAAAGCAAAGCAAATTGAAACACAACACCCATAGGCTGTATGAATTTTCAAATAGATGCCTGGATTTGATAGAATTTGATTCCTTAAACACAATACCAATACAATTTCATAGAACAGAAGCAACCCAGCTTCAATCCTAAACTTTATACACGCAGATTTCTACAAAAATGTAAGAAGGCGGAATCCTCTATAAGATCATAGGCAACGCCTATAAAACCGAACTAATCTGCCTGTTCTGAGACTCGAGGACAGCCTTTGTAGCCTCCTTAACCACTTGTCCACTTACATAGTGCTGGCGGCACACGGGCATATACACTTCAGCCCCAGCAATAAGTTCCGTTTTAGTCTCATCCGTCTTCCTCAAAGTAAAGAAAGCATGTTTACCACATACCTCACATCGAGCAGTTAATTTTGTAACAGAATCAGCAATGGGGATTATATCAAGCACTGAACCAAAGCTCCTTCTGCCAGCAAGCAAAAGGAAAGGAGAAAATTCTCAGTGAATCAAACCGCAGTAAGCATTATCTTGAACACATAGAGACAGAACAATATCTTATCAGACAGGCTGATACCCAAGAAGGCCTAAGACAAAGAAAGAGTCTCCAGCCTTCAATTGGCGTCTAAGAAAACAGAGAGCTACCTCAAATAGTCACCATCCAAACCAGCAACTATTACAGTCTTCCCATCATGATCAGCAGCTTTGCTGCAGAAATCATATAGATCTTCGAAAAACTGAGCTTCATCAATACCAATTACCTCTAGCTGTTATCATGTCAACGAGAAAATATTAGCATTCATACTATCATCGGAAACCTCTGGAATTTTTTCCAATAATGCTGCAAATTAACTGCTTCAGTTCACATGTAGATACAGAACCGTATTTCCAAGTTAAAGGACCATGGACATCCACATGAGAGTAAACAATTATGTGTTACAGTTCAGCAATACCTTATCATACACTTCAGCCCCCAGCTTTTCTCAGAACGATGAGAGATCAATGGCAGGCACGGCAACTTTTCTCCATCATGTGTCACAATAGAGTCTAATCCATACCTTGAATCTTTGTTCGATTTTATTATTGCCACACTTCTGCAAAATCACAAACCAAAACAAGATTTGATATAGACCAATGAACTGTTAAAAGATGTTATGCAAGTATGAAATTAGTAGAGCAGCAACATTAATTTATAGCACTTCATCAAAGACAATGCATTAAATAACTCGAACCTGCCATTACTGCTCTCGGACTTCATTCTCTTAAGAAGGGTGGTAGTTTTTCCGGCGAACATGGATCCCACAATGACGTGAATCTCGCCGCACCTCGCGCCCTCGGTGGATAAGCCTCGACATTGACCGGAACTAGAGGGTTTTGAACAATTAGCAAGAGAATTAATTATAGACAGCGTGGGACGAAAATTAGGGTTCTTGAAGAGTTTAATCTTGGTGGTTGAGCAATGAAGAATGGAGGGGTGGCAGTGGAAGTAGAGGGAAAGAGGAGCTGCAGCGGTGGGATTGGAGAGAGCTGGGCTGACAGTGAGGACTGATTTCATTCCGAATATTTTGAACATCTATGAGTAATGTGCGAGTATTTTAATGTCGAATTTTCGCAGAGGAGAGTGAAATTACATCATTTACGATACGAGTGCGTATGGAAGTGTGCCGATTGGGAGATAATTGTGTGGAAGGGTTCTGAGTTCTTGAGAAATGGAAGCCCAATTTAGGGTTTAGCTTTAGGGGTTTGGGACTGGAGGGAACGCCCGGAACAGAGAAAGGAAGATGACAACATTCAAAGTGGGACCCCTCGTCATATGGCCCTTTTTCAAATATCCTTAAATCAAATTTAAAAAAGAAATGTCCTAAAAATGGGCGATCAAAAAATTTCAAAATCGTTGGAATCAAATTGAATCAAATTACTTTTTATGATTTATTTTTTAAATTATAATTTTAAATTTTTAATAAAATCGTACAGGACTTTTGATTTGGTTTGAATTTATAAACTAAAAAAATTATCAAAAATCAAACCGCACTGTTAAATATATAATTAACTTTTTTAAATTATATATATATATAACAATTTAACAATTTTTAATTAATTTTTAGAAGATTTCATGTTCCAATTGTAGAAGTAAAAAGTTCATATGTTATCAAATGTCCACATTGCAAAGCCCATTTTTTGTAAAACTTAATTAGAGTTGGGCTTTATAAAAAAAATATGTTTTGATTTTCAAAACAAATCAAGCTCATGATAATTTTCTCATTCCTCTTCATTCTTTTTCATTTTTCCTCATATTCTTTCTCTCTTTTTCCTTCCCCTTTCCCTATTCTTTATTAGCCATCTGTGCACACGTGATATGTGAGCAAATAAAAAAATTGATAAAAATATTAAGATATATTAATTAGTGTGTTTAAATTACGTATTTTGATCAATTTTAGTATATATGTGATCTATTTTATGTCGAATTTTAGTAGATCATTAATCATATATTTGTTATTTGTCTGATCTAAAATATTTTATAAAATTAATTTGCAAAAACACTTAATGGATGAGCATAATCTACTTATATTATTATAGAAGAAAATATTATTTTCCTCTAATAAATGGTGGTTATATCATATTTCAATCACTTCTTTTCAAAAAATTTGCCCTTCAATACAAAACTAAATTTTAAGTTGAATAAGTATATTTATTAAGATTTTCAAGGATAAAGACACTTTTTTAATTTAAAATTCAATTTTGTTTCGGCAGCCAAAATTTAAAAGAAGTGGTAAAAGTATGAGATAACCGCCATTATTAGAAAAAAAACAACATTTTCTTTTATAATAATACATAGATATATATCATTAGAAGACCCTTGAAATTGTTAATAATTTATTTTAACGTGTTAGAAACATGTGATTATACGATGATTTCTGATTTGAAAACTCAATATTCAATATATGATCGAATTAAAATAAAATGTATTTTTAGAAATTAGATATCATCAACTAAATAACATTGATCTCGTACCAAAAACTCCTAATTAATTTCAAAATAAGATTTCAAGTTGCATGAATTGGATAAAAAGTAAATAAAACTTAAATTAGTAAATTCACTTACTATTTGATACAAATCTTAACAATTAAAAAAAATAAATTTGTAATATGTAGAAAAATTCAAATATATATGAAACATATCAGTACTAACATTAAAAAAGCAAGCTTCAATTTGCATTAAAAACCACTTACTACTACATAACACGTTTAGAGTTGATAACCGGTAAATTTCAAATAAAAATAAGATGGTGAGAAATAAAATACTTCAACGTATGTCTTTTTAACAGAAAGTTTGAATATTTTTTCAGATTAAGTAATTGTACATATAGCCCATGAAGATGCATTAAAGAATGGTATTTGATATTACATGGAGAACAATATGCAGCTTTTTGTTAACGCCAAATGAAATTTCATAGTAATAAATAAAAAAAGACTCACAAATACCTCTGGATTATTGCTAACTTGATACTTTTAACTTTTGTACTTTGCATCTTGGATCTTTACGTGTAAAACTGCAAATAAATAACCTATGAATTTATATATATATATATGTATATATATATATATATATATTTAGAAGATAGCAGAAAAGGAAAAAAAATAAAGAACATATTAATTATTTGTTTCTTATTAAGACCAAATCCTGGAAAAACATATTAATATATTAGTTTGTGAGAGAGGTTTTAGACTTTTAATTGAATTTTAATTTGTAGAGAAAAAAAAAAGAAATAAAAAAAATGGCTTGGGAACATGGGTGGTTATGGCAAGAGGGTATATTTGGTAGTTTGTAAAATTGATATGAGAACTACCAAGAAGATGGTGAATTTTCATTTTTATCCTCCACAAATAATCAATTCATTTTATACAAATAAATCAACAAATGTATTTTAAGAAAAGCAAAGGGCAATTCTTATAAATACACATAAATAACTTCCATATTAGACACAAAAAGGTTTTTTTTTATAATTATTATAGATTATATCCTCCGACTCTTTGGCAGACATATAAGATTAAGTTGAAAGAAATATTCATTAGGTTTGAATTTTTGGGATTTATTATTTTTTGTTTTGTTGCTAATATTAAGTTTTTAATTTTTACTATAAAATTATTTTGTTTATCAAATGTTATTGCAGTTAGAACATGACATTCAGGATGATTTTTAAATACTTTTAATTGTATTATATCTTGAACAATTATATATTCAAATTTAATTATTTCGAAACTTGTAATATTTTGTTACTTAAAGATATTATTTTTAAATTATTGTGTATTTGACTTTAATTATTTCGATTACATTTTGTTAGCTTGTACATTTTTTTAAAGCTTTTTGTTAGTTTCAACGTCTTATTTTTGTTAAAAGTGGTAAAACCGTCAAATCGTACCTTTGCTTCTGGTTTCAAAAGTGGTAATTTGAAAAATTATTTTATAAAATCGTCAATGGCAATTCGATTTGAATTTAGCTTTAGAAAAATCGAAACGGAACTGTGATCACCCCTAATTTACTCTAACGGAGAAAAAACAAAAATAAAAACATATCAAAATTAAACCCCCAGTATCTTATTTTCATAATATAAAACTGAATTTTGTTTCTTATATATTGCCATCGTGAAAAAAAAGAAAACTGACAATTTGATTCTTGAAAATTAAAATATGTAACGAGTTAAATTAAGTAACCGTTTATGAAAATGAAATTTGTCGAGAGGATTTTACACTTTCTGTAAATAAAAAATTACTAAAAACTTGGAATAACTTTATTATACTCTAACATTTTTCAGTGGAAGAAAATAATTTATCAAAATTCCGAAAATGGTAGTTTCGGACGCAGAAGTGAAAATGGTTTTGCATTATTCCATTGCTTGTTTGGTTCTGAAATAGAAAGGGAAAAAAGAAAAAAAAAAAAAAAAGCGCCTGCAAACTGCAAAAGAATAACCAAATCACTAATTTTCTTTTTAAGAAAAAAGGAGAATAACGAATTTTGTGTTTGGGTGGGGGGATAAAAAGTGGGCAGGACCATCTCATGATTCTGTTCCTTCTTTTCTTTTCTTTTTTTTTTTTTCACCTTTTTGCTTTATTATTTTTCAAATATAAATAACAAATAATGTTAATATGTATAGGAATATCACTCATATTTTCATCACCCGGAAAGGGAAAAAAAAAAAAAAAGGGTTTGATGCCAACAGTTGGTTACCATATTCATGACAGCAGAAATGGTTCCACTTTCACATAATTCCATCATTTGTTGTTGTGCGGATGAACATGTATCTATGTGTATGCCCATTAGTTGACTTCTTGTCCCCTTCCCTTCCTATCAATTCAATTTCTGAGGTTATATTTCAATCAATAAATATTAATTCAAGAAAAGAATATATTTTGACTTTTCAAAAAGTTTTTTTTAATACAAATATATTATTAAAGTAATCAACAGACTATTACAATATTCAGTACGCATTACAACAATATTATTACATCTACCATCAATAATTTCAAAGCAAATCAAGAGACAATGTGCATACAGTATTATAAAAATAGACTCCACACCTACTTCGTAATTTGCTGTATTATTTTTTATTGTGTTGATATATAGATTGATCCAAATTTAGTTTATTCGATTATTAATGTAATCATTGCTTACAAAAATTGAAAAAAGATTGGACATTTTTTTTTTGAGAAAAAAAGGAAGTAATATGGATTAGATAGAATGTTGAATGGGTAATTAAGTAGAGTTTAATAAAATGAATATTAGAGCATAAAAAAGTGTTAGTTAGTAGTGGTGACGTAATGCATGTGCACTCAGCATTATGCAATTAGCGTTTTATGAGTGTGCGTTGTGTTAAGAATTTTAATTTAATTTAGAATTAATTGGATGATGATGATTGATGAGTGGGCAAACATGGGATTCGCTCTGTCCTTCACACACCCCTCCCACTTTTTATTTATTTTAATATTATAACAATAATAATAATATAAATACATAAAATAATAATAATAATAATTTTACATCAACCGAAAGTGGGCAGCCAAAATGAGTTCTGAAACCCCAACTTTCCAGACAAGTTTATATTTTTTTCACTGTACTGCTAATTAATTATATTTCCCTTCTTTTTTGCCCTTGAAATTTAGGGAATTTTTAACTTAAAATTATTTCGTGAGTAATTGCAATTAATAAATAATAGATTTATGTAATTTAAATAAAAGAGATAGCGAAGAGAAGTGTAGTAATATAGCGGGTGGGCTGACAAATTTATGCAGCAGCATGTGAGTACAGAGTGCCACTGCCCACCGTCCATTTCATTTAGGGTTCGTGTCTGCCTCAGCCTGCCCCTGCCTTGCCGCCACATGAAGCAACCATCTCTATATTTATTTCCCTAATAAAAATTAATTTTTATTTTTATAAAAAAAAGTATATTATATATAATATAATTCTTTAAAAGAAAAATACAGAAGTTAGTTCAAGATAGCTGGCTATCATGTACCAACAACAGATGGCTTCTCAAAGTTTGTAATTTTTTTATTTTTCATTTTGTTTGATGTAACAATTAATTACGGGTATATATATTGATGCATTACATAAAATTGAGAGACTAAATTTCAGTAGCTTCAAAGCATACGAGAAGTATAACCATACATTTTTCTTTGGAAAATGATAAAATGTGTAAAAATTATATACAAGAGAAACTGTAAAAACTTACAAAACTTAATTTAATTAATTAAATTGAGATCTCATGATCAAGAGGCTTAAATTATGGGTCAAGTTCTAATAAAATGCGGGCATTAATTCAATTTAATAGTAATTGTTGGGTTTATTATAATAATAATTATTAATTAATTGCACATATTTGATATTTATAATTAATGTACAGCGAGTGCGATTGCAAAATGAATATAGATAGATGGCTATAATTAAGCAAGTAGGAGAGTATATGAAGGAAGTGTGCGTGGGGAAAAATCAGACACAAGCAAGTCCATTGGTTTTATGGTGCCTCATGTATACAATAAATTCACTAATTTATGTTTAATGACTGTAAAGCGCATTGTCCGTTAGATTTGGCATCAATCTTGAAAAGGAGTTGGACCTTGATGATGATGATGATGATGTTGTTGCATAAACTGGAGGGCAGAAAAGGAAAATAATAATAATTTATTTTATGTTTTTTTGTTCCCTATTGAAAAAGAAAATCAGAAAATAAACCACGTTCATCGTCTCCTCTCCTACATTTCTTACACGAGAGGAGAGGATAGCCAAAGAGCGCTCTCTCTCTCTCTCTCTTTCTGTCTCTCTCTCTCTCTCATAATATATAAACTATATACATCACACAGAGACACACACAGAATACGTATAATATATCAACTCTATATTTACCCATTTTTGGATGTGAAAATCAATCTCCACGGGCCACACTATCTTTGGGTTTTCTCTCTCTTTCACATAACATATACTAATAAAAATATAGTTATATTATTTAAAAATATATATATAGATTAATAATCTATGGCAATTCATTTCTAACAAAGACTGAATTTTGGTAAACAAGAAAAAGAAAAAGAGAAGAAAAGAAGAGGGCCTTCAAGCCCTCTGCTTCCCTATCTATGCCTCCTCTCAGATCTTGAATTTAATCCATTCTTCTTCTGGGCCTTGATTATTTGGTAAACACAAGCACCTATCTTGCGATGTATTGATCTTTTCTTGCTTGTTTCAACTCAAAGTTTGAATCTTTATTCCATTTTTCTTCAGGGGTTTCTGATTGTGGGGTGCTGTTGATTTTCGATCTGTTAAAGATCAGATTGTCTCCTGTTGAACCAGAAAATTTGCCCATTTCTCGTTTAAGCAGGAGAATTTCCAGGTTTCTTCTCTTGTGTATTATTTTCTTCAAGGTATTCTTGTTTTTTTCTTTACTCATCTGCATTACCATGTTTCCTTATGATTGGATGTTATTGTTTCGATGACGGATTCTATATTGAGTAACCTATTTAATATATGGAAATTGAATTCTAATGTGAAGTAGTTTATTATGATCTAACTTCACTTGCTACTGGATCCCTCCGTCGCTCTAAACATTTAGTAACTTGCGTGATTTCTTGAATTGCTGATTGCGGTAATATATTGCGTACGTGGCAATAGATATGACAAGAAAGTTTTGGTATTGGTTGGACGGTAGATTTCATTAACTGCAAATTTGACTGTTTGATTCGAATCAGGTGTGCAACAGAATGGAAATGGAACCTGGGAAGTTGTTCATTGGTGGGATTTCTTGGGACACCAGTGAAGAGCGTCTAAGAGAGTATTTCCAAACTTTTGGTGAAGTGGTGGAAGCCGTGATAATGAAAGATCGCACCACCGGCCGTGCCCGTGGTTTTGGTTTTGTTGTTTTCGCCAATGCTTCCGTTGCTGAGAAAGTTGTCAGGGAAAAGCACATCATAGATGGCAGAACTGTAAGTCATGCATCCCGATTTCGCCCAGCAATCGTCATTCTTTTGCCAAATAAACAATGTCATTTACACTATGTGCAAAATGTCTGTGAAGTTTATCATAGGTCGAAATTCTAAAATGTTGATTAGTAGAAACTGTGGGTATACTTGCAAGACGGCGTTTCAATCGTTTATGCACCCTCATACACACAGAGAAGAGAATATTATGATTTTGTTTCCATTTGTTTGGTGTATATGACCCATATTGTTAGTAAATACAGTGGGTATACTTGCATGATGGTATTTCAAATTGTTTCATGCACTCTTGATCTATTTGTGTGGTTTATATGACGTAGTGTTGAAAAACTGTTAGCACTTCTGATGGCATTATGTGATGTCTGATTTTAATGTCATCGACTCTTCTGAGATAAGATGGAACATTCTCACAACAAATGGATGTCCTATGATCATGTTCTTTCACATGTTTTCTTTGGAGATGTTGGTAATAGGAGAATGAAGCACTTAAGAAATGAGTATGCTCAATTGTTGCAATTGTTCTTATCATTCTATCTTTAGTGCACTCGGTTCCTTGTCATATGCAGAACAATTTGTCTTTTTCTTTTTGGGATCTTAGACAATGGTTTATTAGAGCATGGTCTGAAGTTTCTCATGATTTGGGTATAGAAATCTATGTTAGTCGGGACTTGTTCAACAACAGCAAATTAATCTCGTTTTACCTGCAATCGTGAACTTCTTTGCATTTTGCAGTTTCATTGTGCTGGCAACTTCTTTTTTGTTTTTACTCCCAACTTTTCATCTATGCCTGTGTAAAGGAATTTGATATTATCTCTTATTTCGCCTGCCAAGTTAGAAACATAAGACTCTATTTATTATGTAAAAACACAGCAGCAGTTAAGTTACTTTATTATCTTCCATTCATCAGGTGGAGGCAAAGAAGGCTGTTCCTAGGGACGATCATCAAACCTTTAACAGAAACAATGGCAGCATCCAGGGGTCCCCTGGTCCTGCTCGTACAAAAAAGATTTTTGTAGGAGGGCTGGCATCCACCGTCACAGAAAGTGACTTCAAGCGGTACTTTGATCAATTTGGAACGATAACGGATGTGGTGGTGATGTATGACCATAATACGCAAAGGCCTAGAGGTTTTGGGTTTATCACTTATGATTCAGAGGAAGCAGTGGATAAAGTTTTGTTCAAGACCTTTCATGAACTTAACGGTAAAATGGTTGAGGTTAAGCGGGCTGTTCCTAAAGAGTTATCTCCAGGGCCAACACGAAGCCAATCAGGTGCCTATAACTATGGCCTGAATAGGATGAGCAGTTTCCTTAATGCTTATAGTCAAGGATATAATTCAGGCTCTCCCGGTGGCTATGGCATGAGAATGGACGGTCGATTTAGTCCAGTAACTGTGGGTCGAAGCGGATATCCTCCCTACAGCCCCTCTAATTATAACATGGGGCTGAATTTGGACTCTGGTGTAAGTTTAAACTATGGGGCAAGTGGAGATTCTGGTTTGTGCTATGGACGTGGGATGAACTCTTACTACAGTGGAAATACAAATCGATACAGTAGTCCTGTTGGCTATGATATGGGTGTTTCTGGAAGCGGGCCTTTGTTGAATACTACAAATCGGAATTTGTGGGGCAACGGGAGTCTTAATTATGGTACAAACTCAGTTGGTTCAAATGGTTTTGTTAGCTCTGGAACTGGAAATGCTGGCTTGGTTGGTAATTTTGGAAATATAGGGGAAATTTGGGGCTCCTCTCCTGTTTCAGCCCAAGCTGGGGGAAATGGTTCCTTAAGCAGCGGAAATATCGGCTATGGAAACGTGGAAAACAATTTTGGTGGCAGGACGGGTTATGGCAGAAACAATGGAGTCAGTGCTGGCGTAACATCATCATATTCCGTTCGTGATGGGGGTTTGGGAAACTTATACGGGAGTGAGTCCTTTTACGGTGATCATGCTTGGCGTTCGTCGTCACCTGAGCTCGAGGGTCCTGCCTCTTTTGGTTATTCCCGTGGTGGAGCTGCAGATGTAACACCTAACAACTCTGTTGGTTACGTCGGGGGCTATACTGTCAATGCTAGGTCAAATAGAGGTACAATTTTTTTTAAATCATCTCATCTCGACGTTTGTATGCTAAAACAAAACACACATCATCGATAAAAACGAATCTTATCAATCTACACTGCCGGCTCACACAGTGTTGCGTGTATCTCAAACAGGAATCGCAGCCTAGGCGCTGCCGTATTACTGTATGGAATACACTCTATTAAGATTACAGTAGGCAATACATACGAAAAGGGAGGAGGAGCATGCATGATTCAGACATGAGATGTTCCTTGGTGGAGGAGATGATGATACAGTGAATGAAGAATACCCGTTGTAGACAACTACTACTCATTCCCATGATGACAAAGATTTTGTGTAAGAGTAATTCGAACTTGAGCTTTCCAATATAGGAATTTGTTTCTTGTAATTTGTTGCAGGAGGAGGATCGAGGTCGGAAGAAAAGTATATTATTATTATTCTTATTATTATTATTATTATTATTATTACATCGTGCATTGATTTGTTGACATGAGACTGAGAGGCTTCTCTCTATTCTTTTGTGTAGAGTGGTACTACTACTTGCTACTAAATTTTTCTGCTGTAAGGCCTCCACTAAAATCCCCAGTTCTTGGCAGATGGAAGATTACATTTTATTGACTAGCCTTAGCCTAAGCCTAAGCCTAAGCCTAAGCCTAAGCCATGCCACATTTTTATTTACTACTAAAATGGAGTCGTCAGTCGTCAATCAATCTTGTTCTTATTACAACTTGTAATTTTTCATGTTTTATCCTTAATTCAGATGCATTTATTACAACTCTTGTTTACTGAATTCTTTTAGATGCATTATCTGATCCCATTTCTGCCCGGATGGATTGAGTTAGCCGTCTCGAGGCAGACTGCTAATCTCACCGTCACTACAAAAAAATATTATAAATGATCACGACTTAATATTTTGGCTATACGTGTGGAAACAACAACTATTAAACATTCATAATAATACAGTATTAATAAAATAGACAAATATCTATATTAATGGATTCGAATTCATAATATTTTAATTGAGATTTTACACATGTTGCTACCAATAATGTATTAACCAAATAATTGTAATTAAAATTTTGATTGAGATTTTACACATGTTGCTACCAATAATGTATTAACTAAATAATTGTAATTAAAATTTTATGAATAAGTTAGAGATCAGGTCGTGGATTTCAAACATGCTGCTAGATTAAGATGTCACCACAATTTCACAAAAGAGAAATATATATGTTGAGAATTGATTGGTTGGACTTTATGAAGTACATGCATGCATTTATTTATGGCGAGTGTTTCTTAGCTCTCCCTTCAATGCTAAGCATTTAAGATCATTGCAGCTCGGATGAATTCTCCATTATAGAAAAAAATATTTACAAATATTTTTTTTTTCCATTAAATGTCCATGGACCTATTAATCTATATTTCAAATTACAAATGCAAATTTTTGTATCGTTTCACCCTTTTTAATTTTATTAATTGATTTTTATCAAAATTTAATGGAAAAAAAACTATAATTTTATTATTTTTTAATTCAACCGTTATTATTTTTTATTTAATTACCAATTATATCCATTAAATAATTTTTGTTCCTTCGTTGACGAACTTCAAGAACGATATTTAGTGTATCAAATAATTTTTTTTCACGATTAATTATCTTATAATCAAATCTGCAACTATCGGCCAGCCAAACATGACCTAATTCAATTGCCATGATTCGAATTTTATGATTAACGAGTTTATATAAGTCACAAGCAAAAATGAATATGAAAAAGTATGATGGATAAAAGATCTTAATTGGCAAAGCGTAACAATTAATATTAATAATTAAACAAATGAGAGGTAATTTCAATCTCCAGCGTTTCTTCTTCTTGGACAGATGAAGAATATTTTATTTATAAGCAGCGGCAAAATGACATTTAACTAGTTTTTAAAATTAGAATTGCAATGGATTGTGAAAAGTGAAACTACAGAGACCCCACCAAGTGCTTGACAAAATTCTTCACTGGGCGTAGTCGCCATGCGCCCATCGATCAAGTGTACTATTAATGCTTATCTGGTAAATTAAGTGTTATTATAGATTATATAATTTAGCAAAAGAAGAAATGAAGGACAAGAAAATTTTACTGGACATAAAAAATTGTTAAACAAATTAAAGTCGTGATATACAATGTCTGTCCATTAGAAACCACAGATTCTCCTGTGGGTTCTGACCACCCAAATACTCCCAACAAGAAAGCAAAAAATGTTCGCTACATCTTCTTTTTAACAGTAAAAATAGAGTTACATCTAAACATGTGAAAGGGCTGGGCTTCAAGAGAATCAAAGTTAAACCATGAAAACAACAAGAAAAATGCAACACAATCATGATGAGCAACACCCACCTTGTTTACTCGGTTCAACTGCTTCCTGGTTCACCCCCTCAGGCTGTAAAACTACCGTTTTCGTATTTGTCAAACACTCGGTATCTTTTACTTTGATTTCTTGTGATTGCATCACTTTCCTACTTAAGATGTTATAGATCTCCCTTACTACCGTTTCAAAGGCAGAACTAACGTTGGAGGAATCTAGAGCTGAAGTTTCGATGAAGAACAGACCCTGTGCCTCAGCCAACGCTTTGCCTTCAGCAGTAGTCACCTCCCGAGCATCTTTCAGATCGGATTTGTTGCCCACCAATATCGTCACCACATTCATGTCTGAGTGAGCTGTACAAAATTAAACATTCTAATCAGGACAGAGATCATCATGCCTGGGATAGCAGAAAAATGATATTGCAAGTTAGACAACGTTGTCTGATTCTATACACCAGAAGGAGTTCCCAGTCTCAAATCTCAAGGCGTGAGGGCGTTCTAGTACTAACACAAACCCATGAAAGAAACTGAAATGAAGAAGCACTAGAATGTCGTAATTGCTTACTCTGAAGTTCGTTAAGCCATCTGCCGATGCTTTCAAATGTCTGGCGTCTGCTGATGTCATAGACAAGAAGCGCTCCGACTGCACCTCTATAATATGCTGATGTAACAGCCCTAAACCGCTCCTGGCCAGCCGTGTCCCAGATTTGTGCCTTAACTTCCTTCCCATTAATTTCCACCTTCTGGGTCTGAAATTCTACTCCTATTGTAGATTTTGAATTAGGATAAAACTCATCTCTAGCAAATCTAGCAAGCAAGTTCGATTTACCAACAGCTGAATCACCAATCAAAACAATCTTGAAAAGGTAATCCTCAGTTTGTTCATCTTCTGTATTCAAGGCCATCCTCACCTTGTAAGCTACAGAACCATATCTTGCTGATGTATATTATATATACTAACAGAAACCGGATCGTTCTAAATGCTACAAGCTAAATAGCATTAAACTACTTAGCTCAAGATGGAGGAAAACACAATCTATGAACATAGAGGAGGCTGGTCAGGCATCTGAAGAATCAAGGCAGCAACCAAAAACTCAGGGAAGGATTCTGCAGTTATATTCGTTCATATGAAAGATGTGGATGAGCTACTCTGAAATAGCAGCTTTTATTAGCCACTACACTGCAGGTAGGATGTTTCCTCCCAGATTTAAAAGTTTAGGCCTTCGAAAAGGCAAACGGCAACGGCACCTGCATTATCAAGCAAGTTAGCCATCTATTTTAGAGTCATATCGCACGAAGAAGAATTTTGAATTGTTTCAGTATATTTAGATGTCTTGTACCAACAAAAAGAACACAGATGTCTGCATGCATTCCTTTTCCACGCACTTCTTCTTACATATATTATGCCTCTTATATTGACATTCCAAGTCCTTACTAATGTTCTTCCCCCCTGCTTGCCTTCTTGATCCCTCCTCTTCCTTTCAACACAAACCTGCAAAAACAGGTACATATAAGGCATCACAATTTAACACTTGTAGTTAACTCCACAGGCACAATATTTTCAACAGAAAAAATAAAAATTCCACGAAAAGAAATTGGTAATCACAGAATACTCCCGTAAAAACATATATGCCACCTCAATGACAAATCATGGCAAAAATAAATCTGCCTTCAAGTATACACCTTTACAGTGAAATTTCAGTTTAAATTTCCACCTGAAAGTACTATATAGTTTTGATAGAAGCAGGTCAAAGATTAAAAGTTCTAGCTCCAGACATACTTACTAAGTCACTGTTTACAACATGCTGATTGTTTGAAAAGAATTACAAATATATGCGTTATCAGCATTAATTACATAACAGGACATGTGTTTAAGATGTGCAACTAACAGGTGAAAGAAAAACGTACAGACCGCAGGCCAAACCACAGGACACAGAACTTTATTTCTTCTGTTCTTGGTGGGAGAAGAGGAGGGGTGGTAGTTCAATCTTGCTATTCTTTCTATTAATTTAAATGTGATACATCATAGATCAAGCATAAATGTCACAAGGATTAAACAGTACCTGCTCCCCAACCCCACCCCAACCCTCTCCCTTTCACCAAAAAAAGATAAAAAGAAAATAAAAAAGAACATTAATGAAAAGCACACGACACCCAGAGAGAGACAAAAGATCATAATTGTTGAAGAAAAACTTCAAATAAAAGATAAGGCTACTTATCCTTAATGCACGAATAAAAGTGGGATATTATTGTAACAAAAATCAGGAACGAAATTGACCAAAACCCTTATCCGTCCTTAGAATTATGAAAGAGATCCTTTAATTTGCAGCAAAAGAAACTAATCATAATGGAGATTATAACTTTTCAATTCTACTCAACTTTTCCGCAAACAATAAATGTATTGCCAAGGGGTAAAAGGATAAATAGAAGCCACTAAATCCAACTTTACTCCAAATACCTAGATCAATTATCATTCAACAAAGAAGGCACAGACCATAAAATTTTTCATCGCAGTTTGGTAACCAAGGTCTATATGTTTCTACAAAGCATAAAGTACAGTTCAGTCTTCGACTAGCATAGATATACATGATTCTAATGTCAATAACTTATTACATGCTCATTTCGGAAAGAACATATAGGATAATTCTCCTCTTAAGAATATTAATAATCCACATTTCCACAAAGAAAAGGCCCAGTATATCCCGTCATGTAATATTTTAAAAACTGAAAGCGCGCACTTAATGTTGTGATTAGTTAGGGTATAATAAGAATCATGAAAATGCATAGATAAATCTCGTCCTTCAGTCACAACATTTTCCGATGAAGTGCCAGAACCTCCAAAACTACCAGTTGACTTACAGATCTAATGCAAGTCTCACTTGAATGCCTATTGCATCGACAATGCTCCAACGAAAAGATTTTCAGCCATGTGACGAGAGCAATATCGCGTGAATTCTGTATAGGGCCCACATAACAGATAATATCCATCTAGTGATGTGGTACCGAGGAATGGAATACTATGATTTGGGATTAAAAACATTTCATTGCAGACTTCAATCAGATCTTCATGAATTCCAACTCTTTAGATCTGAACAGTATTTGATCCCAAACACATTATCTTAATCTGAATCAAAGACAGTTTAGCAACGAATTGTTTACCTGCAGAATTAAAGGGAAATGAAGTCTAGAACAAGGACCTAGGAGGACATGTATACAATTCAGTCATGAGTGTCAAATCAATATCCTCATGGGAAGAATATAGTTCCAGAATTGCAGCTCATAACATTGTATACTAGTAGTGACTACTATTAGACATGTTCCAAAGGCTCGTGGCAGACAACAACAAGAAGCAAAACAACAGTTTCTTGTCAGTCAGTAGTTCAAATTGTTTCCAGTACATTTCATACAGTTCCCAGTACATGTAAAATTGCCTCCACTCAAATTCTATGGTCTGTTTGACCGAAAACTTCCAGCAAAAGATTAGATTATGCCTTTCAACTCTTTATGTATTAAAGAAACAAGCACAAACATTAAATCCAAGAAAGAGCATTCCCTTTTCAGAATACAACCAAATCCTGGTGCTGATTTTCTTATTACCCATAAAAAGAAAGTAATCATCTCGAACTCTTACATCCAAAAAAGACATTTCAAAGAAATTCCAGCAGCTCAGACACGCAAGAAACCAAAGATTTTCATGTTTATCCCATAAAAGAAAAGAGACATTAATTTTACCAATTTCAAGAAAATCATACAGAAAAAGCTAAAACAAGAAACAGGAATGTCAAGAACAAAATTTGACACATACCCACTTCTTGAAATAATGTGTGCAAGTGCAACCCGTCTGCTGATCAAATCGGAACCGAGTCAAAGGCGGATCAAAGAAGATGTAAGGCAGGCCAACTAAAAAAGAAAGGGAGTTAAAAACAGAATTTTCACATTTATGTGAGGAGAAAAGAGGGATCAAATGAATCTTAACAGTCCTGGGTTTAGGAGAGACTAGGGTTAGGTTTCAAGATTTGACGAGAGAAGAAGTGAGAGAGACACATACAGACAGACAGAGAAAGAGAAAGAGAGAGAGAAGAAACACAGGCCTGATTTCGCCTAAGTGGACATTCTATTTCTGGGCTACCACCTCACCTCCCCAGCCCAATTTTTTCAGATATTAAACAAAATCATGGCATCCCGGTGAACTTTTGGATGATTTTGTGCAATTATTATTATTTTTTTTATTGAATTTAAAAGTTGTCAACAAAGATTAATCCAACTAATGATTTTTTAGTCAAGTTGTTAAGATTGAATTTGAGGTCCCATGAGCATGGGATCTTAGAGGTCATGTGCTCGAACCCCATCAATATATCGAATGATGGTCTACTATATAGTAAGTATTGTTTGTATAGTAAAGTGTTATTTAGATTTAATTTATGCGATTATTGTTGATCAGGATATAATGTAATTATTTATGTTCAACAGAATCGATTATAATCGATTTACTTCAATTAATAATATTTATCGCTTTCATTTCAAAAAAGAAATTAATCCAATGTGTTTTGCTCAATAACAATTGCGCTTGCCAAAAAATAAAAATAAGAGTGTTTTGTAAAATTTTTAAATCCATGAAATTTATAAATGTTACATTTTAATAATAAAAGTAAAATTTTCATATATTTGAATAAAATAAAACTATTGTGCTAACAAGTTGTTGGCTCAGTGATAAATTTGTTGGACTCTAAGACGTATTCTTGTTAATAAATAGGTTTTTTGAACTTTGGACCAGGTTCAATTATCTCAATTTTGTAATACAATTAGTTTCATCTTAACATGGGATGAGAATACATGTGATGTGATGAAAATATGTAAATACATATATATAAAATATAATATAAATTATTAGCAACGGCAGGTGATGCACATGCATATTAACAAAATGGTCCCCTCTCCACTACCACACTCACGCTGATTAGATCTAATTAAGTACAATATTTAATTACTCGACACGACCTTACATTACTTCATTAATAATGATGAGCACATAATTTTAAATTATTTGATTTCAAGCAACACTCTGTCAGACTATTCGAATATGTTAATCGCATTTGCATGCCGAATTAGTAATTAGAGTTAAAAAAATTAAATAAATCAAACTACTACATATTCTATTGATAAAAGCTCATTTGAATTCAATTCCTTAAATTTAACAAACCAAATTTGATTAAATTTTTTGTTCAATAAGCTTTCAAACTCGGTTGAATTGGTGTAAAAATAATAAAATATATCTAAAAGTATTATATTACTCATATTTGATCTAATTAAAACTATTTTAAACTCGACTAGATTAATAATTAAACCAAATTCAAACACAATCTTTCGAGTTCAATAACGATTCAAATAAGTTTAAATAATAATGTATTCGACTCGAATTAAATCAGTAACAGTTGTATTAATATTACCAAATGAAAAATATATAAATATGTGTGTGTGTGTGTGGAGTGCATTATGGAGAGGAGAAATGTGGAGCCCAAAGATGGCTAGTATGAGGCAGGACTATGGCTAATGGCTACGAGAAGAAGGGTCCATTGGAAGGGGTAATGTAATAAAGGTACAAACTGATGAAGCAAAATGGTACAATGATGAGAAGTAGGTTTTAATAGGTGCCCAACCCAACAAGGAAACCTGTGATGTGCTCCAATTTTGAGTGTTAATTGAAAGTTTGATGAGTAATGTAGTAGTGATGGGGTTTGAAATAAAAGGAAGATGTCGAAGAAGAAATAAAGTTGAGAGGGGCGACACAAGAACGATAAATTTGTGGAAAATTTTTGTTCTGATCAAGTTTGATCGAACAACATCAAATATAAAATAAGTGTGATACACTTGCTATGTGATTGGTTATTTTTCCTGAACTGTACACTAATTACACGATAAGTGTATGCATTTGCTATATGGTTGGTTCAGGTTTGCTTGAGTTAAGTCGGAATTAAAATTTCTGTATATTTGTGGGAACTGGGAGTAGGACTGGGAGATCGCTGATATTAAATGAAGGTGGTGGGAAGAAATTAATAGAATGAGATGAGTAGTAGTAGTAGTAGTAGTTATGTATGTGGTTCTTCACTGGCTTATACTTTCCCCCTACGACTTTATTGACAGTGGTCCAAGAATTGCGAGGGATGTGGGTGGCGAGTCAAGATGGCCGAGCTGGTCTCAGGCGCCAGTTTCAGACAGTGGTCCGAGAGGTCATAGGTTTCAGTTCAATTCTTGACAAACTCACAATGTATTTTGTCTTCTGTTTGTCTCCTAGTATGGGCTTTTCTAACAAATATAGGATTAGGCCCACTACTAGAATGGTCCATTAATGGATTGGTCCACCCCATTTGTAAACAAAATAATCACAATAAGGCCCATTTCGATATCATCACTTTATGGACCAAAGGGAAAACTATTTTGAAATTATGAATTTCCAAGGTTAGATCCATCGGTTCGACTTAAGTTAATTAACTTGTTGGAATTTTGCCAAATCAAGTCTCCCCCTTTTATTGTAAACCAAATATATAGACCCCATTTTTTTTTATTGATTTATTCAAACAAATTGTAAATTCCATCAATGTATTTATTTTTTGAGTAAAAATTCCATCAATGTATTAATTATTGTTATGTAGTAACTTTGTGTGTAGAGATTGACTTACCGTTACATTCAAACCACCAATCAACTTTTAACAATTGTATGTTATGAAATTGTACATTATAATATTTTATAGGTGCTCTGATTTAATAGTTGTATGTGACCTTTTATTATAATTCACTGAAAACAATTCTAAAAACAATTGTGAACATAACAAAAATTTCCCAGCAACTATCTTCCTTTCGAGGATGATAATATTTTTAGCGAAATTCAATTATGTTATTCTTCTTATGGAGTTTTGAAATATGGTGAATTGGATTGGATGGCAGGCACTTTCCGATTTTTCCACAGGATAAGATATCAATCATCATTGTTGTCCATTTAATTTTTGCCAAAAAGTAATGTGAAAGCGCTCAATTGTTTTTTTTCATTCTCACGTGAAAATCATGACCCTGACATAAAATTTGGGAGGAGAATGAGAAGGAAACAGAGAAATTTATTTCCAATCCATTGAACAATGTTATTATTATCTTTAGAAGATTGAAGAAAAATGAAATTTCAAAATAATATACCCCAGTGTTCTATAATCCCATCATCATCCGACAAGACCAAAAATATAATCCTTTTCTTTCCCAACTGATCAACTTTTTAATCTCAATTTGCTGTTATTTTTTACTAATTTGCTTAGAAATTATTTTTTATCTATTAATTATTTATATTAGTATATTTATTCTCTCCACGCAGATGAACATATATGGCATGGGCCACTATGAAGCTGACTATTGAAGCAAAGGTACTGATCAATATTTTTAACACAAAATGTTACATCTCACAAATTATGGGCAACATTCATCAATAATTTGTTGTTTTTCTGAGTTTGGAAGTGACAAATTTAATTAATTGAAATAAAGTGATTACAATCAGTCATGTCGGTATTAATTTTGGACAGAAACAAATACAACAATCATATCAACAATTCACATGAACTAACATCGAGCTATGTTAGTAGATTCAACATCATCTCACGCAAAGAGTTCGAACCCATGACCTATAGGATCATGGGGCCTCAACTTCCTTAAATTTGAATTTAATGTTCAAATCCCATGATGAAATGACTACTTTTCTCGAACAAAACAAACATGTTAGCCACTTTGATTATAACAATCAAGCAATCATATGCACATGGCATTGATCCTAATTTTACATATTATTGTCTCTTCACTTTATTTTATCGGTGTATCGACGAAAGACTGTTCTGTATTGTTTCGAACGTGGCACAATTTTTTTATCTATTATTTGCACATCATTACACATATAAAATAAAGATTACGTTATCTCTTGACGGTAGCTTTATAAATAAATGTTGTGTAATTGACTATTTAAGCCATACTAATGAGTCATTTCACTTAATTAACATATAATAATGGTCAAATGAGTCAATGTAGATGAGTGTGGAGCTTTTTTAATTACACAAAAATGTTTAAGGATGACTATTATCAACCCCTGTTGCCCCACCAAAAGACAAAGACTCAAATTTCAAACATGTATATATTGGGCAATCCACGTCTGGGTCCCAAATGTGATTTCTTTCTCTTTTTTTTGCATACATACATCCGAATTTGATTTCCCCTGCGGAAAAAAAAAGGCTAAAAAAATGATGTGTTCAATTATTATTTGAACAAATTTGAAATTTTTATGGATTCAATTAAATAATTGTGGGTTCGATTCTTTTTAGCGATGCAAAAATTGTGTTGGTAGGATATAAGTACTGTAAGGAACCTATCATGATCCCAAAGTGTCCTAATTAGTTGCAACGATCAGAATCGAAACCACACAATATTTTTATAATTAAAAAGAAAAAGAAAGTCAAATTTTAGATTAGTGTTTTAAGAAAACAAGAATAGTAATTGGATAAGTTAGTTAACTTACCTAGACTCCCTACTAAATCAAGTGAACGGATAAGTAGCATGGAAATTATCTGAATGAATTTAAATGCACAATAAATTGAATTTATTTGTTCCTAGAATTCTATTTATTGCAACTTTCACGTCATTATCATCAGACTTTTTTATGGGAGTCTACAAAACAGTCCAAGGAGCATTTCTCTCTCTCTCTCTCTCTCTCTCCTATTAATTATTGGCTGTGAGTCTATAAATTTGGATATCAAATATATCAGTACATGATAATACGGTCACACAGAGGGGGAGAAGGTGAAGTACAAAAGACAGCTTTCTAAGGTATTTTGATGTTCTGTTCATGACTGTTATTTGTCTTGACGTTTTCTTGTTGTGGTTAAGGAAACTGCATGTGGGCTCTCTCAGTTATAGTTTTCTTGGTACTGTTTTCAGTTTTCTTGATTGGCTGTTCTTTGCAGTCTGCTTTTGTACAAAAATCGCTTCTTTCAGAGTATATGCAAAAAGATGAGTAGAGTCGGTTTGTTTTTGAGTTTGATTTCATTTATGTCCGAGTCGTGGTTTGTACTACTGCATTTGAATTGCTAAGTACCCCAAGTCAGGTTTATTTGGAACATGCCTCTGATGGAAAAATTTAAATATTAGCCCTTGATTTCAAGAATCTTGAAAAACAATGACATCCATAGCTCCTCCGATCATCGGAAGCCAAATGGCCTGTTTGTTTATGTTTTTAAGGTTTTCGCGTGAGACGAGAATATGTTTGTCGATAAGAATATAAAAAAAATATGTTTTCACTTTAATTACTGTTTCAATAGGATGCTCTTTGTGTGGAACTGGTTGAATACGAGAAGACAAGCCAATTCATTGCGTAGTTTGATCATCTTAACAATCCCGTTCCAGTTTCATGTCTGCTTATTGATCATTCTGCTTGTTTAATCTGCTGTTATATACACCTAATTAGTTATAATTGTAGAAGAAGGGAGAACTCGTTGCATATTGACTCTGTTATGTGGGAGATGTTCTCAATTTCTGCAGCCCTTTATAGTTCTTTATGTCCAACTCTTCATTTTCTCTTGAAATCTTACTAACAGGTGCAACTGAAATAGTTGAACTCCTCTTGACTTGGTAGAATTCTTGTGCTGAGGTAATTATTGAGCTCAAAGCAAATGGAAGGGGGCGTGGTTAAACCCGATAAAACTGAATTCACAGAATGTTGGCGCACAAGCTTGCAAAGACCTTACATTATGCGCCTAGCGTTTTCTGCTGGTATTGGAGGGCTATTATTTGGTTACGACACAGGTTCGATGCCCTGCTGTTTATTTCTATCCAGTTCCAAAAGACTTGGACTGCTAATATAGCTCACGTTGTGGATAGATATTGCTGACTTTTACCTCAGACCGTAAAACTTGTTCTAGCATCGATGGTCTGTAAGCTAATCAAGTTTGTGTTATTACCAGGTGTTATTTCTGGTGCCCTGCTCTATATACGAGATGACTTTAAGTCTGTGGACAGGCATACATGGTTGCAGGCAAGTAACATCATGGCTATAATCCTATGTTTTTTATCCATTTCATTAATGGGATCATTCCCTTGTTTGCTCATCTACACGCAGGAAACAATCGTCAGCATGGCTGTAGCGGGTGCTATCGTTGGTGCTGCTATTGGTGGTCTGATCAACGACAAGTATGGTCGGAAAAAATCAATTCTTTTGGCTGATATTTTGTTTGCTGTGGGTGCAATTGTCATGGCTGTTTCTGTAGCTCCTTGGATGATAATCATTGGAAGAATATTTGTTGGTCTTGGAGTTGGCATGGCGTCTATGACATCACCGCTTTATATTTCTGAAGCCTCTCCTGCCCGAATCAGGGGAGCATTAGTCAGCACCAACGGTTTGCTGATTACAGGAGGACAGTTCTTGTCGTATCTAATCAACTTAGCATTCACCAAGGTAATGTTTGTTCATGAACTTTCTGTTCATGAGTTCAAATGGAAATTATTACAGTTTAGTGTAACATGTGATGGATGGATGTGTTCAAGGCACCTGGAACATGGCGTTGGATGCTTGGGGTGGCAGTAGTCCCAGCGCTCGTTCAGTTCGTCTTAATGTTATCACTTCCTGAGTCTCCTAGATGGCTATATAGGCAGGTAATGTTCTTGCAATGCACAATCTTACTGTATTCAGACAACCTGGTACGAGTAGTAGTCATTAGCTTTGATGAATTGATCAGGACAAGGTAAAGGAGGCGAGGGCTATCTTGGAGAAAATTTACCCTGCCGATGAAGTAGAAGATGAAATGAAGGCTTTACAGTCCTCGATTGAGGCTGAGAAGGCCGATGAAGGGGCCATGGGCGACAGTTTATTCTCAAAACTGAAGAGTATGTGGGGAAACGATGTTGTTCGTAGAGGTCTCTATGCGGGCATCACTGTCCAAGTTGCTCAGCAATTTGTTGGCATAAACACTGTCATGTACTATAGTCCCACGATTGTTCAGCTTGCCGGATTTGCTTCCAATTCAACAGCTCTGGCACTCTCCCTTATTACGTCTGGTCTGAACGCCGTTGGCTCTATTGTCAGTATGGCTTTCGTTGACAGAGTCGGGAGGAGAAGACTAATGATTATATCTATGTTCGGTATCATAGTATGTCTTGTTGCATTAGCTACGATGTTCTACGAAGCCTCTGATCACGCACCACCGGTCGGTAGCTTGGAGTCCCTCCATTTTGGAAGAAACGCTACATGTGCTAGCTTCTTGCAGGCCTCTCAGCCATCAAACTGGAACTGTATGAAATGCCTGAAAGCTTCGTCTGACTGTGCTTTCTGTTCTAATGGAGACAGCAAAGTAAGAATCTCATGTCAAAATCATTTCTCACTGTTGCTCTTTGTTAACGATCCTAACTAACGTCTTTGCATTTTTCATTAGTATCATCCTGGAGCATGCTTGGCCTTAACGGATGCTCTAAAAGGCATGTGTCGTGGGGAACGTCGTACGTGGTACACGAAAGGTTGTCCGAGTAAGTTTGGTTTTTTTGCGGTTCTGGTACTTGCACTGTACATCATATCTTACTCGCCGGGTATGGGAACTGCACCGTGGATCGTTAACTCTGAGATATATCCATTGAGGTACAGAGGCATGGGAGGAGGAATTGCAGCAGTTT
Organism: Sesamum alatum; assembly: GCA_034509735.1. Classification (NCBI taxonomy): domain Eukaryota; kingdom Viridiplantae; phylum Streptophyta; class Magnoliopsida; order Lamiales; family Pedaliaceae; genus Sesamum; species Sesamum alatum. Next base: position 52,048,040 of record JACGWO010000001.1, on the reverse strand, counting down.
CAAACTGGGTTTCCAATCTTATAGTGAGCGAGACATTCTTAACATTGACAGAGGCGGTTGGTTCTGCCGGCACATTTATCTTGTTCGCTGGATTTTCTGCTATCGGACTCATAGCCATATATTTCCTGGTACCGGAGACGAAGGGGCTGCCGTTTGAGGAGGTGGAAAGGATGCTGGAGAAGGGCTTCAAACCTAGACTATGTTGCAAGTCCAAGGATGATGATGATGATGATGGTAAATAAGTATACAATCTTTCTTGTTTATATATTATCTACCAGAACCAGATGTGTGTTTAGCTTTTTTAGCCTTCTTAGGAATAATAGAAGTTTGGGAGTGATGATTCAACTTATAATCTTTTCTTTTGGACATTGATTACTTAACAACACAAACAGAATCGATTTTTGTCTCATGGTTATTTTAAACGTCCAGGGCCGCTGTCACTATTATTAACTCCATATTTCAATACTACAAACACATTGCTTTGTCTGGTAGATGAACGACATGATTAACAAAAATGTTTGACACAGTCAGTAACATCAAACATTAGCCCATTCATGAACTGGAACTCAATTTTCCATCAATAACTAGCTATTCATATCACCCACCCGTTTAGTTGAATTGGACTATGTTCCGATCCCGGATTCATTTACATTGAGGTCTTTGTCGACCGGGTCAGAAGTTCGATATGGATCGTTAATCCATGATCGAAGCTCCCTTATACAGTAGTTGTAAATCCACCGACACTTTCTTGGGACGAGAAGAAAACATGGAGTCGTGCCAAAAACACCCAACAGGGACAAAACAAAATGGGCCATCGCAGGAGAAATCATACCTGCTCTGCCAGCTAAGGCAATAATAACAAGACAAAGGCAAGAGAGAAAAGAGAAAAATAAAGAGAAGGCAAGATCCATTTTTACCAAACTACTTAAAATCTGCTGTGGGTTTGGTGGGTGGATGGAGGGATCTATCATGGTGAAATATACATGGCAAGTTGGTAGGCCCATTGCATTGTGGGTGGTGGATCAACTTTACACCAAAGACCAAGGAGTCAAGGGTCCCAACACCCATGCTTATGTTTTAATCCTACTCCAGATGATTGTTAACTCATATTTTGCTAAACAAATAGCACTGCAGGTCAATGGATCAGACATCTAAGCTGAACTAGTCAGGTGAAAGCTATCGACAAATATTGCACGTTGGCCAGCTAAGGAGTCCATATTCAAGATATCATCAGCATAAAAACAAATCACCGGGTGGGGGGCATCGGAACTCATAAAACCTTTAATGTATCACGGTGCAATGGGTTAACAGATGCCCCTTTACCTTTTCATGTGTGTTAAAGAAACACTAAAAGTAGAGGAAAAAGAAAAAGCACAAAAAATACACAAGGAAATGATATTATTTAGGTACAAACCAAGCTCAACCCATACTGCATATTAAATGTTTATGTAGTCTGAATCAGACAATTAGCATAACCTTCCAAGTAATTTGGATCTCCCAACAAAACTAAGGATGACAATCCAAATTCTCAAGAAGCCAGATCAAAAGCTAAGAAATAACTCTCTCAAACAAAACCAACCTGCAGTAGTCAGCAAAGGCGGGATGTGGAACTGGAACCTCCCCCGGAAAGAACCCAGTCAAGCAAATTACAACTACAAAGGTCACTTCTTCACTAGCAACTAGCTTCTAAATATTTATCCAATCTTTTTAATCTTAAACTCTCAAATTACTCAACCACTCTGTACAAGTCCATAAAACCACTTGATATATATATATACAGGCAGCACCAAGCCATTACAAAAGCATAATAATATAATAATGGAGCATCTATAATACCTTCCCCCTTTACGGACTTGAAGAAGAAGCTTCCTGTCTTGGTTCTCTCAAGTACCCAAGAAGTGTTTCAGCCTGACAAAAGGGAAAACACACCATTTAATAAGACATCATGACGTTAAGGAACTTGCAGGGTTTCAATTCATAGACAAGAAACTAGGTGCAGATTATAGTAGACCATCACAGTCGATCAAAGTAGCACTGCAGCATTAATCCTCTAAATTATAGCTTTAGGATTGCAATTATACACTCAATTATAGATAACAAACCTAACAAGACAGCAGCAGCCCTACCATCAATCAAAATCGAACTGTAATACGGTAAGGACTAGTGATGCTTGCTTTTTCGGACTCAAATATCATCCACATAATTCAACAAGATTTATGCAACTAGCAGGACACCTATGTCGCTAGTTTTGACAATATATCTCATCAAATGAAAGATACTTTTAACAGCCATATTCTTACACAAAATTAGAGTCCCCCGATGATGCAACATGAATCAAATGCCCACATTCTAAAAGAAAACTGGGAAAATTCGAGTGTGAAGCACAAAACAAGTTTTGTAAAAAGTGTGTTGAATTTTAGAAAAAAAGAAACAATTTTCCCAGTCACTGGTGCAAATACAAGAACGTCCACTACAAAAATTCTTTTAACAGCAAAAACCAACACCACCTGCTAGAAATTGAAATCCAAGAACACACCTCATAAACAGCATCTTTATCAATATGTCCCAAATTTAATTACACAAGTCAAGTCAAGTAGAATAAATATACAACTAATTTTGCAAAACTAACCTTATGCTTAGCTTTCGACGTTCCAGTCTGCGACAGCGCCACCAATGGTGGAATCCCCCCTTCCCTCACAAGCAATCCTCTATTCCTAACACTTTCCGCACACAACTGCAACAGAGTCAAAACTGCAAACTCCTTCCCTTTGTCACTCCCATCTTCAATTGCTTCTACCAAAGCCGCAAGGCCACCTTCCTCAATGATAGCCTCCCGACCCATCTCAATCCCAGCCAAGCTACTCAAGACCACCATTGCCTTCTCAGACAATCCAGTGGCTTGCTCTGCCACAAGCCCCACTAGCGGCCTCACTGCACCCGCACTCACAGCTCTCTCTTTATTCAATCTCATCGAGCACAACTTATAAAGCGTTGTGAGCGCGTCCTTTTTCCCTCTATTAGACCCGTTTATCAGCAACGCAACCAAAGGAGGTATCGCACCGCAAGCCCCAATCGACAGTTTATACTCGTCAACCAAAGCCAAGCTCAGCAACGCGCAGGCGGCGTTCTGCTTGGAAGTCTCGGTGCCTGTTTTTAAGACATAGATTAAGGATTTGATAGCGCCGGCGTTGGTTATCACGCTTTTGTTGGTCTCATGGAGGGAGAGATTAAGTAAAGCTGTTACTGCGTGCTCCTGCGTCATAGGGTCAGAGCAACGAAGAAGTGGAATCAGGGCGGGTACCGCGCCGGATTCTCCGATCAAGGCCCGATTATCAGCCCGATTTTTAGCCAACAACCGCAACTTAGCCGCTGCCGACCGTTTCACCGCAATTGATGACGATTGCAACCCATCCACACAGAGTTTCACGGTAGGCTGAAGGTCTTCGGGCGAGATGCTCTCAATAATTTCAGTAGAAAACGTTTCTCTCTGTAAAAAGCCGGAACAAGGTTCAATTGGCTCGGGCTGGCAGCTGGGCCCCTCATCCGGTCCGGGGTCGGGCAGACTGGCGAGACGCTGGAGCTCCCCGGAAATGTCGCTGGAGCACGCCGAGAAATCACTGAATGCTCGGGAGATGTCCAAAATATCGTCGATGTCAGAGGCAGACGGGCTTTTCGAATTACTAGACGATTTATTGGCGAGTTCGCCAAGTCGGAGGTCGATAACTGAGTCGGTGAGATTCTCCGAGACGTTAGGCGATCTCTGGCGGATTGAACCGGAGTGGTCGGTGTTGAAGATGTTGGAGCGAATTGTGCGCATGGACCTTCCCATGGAGCGGCCGATCTTGGCGGAGGACGGCGGCGGAGTATAGTAGTAGTAAGGCCGCGTTTGGGGGTAGCTAGCAGTAATGTTGGGGTTGGAGTGTGAGTGAGAGTGAGAATCTTCAATTGAGACCATGGTGACCAATTCAAGTTCCCTCGTATCAAACAAAGCCTTAAATTTGAGTAGTGGTAGTATTTATGTGTGATTGAAGCTGGTCAAGAAATTTTCATGGCTGTCTGTGTGTGTGTAGTGAGAGAAAATAAATAGCTCAGAAAGGGGAATAAAAATGGTGGATATATAGAGGAGATTATTAATTGTTGTTTGATTTTTTTTTAAAATAAAATAAAAAGAAAATAAATTGAGACGGAGGAGAGGAGGAGCAGTCTATTCTGTTTGATGGATGAATGAGTGGATTTGCTCGGTCTAGCGGGTGGGGTATAGGCTTTTGGGTTTGTTCTAACCTCACAGCTGGAGGGTTTTCAATTCGGGCCCCACCTCGTCCGGAGTTCTGCTTGATGCTTGTGTATTGTAGGTGGGAACCCTCTTTATTCACGACCAGCACTGGGTTTTGAGGGAGTAGTGTCACAGAACTTGAGGGGGCCGTCACGCTAGCAGAGCCTTTATGCTTTTTAGTGGGCAAACAATCGGTGACGCTGCACGACGCCGTTTGGAGTGTACTTGATCTTTGTGGCTTGGAGAATGATTTCGGGAATGAAATTCGAAAAAGTAAAATGGGAAATCAGTTTATTAAAATTGAAACTTAGTGATTTAAATTTGAGATCATAGAAAAAAAATATATGCATCTTAAATTTCCATCTAACTATAAATAGGAAAAATCTCAAAGAACATAATTTAATAAGATTAATTAGTTTCATGATAGGTACATATACACTTATCATCTAATTCACTTAAACTACATCTAGGTTGATAAATTTAAAGGAAGAACTTCAAATAATTTTATATTTAAAAAATTTAAAATTCATCGTTGTACATTTAATCGAACATAGCTGAAAAATTCAAAATTAAAAGAGTCTACATCATTTAAATTTAAAACTATCAAAACACTTGTATGAAAATGAAACATGAGTGGCAAATTCCCGTTTAAATATAATTATGAATGGTGGTACAAAAATAATATTTCCTCAATATAATACCAGCAATTCTTCTATCAGAATGAATTACCATCTATTTATACTAGAATGTGGAGAGGCGTAAAGATGATTTAGTCCCCCAACCGACCACTAACTATTCGTGCAACTGCCGGGGGCAACTCGGTAAATTTTATAACCCCACTAACTATTGGGTGTAACTGTCGGGGGTAGTTTGAAAATTTTATATTACTTTTGGAAATAATATTTTGGTCCCTGGTCAAATTCTTTCTCCATCAGCGCCCCCCAACTCCAAAATATTTTAGGTAAATATGTAGGAGTTGAATCAGATGCATATGCTCTGTCCATTGCAGGATTGACTCCTTCAGTCTCTTGCCTAGGCCTTAACTTGTCTTTATTTGTTAAAGCTTCACTGGGGAATTGTCCTCATCTAAACAGCTTTCGTCTTCTTTGCCTGGATATTCTGCGAGAATCACTTTTCATATTCTTCCATAAAATATTACCATCAATGATAAAGCATAAAAAAACTTATTAAACTAAAATATAGAATCGAGATGCTCAGTTTTGATTGCATAGTTGAAAATAATAATAATGCCAAACAACTCAATGTCATATACATGTAGTCATGATATGAAATCCTTGTCCCCTTTTTGTTTTTGTTGTAGGCTCCGATTATTCTGTATGCCTCGAGGTAACCTTAGCTCCGGGACTTTTCTCTGGTGTGCCTCAAGGAAGCTTTAGCTTCGAGGCTTTTTTTATGTGTGCCTCAAGGATGCCTTAGCTTCGGGGCATTTCTTTTATGTACCTCAAGGAAGCCTTAGCTTCAGGGCATTTCTTTTGTGTGCTTCAAGGAAGCTTTAGCTTCGGGGCTTTTCTTTTGTGTGCCTCAAGGAAGCTTTAGCTTCGGCCTTTTCTTTTGTGTGCCTCAAGGAAGCCTTAGTTTGTGGGGCATTTCTTTTGTGTGCTTCAAGGAAGCTTTAGCTTCAGGGCATTTCTTTGATTTTTATTTAGGTCATTACTTTAGGAAAATATTTAGGGACGTGCTGTGACGATCATTCTTCACGATATGTGTATTTCCCTTTTTTTACTTTTTAACTATTGTCATACCAACAAATCGCACATTAGCTCAAAAAAGTTTTTTAGAACATCATGCTACTAACGCTATGTTATGCAATTTTGACCTTTTGAAAGATTTAACTATAGGAAAATAGAAAAAGAGAGCCAAAAAACCGCACACAGGAGGGGAAGAGCCGAGAAATCCCCGTACCATCTCCCTATCGAACCAATTATAATTCTTTTATTATGTGTTTTCCTGTCAGATGGATGCTCCTATCCTGACAAAGGTCATCTATACAATCATATGAGTCTTCTACCAAATACTACCATCCATCGACATACATATATAGAAAGACTACTATGCATTTTCATCTGCTTTCTACTGTCTGTATGCTTCATCAGTGCTATACAAGAACTCTTCTGCTGAGTTTCTTCCTTCACTCCATATTGCCATGCTTGAATACTATCGAGTATGGAATTTCTTCATAAAACTTTATATCCCTTCTTGATGGGTGATGGGCAAGCTAATGGTGGTGGTCCGGCGGCGTTTGGCGTTCGGACAAAGGTGAATCAACGATGAGAACCAGGCCGCAGTTCCATCAGCGATCTAATGAAAACGTTGATGAAAATGGGAGCCACACGGATGGAAGTGAGCGCCTTGATGAGATGAGTAGATTGGTGGTGGTGGCGGCAGGTGGGTCGTCGGAATCGAAGAGAGAAGGTGAAGGCGAATTGGGGGCAAAACCAACAAGTTCAGGCGGCGAGCGGCTGCGGGTTACATACCCGATGAAGATACGCGCTGGCTGGGAATGAAGATCGTCGGATGGCGATTCTGGAAGTGGTGCGCGTGGCCGAGGACGCCCGAAAAAACATTTCTGGCGATCGGAAGGCGGCGACGGCGGATGTGGTGGAGCTGGAGTAAGACTCTTCTTGATTCTTCTTCTTCCATCGATTCTCCTCGATCAGAATGATCCCAAAGACGACCGCAGATGCGTTCATCTTCCATGCACCGACCATTACCCCTGAGTTCAACAACTGATAATGTCATATTCTCTTCTCTTCTTTCTTTTTTGTTGCTCTGTTGGTTTTTCCTTCTCTCTCTGTCTGTAGTTCCAAATCTGATTCTCTCACGTAAAGTCAAGAAAATCAAGAAAAAATACATCCCCCTCCAGTGCAGATTCGCATGTATGTATTTGATTTGCAAAGTAAAGAAGAAGAGTAGTAGTAGTAGTGGATACGATGAATGAATGAAGAAGAGTAGTAATGGGTTTGTAAAAAACTCAAGAGAAAATTTTTAATTTCCCACAGAAGACGCCAATTTGATGGTACAAAAATAATATTTGCCTCAATATAATACCAACAATTCTTCTATCAGAAAATCCCCTCTTTTACAATGAATTACCATCTGTTTATACTAGAAGGGGGGGGGGGGGGCGTAAAGACAATTTAGTCCCCCAATCGCCACTAATTATTCGCGCAACCGCCGGAGGCAACTTGGTAAATTTTATCACCCCACTAACTATGGGGTGTAACCATCGAGGGTAGTTTGGTAATTCCATATTACTTTTGGAAATAACATTTTGATCCCTGGTCAAATTCTTTCTCCATCAATGAAATAAATTGTCAAGCTTTCACTTTGTTAATGTGAACCCTCTATTATGAAAGATTAAAATTAGAAACAATTATATTTACACTCCTGACATATGATTTGTTTATACAAATTATTTATATTTTTTGCATAATAAAAAGAACCACACCTAACAACTAAAATAAAGTGTATTTTATGTAATGATGTTGGTGATTTTGGAGGTATATGTATAATTTTTTAAAAGACAAGAATGATTTGTGTAAACGATGTTGACATTCTAGTAGGTGTATGTGGTATTATCCAAAAAATATGGATAATCTGTGTAAACATACCATATATCATGATGTTTAAAATATAATTATTCCTTAAAATTATGCATATATCTTATTGTAGATTTCTTATAGAAGTTTACACTTGCAAGTATCATTTTGAATTTATAGATGTGTACCGAAATTCAACAGCACCACAAAAGTCGAGGGACCTTCACAAAAATCCCAAGATTAGGGGGACTAACCTGCAAGAAAGCATTAGCACTCCGATGTTTAAGCCAGTAAAGTATATAAAGGAAAGACAACTTGAAAAACGAGTGAGAATAGCGGTGAGATTCGAGTGTGTGATATAATGATTCGTGTGATATATGAAAAATAGACTCGAAATAGTCTTAGAACCGCGAGTGGATGAGAGTAAAACTGTAGAAATTGCAAAAGTGAGTAGATGTTATCAAATGACTGCATAAGGCCTCTATTTATAGGCTTGTACAGAGCAGAAATCAGAGTTTTGTTGAAAAGAATCCTACGCCATTCAAAAGCTCTTTGAGTTAACTAACTCGAAAAATCAGCGTGTAATTTGGACTAAATATGACTGAGATACGGTAGGAGGACCAGGTCTTACCCGGTCTGCCTACAAATTCGGAAATCCGGTACACTCAACTTCCTAGTTGATTTGTCGTCGATCCACTAGGATCCAACTGAAGATATTTTAGGGTGACGTACTAATTCGTTGGCAAGGTGTAGGATGTGTCCGTCAACCTATACGATGATGTGTCCTGCTAGAACGAGCTCGTTTCTTGGGCCTATCAGCTCAGTGAAATCAGCCTATAAGATTATAGGCTTCTACCTTCCTGTTGGGAGGGGCTGTCGTGCTGATGACCTATTAGGTCGCTCTTTCTGTGCGCCTTCCTAGGCTGAAGTCCAAGAAGGATTCTAAGGGGCATCATCACCCCCCATCTTGCTGGTATATACCCTGCTTACCTGTGTCAATGGTTTACTTTATACAAGCATTAATAGAGGTAACTTACTGTTCTTATTTATGCATGTGACAACCAAAATGTTCAGCAAGCTGCTGCAGGACAAGGCTTCGGGTGCAGGCAAGCCTTCCAGGGCGAGTTCCTCTGCCAAACGTCCAGTCGGAAAAGTCCACCCTTTACTCCCGCTAGTTTAGCTTTTAAAGGGGATTCCAGGGTAAACGTCAAGCCGAGCTGTTCTCCCCGTCCCCCAAGCATGCTAAAGAGGTGGCAGCAACCCTGGCGCCTCCTGCTTCAAAAGTTGTCGGGCGGACTGACACGCCCTGCCCTGCTGAGGAGAAGGTGAAGAAGATAAAATAAGAAGCGACTGAGGGCTCCTCCTTGTTGCAGGAAGAATGAAAGGGTAGCAGGGCCCCAGACTTCCTTAAGGGGCTCTCCTCTCCCCAAGATTTAGCCTATGTCGATGCCTTACCCTGCTCTCAGGCTCTGAACTTGTTGGCTTTATATCTTAGCAAGGTAAGTGGAATTGTGAGATATGCTTAGTGTGTGATACAAACAGTGTACCTGGCCTACTTATTTGACCTGTGTAGACCACCTTACTGTTGGGAGGCTTGCTTGGCTAGCTGGAGCAGGGGGGTCCGATAGCGGAGGAGGATAAAAGGCAGTTGAGCAAGCTGGAGAAGGCGAGCTAGGAGAAGGAACGTAACTCGCCTACGAAAGGAGATCAACAACCTACATGTGTGCTTGGAGTAGGCTTCCTAAAACTGTAGGAGTGCCCTTCTTCCAATGAGGGCAAGAAGGTGTTAGAAGAGATGTGGGCTAGCAAAATGGAAGAGTTCAAGAAGTCCCCGGAGTTCCAGAGCCTTATGGCTTACAAGGCCTTGAAGTACTACTACCATGGCTTTTTGGACTAACGCTTACGAGTTCACGCCGGTATTGTTGACATGCCTGAGCCAGATGAGGAGGTTCCCCACGAGCTTTCAGAGGCACTGATACGAGCTTACTTGGGGGGAGAAGCTCCAGAGGAGCTTGGTGACGGATGGTTGAAGGCGTCCTCCCTTTCTGGAGTGTGGCTCCAGACACCGAACCAGTTGCTAAGTAAAAAATCAATGTGCGTTACCTCCTGCGTGAGGTTTTAAGGAGGCCCCGGTGTGGGTCTTTTGAATATTTTGATTTATCATAACATAAGTGCCCTGGATTCTATTTCTCTTCTATCATTCTTCTATGCTTTATGACATCAGTCTTTGCCTTTTTTTAGCTTAATGTTGAATGTGTAACTTGCTCTGCTTTTCTCTGAAAATTAGTATAATAGGACTGCTGGGAATGTCGCAGTTGGTAATATGCCCGCTAAGTAGGGCTTTATCTGAGTAGCAGGGAAGGAAGCTTTCTAGTCAAAGTGGGATGGGTCCTCATCATGTGATGCATGTTTAACAAAAGATAAAGATTCTATTGCGAGGCATGCCTTTTAGAAAGGTGTTTTAAGCCAAAGAAATACTTGCACGCCTCAGAGTGAGGCAAACTGTCATGGGGTTTCCATCTCGGGCATAAACCCCCTTGGAGTAAGCTGATACGTGCCTTCCTGCTACCAGTAGGATAGAAGGTCCTGGCTTTGATCTGTCTGAGTGGCCTTCAGCAGGACATCTTTTCTCTAAAAGTGTACTCTAAGGTCTACTGTCATAGGAAATTTAATAAGTGCTAGACATGGTAAGTAGAAGTATAAATCCCGTTGTTTTAGAAAACACATATATGAGTACGCTTGTTGATGGCATGTTCACTTAAGGATATACCCTTTTGGCACAATCTTGTTGGGGTCTCCAGAAACCAGGAGGAATGCCCCTATTAGCCAACTTAAAAAGCATACGCCAACAGCCGGCCTAAGAGAATGCGCCAGCAGGATGACTTAAGAGTGTGCGCCCGTTGGCGGCTTTCGTGGTCAGCTTGAGCTTAGACAGTTGGAGCCTGTTCATATAGGAGTTGGAGAAAAAAGATTGCATGCGTTGATGTAAAGTAATGTTCATTTTACAGACAGTAAGCAAAAATAAAAAGTTTCTAAGGATAAAACTTCCTAAGGTTGAAGGCGTTCAATGGACGAGAAATCCTTCTACCATCTGTGTCTTCCAGCTTGTATGCGCCAAATTTGATAGCCCTGGTCACTTTATAGGACCCCTTCCAATTGGGGCTAGTTTTCCGACCGACTTGAGGGCGCTGACTCGCCTGAATACGATGTTTCCTACCTGAAACTCTCTTCTCCTAATTGAGCGTCACAAACCATAGACAAAATAAACAATTTCAAAATTATATCATTACGAATTGTATTACAAACAATCCAGCTGAATATTAATGAACAAAAATTTAAAGTGTTTGGTAATTTCCATGGATTAAAAAGATCATTTAATCATTTCATGGGTGAATAGAGAAAATAATTCGGACATCAAATAAATATTGTTGGTAAATGGCCTTTCCTACAAGGGGAGGGGCATCAAAACTACACTTGACCCTTGCATACATAAATCAAAGGAATAATAGTGAAACTGCGAAATCCCAGCAACAAACTCCGTACAAATATTAACTGGTACAGCAGCGCCAGGCACCAGCCCTCGGACTCGGAGCTGAACTGTAACAGTGTACTATTCACTCAAACTCTGCTCACGGACTTTAAGAAATATATCACACGTGGTGCATGGCTGGAGGCCGGCGTCTGTGCACGCACCGTATACTATCACCACTCCTGAAAAACTGAAAAGCGCAAAATATCAAAAGCTGTCCTTTCACTTTTCCAAATCCAAAGTAACTCCACTTACTACACTACTATCAATTATTCTAATTTCATTTCTTACAGATGCAGCTCTTAAATACTTAAACCACTTTTTTTTCTCCCAAAATCATTTTTTAAATTAATTGAAACATTAGTATTTATGATATTTATAGCGCATTAATCAATAAGATTAATAAGATAACTAAGCAATTAATTAGTATTGCTCGTAATAATATAATGACATCCACTTTTCAATGACGATATAAATTATACAAATTAAAAATATATTCAAATGAGGACAGACAACAAATAATGCACCTGAAAAATTGGTCAAGATACTCATTAATTTACGTTAAATGATCAACTCATCTAAAAATCTAAGCTATTAAGAAAAAAAATTATTTAATATTAATATCTTTCCTCATATACAAATCCTGAAAGTGATATCCCTTTTTTTTCTTTATTTTTAAAAAATGAGTGACAAGAAATATGAATTCATAACCTTTTATTGGTCTGATTATGATATTATACTAAATAACTATATTATTTAAAAGTTTCAATTATTAAATAGTAAATCATATAATAGTAATATCTTAATTGGACTCTAAAACCCAATTAATATATTGTACAAATACATATATACATATATATATATATATATTTGGGGGGGGGGACCGTACATACACATATATTCATTTATTTAAATACTAAAATTAAGAGAAATACATGTATTTTGTGATATAAAATAAGGAGTACGTAACATTTATTGTCCATATATGCTTAGAATCATTGGAATAATAAAATACATCAGCAAAAGTGCATTGAACCAACACGATACGTATTTTCAATTCAACATTCTATGTACTTTTGCTACAGCTGTTAGACGTATACTCAAAGAAACTACTCTTCACCTAAAATACCAATATAATAGTCGCGCAATGTCGATATTAATTAAATTCAGGTCCCTTTATATTATTCAATTAAAATTAAAATACTTGTAATTATGTATTACCCAATATTTAAATAAATGCCCCTTCATATTATGCTGCTTCGTTCTTTTCAAATACGACATGCTGAGTTGTTTTACCTACTAAATTATATTTTCAAGTATTTTTGGTTGTCGTTAATAAATGCTAATAAAGATAAGAGAGTTGTTTAGAAATAAAGACAAAATCCAACGTTGTTTTTGAGTTGGAAGCGATAAATTTTATTAATTGAAATAAAGTAATTACAATCAGTCTTATCAGTATCAATATTGGACAGAGACAATTACAACAATCATATCGACAATACACATAAACTAACATCTTGCTATACAACAACAAGTAAACCTACTATACAGTAGAAACAAATCATCCCACACAGGGGATTCGAACCCATGACCTCTAGAATCATGGAGCATCAGCTTTGTCAATTGAGCTAAGTTTCATTGACAATCCAACATTGTTTTACTGCACGAACTTTGCCAATCACATGATTATGCTTCACGATTTATTTAATTTGACAATGAATATGTTTGTTTGCAAGTTTTTTTTTTTTAAATAAATACTGACAATGAAATAATTAAATAACAAAAATTAAAACTATATTAGTATTGATGTGGGGTCCCTCGTATAGCTCTAAAAATTTACAAGATGTTACATAGGAAATGAAGAAAGGGCCAAATGTTAGTTTAAGCTCCGGAAACTTCCATCTAGGGTTGGGGTGGATTCACTTGAACTGACCCAATATTATTTGGGAAAAATGCAAGTAATTCCATGTGATATTGAAAATGTGCAAATTACCTCCCTATGAAAAATAAAATAGTAATTTACCTCCATTTACCTCCTTGTATTTTTTAAAATGAATTATTTTATCTCCCTGTCTATTGAGGTAAATTGCTCCATTTTGAAGAACATATGAAGGTAAATTGATAATTTTTTTTCATAGGGGAGTAATTTGCTCATTTGTAATATCACAGGGAGATAAATTACTCATTTGATTAGATTCAGTGATCAACGTGCTGAGTGTTTATTGTACTAAATTTTATCCTTGAATAATTTTTATTAATTTGAATATTGGAGCGCTAATTAAGGTTTATTTTTTGAATTTTTAACTCCTTTTGTGGCTGCAAGACCAAAACTCAAAGCTTGGAATATAGCACGAACTTCGAAATTAGATAATTCGTAACTCAAATCAATGGGTAAAACTTTAACCTATAGTTGGTTTTTAATAAGATGACGAGTCCCATATCAGTATTAAAATATGAATTAATTTAAAATCAATCAATGAGAAAAAAATAATTAATCAAGTTACGTGATAGATTGAGATGACAACTAAGGACTGGTAATTTAAGATCAAAGTTAGAGGTGATCATGTCAAGATTTTCTTCACTAAATGACTAATAATAATAATATAATGATAGGCCACTGATTGTCGCTTTAAATGCTGCTAGCTATACATTTCTGATATTACCCAAAAATGACTATCACTACACATGCCATAATCTTGAAATCTTACATATAAGTGCGATTTAGTATTCAAAAAAGTAATGATGTAACGAGTGTTGGTAATAACATGGGATGGGGAGAGGTGGTACTGCACTACTGGTAGTAATTTTTGCTAACTTTAGTTTTGTGTCTGACGACATGGTTCGATCCTTCCTGTAAATAATGTGCGAGAAAAACGCAAGCAACTCTATGTGATATTATAAATATACAAATATCTTTCTATGAAAGATAAAATAGTAATTTATCTCTCTGTGTTTTTTTAAAATGAATATTTACCTCTTCGTGTTAAAGAACATGAGGAGATAAATACTATTTTTTTTTTCATAAAAAGTACGTAATTTACTCATTTTCAATATTACAGTAAATTGCACTAAATCCAATAATGTGTCAGCTCTAAGGCAATGGAACCGCGTACGCTGCTTATGCTACCTTAATGATAAATCTTGATTGATGGTGGTGCGGTGATGATAGCTACTTATAATTACATCTAGAAGGTGTTAGCTTATGAATTGTATATAATTAGTGAAGGATTTTTCTTCTACTTTGCTGTTACATAATTGTGTAGTATCAATGTGTATAGGATATATAATTGCATTTAATTTTATATTTTTATTTAAAAAAGGGGCACACGTTAATTATGATATGAGATCATAATGTATAACAATAAGAATGTGTATGTTAGGATTGTTTGTATTGACAGAAATCAAAAAGTGTAGTGTTCAATTATGTTATTGACGGTAAAAATAATTACAAGACGATCTATTCGTGCACATGATTCTCTTTTGAGGAGAATGTACACCCTTACTACTATCACCATGAAGGGCTAACGTTCGTTGCAAAATTCCATTATTTCAAACACTGTTTGAACGTTTCTTCAATTTTTATGCATTTTTCAGTAGAATTTTAGTTAAATTTTACATATTCTTTTTTTTATATCTCATATTTTACCATACTATTGCCAAAAAGTCAGGATAGTATGAGCAAATTTTATAGTTTTATAAGATAGTCTAATATGTAACGGGTAATTACAACTAACTCTCCTGAAATTTGGCATATTTATAAATATCATCTCATTATTTTAAAAATTACAAATACCCCCCTGAAGTTTGTAACCGTCTAACAAAATGAGTGAACTGACCAAAATGCCCTTAAGCAATGTATAATTGTTTATTTAATTCTTAATTTTTTTTTGAACTACAATACGCAGGAAGAGGTTTCTTAAGCTTTTTTTACATAGAGGAGCAATAATTCAATTTGCCTTGGCTGATTTTGTTTTACGATTTTAATAAAAAAAATCAAGGGCAAAATGATCAATTTCGGACCTTTGATTAAAAATTACAAACCTCAGGAGGGTATTTAAAAATTTTCAAACAACAAATAGGTATTTATAATTATGTCAAACCTCAGGGGATGTGGTTATAATTTACCCAACATTTAACCCATTTTTAGATTATTTTTTTTTTAAAGTTAGAATAGGATGCCTATAAATTTTACTGTGAGAATTCATTCCAAAATGAATTATTTTTTCCCAACATCGAATTTTTTGAAGTTAGAGACGAGTTTGTTAATTCCAACATCAAATTTTGTGATAAAAGATTGCTACAATTAGTGACAACTTTTACAAGTTTGACAAATGTATAGTGAGGAAATCAGTGACTTTCCACTGAGACATGACATCCAACGTTAGAGTTGCACACTCGAACCTCAAAGTTCGATTTCATAAGGTTAATCATTATTTACACAAAATCCTGACCAACTTTATGCACACACCACACGGTTTTTAATAATAATTAATGGAAGACTCTCAGATAATGTTAGGTATCATTTTATATTACGCAATTGCTTTTCTTCATTTCCAAGCTATAATTGACGTTTCCTTTATTTTCTTCCTATGATTTTTTGGACTCCAAAATTACGTATCGACACTTGGTGTAATGAATGCAACATATTTTTTATATATCAAAATATGATTTGACATATATAATAACTTTTATTCCTTTTAAAAGCAATACCACATACATTATCATATATCACAGCTCAAAAATAACACCAAACACTTATAATTCTAAAAAATATGGCCCAACTTATTAAAAACTCGGACTCATTTTTCCAATACTTTCAAAATATACCTACTTCCAAACTAAATTTTAAATTAGTTCCCCTGTTTTGAAAAATCGACTAATTTTGACTATCGAGATTAATTTGATTAAAAGTCATTGTTTTTTTTCAACGGAACCTTAATATAATATAAATTATAAAAAAAAAAACCTTAGTATAATAGAAAATTAGAGGAAAGTTAGTGGTCAAACCAAAATCAGGTGGTTGACCTAATGAGATAGCCTATGAATTAAGTCAATTTGAGCTGCTTTCCAACTCCCATCAATCCATTTGATTATTATACAAGGCTACATTAGGACCTAATCACACGTACAATACACAAAATACACCCACTAACCAAATTTTGTACGTATATATAATTTATATTTTTTGGACACAATTTTGTACGTATTGAGTTTGAATTATTCTGAAAGAAAATCAGAGAATCAACATTCATTAATAATAAAAATTTGATTATAAATTAAGGGATTGATTAATCAACATTCATGACCAATTGCAACCCAACAGCATAACACCTTAATTATCTGGAATTAAATTTAAATAAAAAAATTTCTAGCATAAATAAGCAGAGGTTAAGCACTCATTGTGATTGACAAACCTCAACCAATCCAACATGTAATGATTGAATCAATACATGACATGTGCGGATGTGGATGTGCCTGTCTTTGACGAAAACCAAGTATAAAAATTATGATGCAATTAAATTAAATGAGGATAACGTTGGAACACGAAGCCAGCACCGTCGTTTGGTGTTCAGTTTGACAATTCACACTGTAAAAATGATGATGCGGAGATATTATCATAGCTGTACCTCTACCTTAACAATGTTCCGATTCTATCTTAATTTTGTCTGATTGAATTTTTTAAATGTGTGTAATTATTTTTATATAAAATAAATAATATATTTTTTTTATACATAATTTGTATATATAAGTATATACAATAGAGTAGAAGATTCAAGATGGTTTCAAATATATAATCTTGGCCAGGAAGAATCCTGAAAAAGAGTTGGGGAGATTCTTTTTTTATTTGATGAATTTATTAAAATGAAACTATAACAATAAGAATATAAATAATAAAAAAGGATTAATTACCTTATATTCCCTCTAAAATGTGAAATTATATTTTTCCCCAAAGAAGTTTTAAAATTACGCTTACACACATTTCAAAAATTCACCGTGTACACCTGACCTGCTTTTGGTAGGATTTTATCCCTTATTTAATATCCCGATGTAATAATTTTATACTTATATGAAAAAAACGTAACAATGTTAACCCCACTCTCTCTATTTATACATTACAGTTATCCCCTTATAAATACAAAAATATACATAAGAATGTTAAATGAAGGGCAAAATTGAAAATTTATGTAATTTCTTTTGTTGACATAAATATTTTCATGGAAATGGGTCAGATGTAAATAGAGAATTTTCGAAGAGGGTGTAAGTGTAATTTCAAACTTTTTTGGGGAAAAGTGTAATTTTACATTTTTAGAGGAGGTCTAAGTGTAATCAACCATAATACAAAAAGTTAAACAAGTTTTTATAACAATTATTTTACTAATTATTGTATTAAGTGAAAAAAAATACTCTGTGTAATAACTTTTATTCATTTCAATAATGATATAAGAATTGCCACCAATATTTTTACATTAATATTATCTTTTTGTTGAGTGTCATGTTGTAAGTTAACTACTAGCTATTATAAGAATTATAAATTAAATTTAAGATTAAATAATAATTATAATCAAGTAATAGTTACTAGTAAAATAAAATAAACAACTAATGATGAAATAAAATTCGCGATCTAAACTAGCCGCCATTGACAGCTCGAAAGTTCTCATTCTCCGTAGTTTGTTTGTTTTGGTACAATGAAATTCCGACAGTATTTAATGTCTTTGGTTGACAAATACTGAGTTCTGAAATTCATGCCTTAACATAATATAATTGCAACTTTATATTATTTCCAGGTATCAATACCATCATCTGGAAAAGGATATCTGACGGTGACAGTGATCTGCTGCCGACAAATGGGCCATGATAGATCATATTATCTACGTGGCCCAATTGGGGTCTCAGAGGAGGCCCATTAAAACGAATACCAGGCCCATATTACAATCACAGCCGGTCCATTTTGAGAGGTTGGTTGGGTCGGATATCCAGAGAGAGAAGTGGGCTAGGCCCAGTTGTAAGCTGTCAGTAAGCCCATCAGCACCAGAAGTGGAATGTATTGACTAAGATTAGAGTAAGCAACTACATAATAGTAGTTCCTAAAAGACAACTCAACGGCTTGGGCTATTTTTTTTCTTTCTTTTTTTTTTTTTTTATGAAGGTTTTGTATTCGAATTTGATATACCCGTTAGTATATTGAGTGTGTAAAAAAAAAAAACAACAATAACAACGTAACAGTAGCGCACCAGAACAACTCATGTGATTGTTCCAGAAATTGTGGGAGTAGTTGGGAAGTTGAGTGTAGTTCAGCGATTAGGACATACGCAATTGGAAACATTTTCACGAAACCCTTAACTCAAATAGATGTATACATCAACCTAGAATTGCAGCTCAATGCAAATGTTTTTTTATTACATTTTCGTATCATACTAATAAATGATTACCATATATTTTTCTTTAAATAAAAAATATAATTAAATTAAATTATAATTTAACAGTAGAACTGTATGCATTATATTCGAAAATATGACAATAATTTACGACATGAATGTGTAATAAAAAAATGATGTTGCATGTACGTGACTCTTCCTTTTCACCTCCAACATAAGTCATAATCTTACCAACCTCGACAAATACAAATAAACATATAGTACTAAATAAATAATCAATATTTTCGGTCTTATATATCAGTTTCAGAATAGGTTCCATATTTTACTGTAAATTGATGACTATGACTTCGTTTTTCCATTTATTTAATTTTTATATATGTTAGCTAATTTCTGTGGGGGTAAATTACGGCGTCATTCTTCGTCATGCTTGCGCAATACTTTCGTATAATTTTCATCATACAGACATCAGCTGCTATTATTGTATTTCAACAGTTTACACAAGTCATTTTCAGGTGCGTCTACACCAAAAATCTCCAAGATTTTGGTTATTATTAAACCTTTTGTCTTCTAATTAAGCTGTTTTTGACAATTGTCCCTCACAAATTAAGATGACTATAATGTTACATCAACAATATAAACTGTTAATTCTAGTACATACATTATTATATTATGAAATTTTTTTGTTCGAACTAGGTTTGGTGTGATATACTTTTTATATGATTTATTATTTTTTTTGAATTGTAAACTAATCGCATAACAATTGTATTACAATTATCATATAATTTATTCAGATTTGGACGTGCCGAATCGGACTAGAATATCCTTTATTTACGTATGTAAGAGAGAGAGAGAGAGAGTGTAGATAAAAAGTTACTAAAAAGACATGCACTATAGTTAGATGAAAATTAAGAATTAGGTAAAAAGACGAGAATGTTAATCTTCTTGAAATTTGCAGATGTGCCTGAATAGGAGGAACATGGTTTGCAATGATTGTGGTGTTTATGAATTAAATATGAGGCAAGTAATTAGAACCAGACAAAAACATTATGATTAATTAATGAGGATACAATCAAGCAATGTCTACTAATTAATCAAACCTCAATTACCATAAATCCTTCCACTTGTTTGTTTGACGTCTTTTTTAATAATAAGCGGTGAACTATTAATTTAAAAATATAGCAATATTTTTACAATAATCAATTATTATTATAATATTCAATCCATAATATAATAACATTTTTATATCTATCAACACCAAAAAAATAATACAAATATCCTATAAATTAAACAATACTCTATATTTCTAGTACTTAGACTCACGACCTTTTGATTGTAGAATCTCAATTTCACCACTCGAACAAGGGATCATCGATGTTTATTTGATGTCTTGTACATAGCTAGATCACATTGCTCTTAGAAATGCTAAAACTCACATTACGTCCCAATTTAATAATAGAGTCATAGATAGTCATTTCAATACTTTATTTTTGTAAAAGATATGTCACGGGTTCTAATTCGAGTTGAAAAATCAATTTTAATCCTCGTAGTAAAAAATAAAACAAAAACAGACATACGATTATTGATAACTCGAGAACGATCGAGGTGCGGCACTGTGCATTAATGAGGGTGGCGGAGAAGTTGGATTTGGTTTGACCAATGTAGGGTTCCAGCAGCTATATATGTGTATAGAATATATGTTTGATTCACCTAATCCCACTCATCATATCAAAAAGATTTGTTATTACACATGCATGAAGTGGTTATACAGATATCAACTCAATTATTTCCTCATCTTTTTACTGTATCATGACTTGTTTCTTGGTTAAAATGGTGAAGTGGTTAGCTTCATCCACGTGAAATTCTAATTTGGGTTGGATTGAATTTAAATTAATTATATGATAAGTATAATACATTTGTTGTGTGATTGATATATAATTCAAGAAAAGTAATCGATTATATATGACATTGCAATCTTGATACTCTTGTTGTATAATTGGTTTAATACGATCAAATTTGATTTGTGTAAGAATGTTTGTCGGCGAGTCGTGTCAATAGTTGTCTTATATTGTTTATTAGGTGCTGTATTCCTTAAACGTCAAACCAGGAATCTCTTTTCCCAATATACAATTGGATTTGACGGAACGAGAAAATTTCTATCAACTAAAAAGGTAAGTTGAGAGCAATTATAACATGTACTATGAATTGAAAATTGCTAATTTCGATTTTTGAGGAAAGCCCATCAATCATGTTTGTTCCATTGTGATGATGATCAAATGTACTCATGTATGTTTCGTGACATATTTCACATGGTAGCTATGATTGTTTGTTCAGAAAGGACCAATGGGAGTGTAATAAAATGATCATTATGTATGCTCATCTCCAATCAGAAAGAACTGTTTGACACTCCCAAGAAAGAAAGAAAGAAAATAGTAAGCCCTTTGAATTATAGTACAATTACAGTTGAAGTTAGAGAAGTATTGGTGTGAGAAGAGAAGGTTGTTGAACTTGAACCCTTAATAACTATTTGCCAAGTGCCAATTATGAGAACAAAGCTTGAATTTCTTTTCTTCGACAGAAACTTCCTTTACCAAACTGTAACTACTCATGTCCCACACACTTCACCATTCTCTCTATATATAATAACACCCTTCTCTCCCTCTTTCCATTTCCCCTCAAAACCTCAGCATTCTTATGTTCTTTCACCACCCCAATTCTTGATCTGTTTTTTCTCAAAGTTCAGACACTTAGAACAGGCAGAATGTTTAGACCTGTTTTGATCATCTCTGTTCTGTTTTCTCTCTACATAGCATCCCATGCCCAATCATGTGCAAAATACAACTTTGCAAGCAACCAGATTTTCAGTTCCTGCAATGACCTCCCATACTTGAACTCATTTCTTCACTGGAACTACGATCAATCTGCCAAAACAGTTAAAATCGCCTACCGGCACACGGGAGTCTCGTCCTCCAGATGGGCAGCGTGGGCTATTAACCCAACCGGGCAAGGCATGGCCGGTGCACAAGCACTTGTGGCTTTCCAGAAGTCTGATGGCACCATGAGAGCCTACACAGCACCTGTGGCTGGTTACCAGACTCAGCTGCAGGAAGGAGATTTGAGTTTTCCGGTTTCCGATTTATCGGCAACTTATGCAAGAAACGAGATCATCATTTTTGCTACTCTGAAGCTTGATGGCCTGAATTCTACGGTGAATCAGGTGTGGCAAGAAGGGCCACTCTCAGGGGATTCTCCGGCCATGCATCCTACTTCTGGGCCTAATATCCAGTCCATGAGGACCTTAAATCTTCTATCAGGAGAGACAGGGGCAGCAGCTGGAGCACTGAACTCAAGAACAAAGAAGAAGAATGTGAGTTTAAGATTTTTTATTTTTTATTTTTCTTTCATATGTTGATGGTTGCTTGAAGCTAAGTTTTCTTGCCGTGTTCTGAGTTGTTCATGATGATTTCTTGAAGTGGATGTGGTCCCGTTCTTGGGCTCTATTGCTCTGTCCGATTTCCCAATTGCTGGATGTTTTATTCGACAATCATTACTTATGTTTTAAGATAATAGATTAGTGCATGTTAGGGAGATCCTAGGATTTGCAATTAGGGTGTCATTATTATGATTTGTTTTCTACTATAAACATAGAAATTGATAAATTTTACTAAAAGAATTCCTGTTCTTGTTGTAAAACTGCTTTATGTTATGAATCCAACAAAACATGTCTTTTGTTGTAACATAGATATAGAAAAGACATGACGAGTTATAAACTAATCTTCCTCTTGTTCTGAAATACACCGTTGTCGTCGCGTTTATGTCTGTAAAGCAGTAGAAAACATCTGAAAATGCTTGTGAAAATGCAGATTCATGGGGTGCTGAATGCAGTAAGCTGGGGTATCCTGTTGCCAATTGGTGCTGTGTTTGCAAGGTACCTAAAGGTGTTCCCTTCTGCCGACCCGGCATGGTTTTACCTCCACGCAACTTGCCAAACCTCAGCCTATATCATCGGAGTTGCAGGCTGGGCAACCGGTCTCCGGCTAGGAAGCCAGTCTCCGGGTGTTCAACACACGTCCCATAGGGTAATCGGCATCATCATCTTCTGTCTCGGAACCCTCCAGGTATCATCAAAATCTTGTTCATGTTTGCATATCTGGTTAAAGTGAGATCATAATAAGGTTTTGTTTGTATTTGTCTAGGTATCTGCTCTGCTTCTAAGGCCGAAAAAGGAGCACAAACACAGATTCTACTGGAACATCTACCACCACTTGATCGGATACTCTGTCATAGTCCTCAGCATAATCAACATTTTCAAGGGATTCAACATTCTAAATCCAGAGGAGAAATGGAAGAGAGCATACGCTGGAATCCTGATAGGTCTGGCTTTGGTTGCTGCAACATTGGAAGTCTACACGTGGTACGTGGTCGTGAAGAGGAAGAAGTCTAGCAGGCCGCAGCACAAGATGCCGAATGGGGTCAATGGAACAAATGGGCACAATGGATATGGAGCAAGGGCACAAGATAGAGTATGATGCAGATGATATACTTAAAAACTTTCACATATCTAAACTTGTGGGATTTGGTTCTTGTTTTTGCCCCAGCATTTCATGTTTCTGTACTTGGAGGTTTGATGGTTAGAGACCGACAGCGAGTTTTTTCTGCCTCGTTTTCCCTAGTATTTATGTAGATTTTGTGTTGGATAGTATTGTTTCTCTTACTATAAAAGAATCTTCCTTCTTTTTCATTCTAATGCCTAACAACCACCAAGCATAGAGTCCCCGGGCGAAAACAGTTCTAACCATGAAAGACAATGAGACGAAGCATGGCACAAAGTGCAAGATTTCATAGCTATGTCGTTTAAACCTTTGATAAAATTTGGAATTAACCGAGTTGAGAAACACCATGACGAAATGTATCCTTATTGATTTATACAAACAATAGTATGGCATGGCTCTAGGCATCGGCCAAGGAGAAGAATCAGCGAATGCATGTACTCCGAATAGCAATTCTCTCTAATGTTACAACAGGTCCCAGCATAATGCTTTCAGAAAGTAACATGAAACTTATCTGGTGTGAAGTTTCTCCCTATTCCGACTGTCGCAGTGCCTCAATAAACGCGTCCTTTAGGAAAGGATTTGAAGCTGCTACGCGCTGAGAGGTGATATCAAAATCCTTACCAGAGCTGTTACAGAGAAAAGAAAACATTACCGGGGTATGAGAACTGTTGCAGATGAAACCCAAGTTGATGTTTGACTAATACGTAAACGTAACTATGAATGCTCACTCAACTTCACGACCCCATTTTTCACAACCTCAGGAAGGATTCATCTATTCAAGTCTTTAGAGTTTGAGGAGAACAACTTACGGATCAAATACAAGTCCTCCAGCTTCGGTTACAATTACAGCTCCAGCTGCTACATCCCTAAACAGATGACCCAACTTCAGTAATTTATGAAATCATGGCAAGATTGAAAGATTTTCAAGATCTTACCAAGGGCCTCCAAAACCTTGTTCGTAGAAGATATCAAGCCTTCCACATGCAATCCCGCAGAGATTTAATGCACAAGAACCACTCATTCGAAGGGACCTAACCTGCTCAAGGACAATTCATACCTCAGCAATATTCAAAGTAGCCGAAAACGGAGGAGAAAGAAACACTGAAAATAATTGATATGAGACCACTCACTACATTTACCTTGAAAAGTAAGCTATTGATCCTATTTGTAGTGGCGTCCAAAGTGGGCTTATCACGCTTTGTGCCAGCCTGTCATTTCCATTTACGCACACCAGATGAGATTCGTACAACTAAGATTAAACAGACGCAAGAACTAGCAAGTAAAGATGGCGAAGTTAGACCATCCATCCAAGTCCCATAAGTTCCTTTGCTAAACAATTAAATGCAGTCACATCAATAAATTTTTCTGCCAACCAAAGCATGGTTTCATCAATATCCTTAGCTGAGTACCTCTGTAGCAAGAAGCGACTTCACCAGCTCAGTTTGAGAAGATGCTGCAAAAACATATAGTAGTAGTGGTCTAAGCAAACCATAAAACTAATGTTCATAAAAAAGTATATGCATGAAGAAGTATCTTACCTTTGATGGGTTTTCCATTGAGGAAAGCACCTTTTCCACGAATGGCAGTAAACATCTGCATTATTGAAAGGAAAAATTTATCGTCTACTCAACGCAAAGTCTGCTAAAAACAGCAATCTATGCATATAAGTCTTATACCAACAGGCAGCGAAGTTGTGCCAAAAGGGAATCACAGAACGGAAACAGAGCCATTCATCACTTGAATAGATAATCATATTTTTTATTGTCAGCAAAGTTCACTATATCAAGAAATAACTACTACAAAGAGTAGGAAACAGAAAACTATGAGCATCAAACCAGTAGCTAGGATTGCGAGAAGAAAGAAGCATGCTGTGAGGCACCTAATGTCTTAGTAATTGATATTCGGATTACCAATTTGCTAGAGTTCTGTACTCAAAAGAAACAATATAAGAAGTTGCAGGAAGTTAACCTCCTAGTACTCATCATTTAGAAGCAGAATGATCTCACCTCATCCATTATTGGGTTATAAACCACACCGACTGTAGGAACTCGTTCAATTGTGAGCCCGATAGATACACATACAAATGGAAACCTGCCGTTCATTCACATTCTGATTACTATAAGCTCAAGAAGGACATTGAGAAACTTTTTACGTATCAAATGAAATAATTATCAGATACTTGCCCGTGCACAAAGTTAGTCGTTCCATCCAGAGGATCAACAATCCAAGTTGGTTCATGAGTCAATTCAGAGACACCACAAGCAGCCGTGGTTTCTTCCCCAATGAACTAAATATAGGGAAACATCAGACATGAGAACCACAAAATTGAGAAGCATCCAACTTGAAAACGGCAAGCAACAATCTCAGATATCATTCTAGAACAGGAAACAATACCAAAAGATGATGCTAACCTTATGGTCAGGGAACCGTTCTTTGAGAAAATTGAATACAAGTTCTTCACAGGCCTTATCTGTCTCGGTGACCAGATCCACCTACATATGAATGATTCATATGCATCAGAAATAACCAAGTACATCGTCATAGCATAGTAGAGCAGACAGAAACAGGATAAAGTTTCACAAGTCTCTCAAAATTCCTTTAAATGGTATTCCCTCCTCAGTCACTATTCTCATTCTAAGATATCAAAATCCTGACTATGACACATACACACATTCTTGACTACAAATTTTCCAAATTCATAAAATCAACAAGTCAAGATTTTACCTCGCCTTTGTGCTCCACATGCTTAGTCTCATAGAATCCAGAACGAATAATCTGTAACCCAATGAATTTTGAGATAATTAGATCAATGAAAATCACATCAAGAAAGCATGAATACAAGAATGGTGGGGCAAAAATGAAGATATGATTTTAGAGAGAATGCCATACATCTCCAGCTTTCTTGGCAGCGTCCACCGCTGGGGCCAAGAAATCTTCCAGGGAACCTGAAATTGAAGAAAATCATCAAGAAACTACTGAACTCCAACCTCACAACACATATGTTAATGCACGCAAAATATACTAGCGGTGAGTCTGCGCGAATTCAATAAAGAAAGATTTATAGCCTGCCTTGTTGTGCCATTCTTGAAGATTGGGTGCAGATTAGAGAATTTGATGGTCGGAAGCTTTCTATTTCACGCAGCACATTAACCCAAAAACACACAAGCCAATTATTTCATTTCATTTATAGAAATAGAAAAAAAATTGGATTTTGTTCGCATTCACACGCACATAGTCGCATTCCCTCACTTGACAACTTTTTCACTAACTGCCGTACTTACGGCGTCGCTCGGATCGTTATTATTATTATAATCATTATTATTATTTTTATTAGTATCAACAATTAATTCATTAAATTGAGATCACTTTTCCTCTTTTGTGGAATAGACCCTGATTCTAATTTAGATATTACAAAATTTTATCTTGTTAGTAACAGGTTTTTCATTAATATATTAGGAGCAGTCAAGTCGTTGGAGAAATCAAGATTAGCGTTGGAATCCCCCCATTCCCCAATCCATTGGCTTTCCTCTAACAAAATTTCTTGGAATTGAGTATGTAATGGTAAATGTTCTACGATTAGGCAACGGTTTACTGATTTATCAGCTCAATTAATTGGCAAACATATTTATAATATACCAAATATACAAGATTGCTATTACTTGATTTTTATTCATTTATTTTTCGGCGACTCGGGTGTATCATTTATTTAAGAAAATAGGTACACACTTGAAAAGGAAAAGGTACACATCCAGATCGTTATAGCACGGAATATGCCAATATGCCGGTTGGTTATTCGAATCTATCCTTGAGAATCCGCCACACAATCACAAGAACACCAGCAAAAATACCTCATCCTCCTCTACCAAACTATACCTCAGGCTCAGAGATAACTTATTAAACATCATAAGTATAATCCAAGCATCTAAGTGAATATGGGCCACACAGGAGATTTTGATCCTGTACTCAACTATTTAAAATGGAGATGGCAAAGCATGAATAACATACATAGGCCGGCCTCAACAAGTTCTAAAAGACCCAGTTTTTCAGAAAATAATATCAGACATCTGCAGAATATGGGATAAATAAGAGATGAAAATGAAATTGAGATCAGCACTTTCCCCATTCGTGTTCACAATATCGCGCTAAAGAAGTATTAATTAACAAATATATATGTGAAAAAGGGTAGCACGAACTAGTATTTACTCATACAACACTGCCATGACAGCAGATGAACTAAATTAGAGCTGAACTCATGGCCGTTCTTTCGGCTCAAGTGCGGCAATTTCTTTGACGACTTGAGCTTTGTCAGCCTCAAACTGTTCATCCTCTGTAACAAAAGCAACCAAGGCTCAGAAACAAGTATAAACTGGGAGCAAAGAAGATTTTAGGATTGTCGGCATAGAATGACAGATACTCATTTCTCGCTTACCTTTGTCAGTCTTAAAATCAGCAAAGAGGCGTAGAAGCTTGCTTCTATTCGTGACAAGGATACCAACAATATCAGGGGGCTTGTGCTGATTAGCTGCAAATAACTGCACACATTTGTGCCAAGTCAGAACAAACTATGAGGTAGGCAAAATCATTCACCTATCTGCCGGGAGCTTACCTTAAAAACATGAAATGCTTCAATCTGAATACTCTTGCTTGACTCCTGGCAGAAGGCAACAATTTCAACAGTGAATACATGACATAGCAACCAGCGAGATAAACATTTTCTGTTTTTATTTTAAGAGAATTACAAAGACTACAGGGGTGAGATCGAGTTCGATTCTTATTTGTTAACTTAATCTGGGAAGGGGAAGTTTATAATATGTTAAGTCCATCAGCACCCATACTGAAGAACCAAATAGGCCTTATGCTAGTGTTTATTACAGAATCCTAAGCATTGTCACAACCATGATCATTCAGCACAAGAAAGTCCACTCGGTAATCCCCATTGTGAACAGATTCACTGCTTATTTAATTATCTTGAGATTCATCTAAAATGAAATGTTTTCATCTTCTACTAATTTCTTTTGCTAATTGTCCAATTATGCACAAGGCCAGGAGGAAGTGGGTGTTGAATCTAATAGCCAAAAGTGAGATCATACTCTGAGAAGGTTCATGAGGATCCTCAAGTTGTCCCGCGAGCAAACATATCGAGTCATTACAGCTGAATTTGAACGATCCAGCAAAATATCTCCCAACAACTGAAAGAAATACATAACAGCACAATAACAACTCGGTTAAAAAAGATGGAACAACCATCGAAGGATAGAATCCTGCAATTTTTTCATTTGCACCCCTCAAGAATTTGTATTGTTATCTGTTGTTTTCACAGTTTGACTGGGGGAAGGGGAATTGGTTCACCATATGAGATGTACCCATGTACACTCAGAGAGAATAGAATCAGCATTACCTTGACAGCCTGCCTTCTGGTGATGTAATTAGTAGATTCAAGCAACTTTGAGTTATACTCTGCAAAGAACTGTTGATGACAAAGCATAGAGCAGATCAGAACACACTAATGAACACCGGTTTTAAACTCGTTAATGAATGCGCATAAAAAAAAGTATCAACGATGGCAGGCAATTAAAAAGCAAAAATACTTACCCAGTCATAATTTTTGGAAAGAAATTCAGCAACAGTTGACTTATGCCTAGTTAATAGTTCCTGCAACAGGATGTATAACCTGTCAGCGAAGTTCAAAGCCACAACACATAATGGAAATTCGAATGCAACAGGGAAAATGAAATTAATAAAGAACATGATACCATTATCTCTAAGCCATCTCCTAGTTTCTCTTAGATACCAAAGGTATCTAAAAGCAAAATCTACATGTTCAAGGTTTTACAAGACAGTGCCTTTTCATTTAGATACCTAAAAGCAAATTACATGCTCAAGGTTTCAGTACAGTGCTTTTTCATCAGTCAAGACATAGAGAAATGAGCATCAGGAAATAAATAAAGAATCTCAGTCAATTCAGAGCCAAATTTTCCATTCTTTAGATGATACAAGGAGCTGAGGCATATGCGAAATTTGCTCTTTTCAAGAAAAAGTGTTCTCTAAATATTATCCCAAAATAAAACCGACGAGGACATTTGCAACAGAGGAATCCAATGAAGAGAGATGCAGAGTGAAATACTGCTCAAGAATAACATAGCACAACTTCAACGTACGGATTATATAGCATAGAGGAGATCAACCAACAAGTTGAAGTAGAGAGAGAAAGCAATCATTAAATTATGCGCTACTTCAGAAAGAATAGTTGACCTTGAAAGTGGCAGCAGCATCTGAAGCGATGTCAAAATTCGGGAGTTGTATATAATCAAAAAATTTCTTCATATGCTCTGATTCCAAAACGTACCTATAGACCAATGCAGATTGTAGAACTAGTAAATGAAATTTTAATATCTGCAGTAGTTCAGTATCAACTCAGCTTATGCACTAATGGGAGAAAGAAAAGGATACAACGTGGTCAATTATTCTTAAATAACCAAAAAGGTGCCTCATCCACTATACTTGAAGAAATTTTGAGACACCAAAATTTCAGAATATTACCCTTGGTGCATCTATCAATGTAGGGCAGAAAGTTTACATCAAACAGAAGAAGAGTTCATCTACTTAGTTTCTCCTTATACAGCAAATTAAAGCTAACTTACACAGCTCCATTTGTTTATTTACACATTCTCCTTTGTGCCCTGAATTTTCACTGTAAAATTATTTAAAGTCTATGGAGAAGCAAAATCATTTGATCTATTATACAGTAACCAGACTAGACCTGATACATACAAATTTTCAAGATAACAATGAATTTTGAAACATAAAGAATCAACTAACAAAAATTTATACATAACTTCTCTACTTAAAACGAATATAACAACATTATGAGATGTTAGGTATCTTGATTGACTTGAATGAGGCCTCAAATTCATTAATTCTAATCAGATTTCTGTTAAAGTTTAATACATTACAAGACAAAGAGCAAAGAATTGAGTAATCTACTCACCTCGCGACACTTTGGTGGCGTATGCATTCCCTCAACATTGCACCATAGTGTAACGCAAGATCAGTATTCTCGTAACTGGTGGCCAAATAGCAAAGCAAACTAAAGTCATCAAAATTTCTAGCACAGATTTTCTCTTGGAAAATTAGAAATCACAAAACACCACTGAACTACTAATTTACATATAACCACATTTAATGAAAAGTTTCTTAATGCACATATAAAGAAACCGAGTCATTATCCTCAAACTATACATCTTGATGTTTGAATGCATGAAATCCAACTAAGGATTATGCAGCAACCACGTTT
The DNA here is from genome assembly GCA_034509735.1 of Sesamum alatum. NCBI lineage: Eukaryota > Viridiplantae > Streptophyta > Magnoliopsida > Lamiales > Pedaliaceae > Sesamum > Sesamum alatum. Next base: position 52,017,458 of record JACGWO010000001.1, on the reverse strand, counting down.
TTTGAGGAATAACAATATACAAGAGCCATTTGCAAACACAAAAGAAAATGCAAAGCTCCATTGCTCTGTTCATTTCCCCTGACCAAATAATCCAAAATTATGCTGCCTCTTGACCTAAAAAAGACGGAGGACACGGATTTTGACTGAACTAACATTTCAGCAAGGGAAAGGCATTACAGTTTAATACAATTAAATCCCCCATTTCAGTTCTCATCTTTCAAATACTTTTTATCTGCATAAGCATAAGCATCAATCTCTTGTATAACCTGATTCTAAATCACAATTCCAATTGGAGTCTTAAACCTGAGAGTTCTTTCATTTAAACATCCAGAGTCTAGTGCAAAGTCTTTTCATGCTTACCCTGCTACCAAGATATCCATGAGATCTATGTTCTTTTCTAAGTAATCACAGGCAATCAACCTCGACTGAACCTGTTGCCTCTGCAGATTTGCAACAACCTGTGTAGCATCTTTGCGGGTCTGCAACAATACACAATTATCTTCTCAATTATCATTTTGAAGAACACACTGCAACAAATAATATGTCTAGAACATACAAGACAGAGTTATATATTCTTAGTATCGGGATCCAAATCCAATTAAAAAGCTGTAGCTAAATTCACCAAGCATGAATCTGATAATTTGTGGCTTTCAAATTAAGGATTGCTAAAATTTACCTCTAAGTTCAACTTGGGAAGACATATAATTAGCAGACGAAGAGTGTTCTCTCTGAAAAACTCTTGTGTCAACTGTGCACAGGCTTCAGCAACAGGCTCAGATTCACTGTCCCCATAAAGAACTTGTTTTAGGTCTCTGATAAGTTTGCTCAACTCCGCCATCTACAAAGGACAAACAGGAAAGGAAGACAAAGTAGACAGCATAAGTAGCAGAAAAAAAGCAGTATCAACTACTCCACTGCATACAAATTCCGACTTGATGCAACGACATGAAGCAAGCAATTCAACCACGCCCTGTAGATTCTCATCAAGCAAAACGCATCCACCCGGATCATCGCAAACGTGAGAATTAAAGTAAACAAATGCATATACATCAATTACACTAGACTAACAGCCGAAAGCATCGAGTAAACCCATAAAGATAATAATTAAATAGTAAATCCAATCAATCTTTACTAGCACTAGTACTCCATCACAACTTGCAACAGAAACAACTCGCTCTCTATCCATATTCCATCACAATGTCAACTACGAACACCACCAGATCCAGAAAAAGAACCGCATAATGCATCAAAACAGTAATCAGAAAACCTTCTCATCGCGCTTGCTCTCCTTAGTGTCGGGGCCGCCGCGATCGACGAAGATGAGTAGATCGCGCGTCTGCCGTACCAAATCGGCCGGAGTCTTGGGCTTAGACTTGAACAAAGCCTTCATCCTGGCGTTATCGGCGCCGCCGTCAATATTCTCCGGCAGCGGGAGCCTCCGGGCCACCGACTGCGACGAGGCCCGCTGCGCCGCCGGCTGGCCGCCGCTTGACAAACACCCTCCTATTTTGGATACTTGTTTAATCCCCCAGGTTCCCCTTCAACGATTTGCTCGGTCTCGCCTAGGTTAATTTGATTTTATCGATCCTTAAGTTGGGGTTTTGGATTCACTAAAACTGATTTTTCGGAGTCTTATTTACCTGAATTTTTGGGGTTAAGGGTAAGAAAGAATCATGGGGGACTTTTGAATTTTTATTTATATATGTATGCGCAGTTGACAGATGAGGTTGATCGGGTGGCTCACCTCATCCGTATTCACAGTCTGGCCTTGTTTGTGGTCGTGATTTCTTGCAGTATTTTATACTCACTATTATACCTAGACCTAGAGGGTGTCTGGGTAAGATATTTTAAAAAGTTCATTAACTTTACAAAATTACAATTTTCTTCATAAAATTTCAAAACATTCGTTTAGGATCGTATAACTTATTTAAAAAAAAAATTAAATAATAACTTAATTATTTTATAAAACTTTTATTTTTTATTTAGCATGCATTATTTTATTAGTATTTCACTTTTATCTTTTGCTTATTACTCAGAAGAAATATTTATTGCACGATTCTAAATCTAATAATTTTGTGATTTTTATGTTTACGCTAATCACCTTAATATTTTATAAGTTTCTCGACATTTTATTTATCAAACAATTTGAAATTTTATTTTTACAATAAAATTTATTATCTTAAGTTATTAAAATATCTTATAGAATGCATTGAACAAGTTTATACAAACACCCTCATAATTCTCAATATATTATTTCAATCACTCCTCAAATTAGTAAAAGTAGAAGGGATATTACACTCTCGTGAGATTTAGTGTAATTATACGTAAACTTTTTATGATTTGAGAAATTATATTTATTACTCTTTGTATTTATTTCCGTCTAATAAATACATCGCTCGTTAGTTTAAATTCATTAAATTTGTTGATATGTAAGTATATATTACTCTTGATTGATCTATTCCTAAGTTATCCCAGGTCAAATAAAATTTTGTTACTTTTAACCTTTTCTTTATTCATTTACACTAAATACTCCATTGACTTCATCGTTATCCCAAGTATAATAGCGTCATGCATATGGATATTTGCACCTGAAGTCAACTTTATTACTTTTAACTAAAAGTTAGTAATTTAAAAGTACTTTATTATTTAATTTAGATTTGAGAACCTAAAACAAAAACATATGTGTTAATGCATAAAAAGAACAGATAAGAAGGCACTTATTAAAGATTAAGTGATCATTATCTACTCAAGATTAATTTCCAATATTTTTCAGAAAGATGATTACTAAGTATAATCCATACTATTATTGTAAAGAAAAGATGTGTTGTAGATATAAATTGGCGATTTTTACATTGCTGCACCAATTTTTTGTAATTCAAAAAATGTCCTTAAAATAATAAAATAACTAACTTATTCAACTTATCAATAATATATTAACTTAATTATTCGATTAATATATTTTATTCTTATTTAATATATTTTAAAGTATAAAAAATTATTTAATATATACACGCGGGATAACGCGACACAAAGATAATTTTATTAATTTAAATATGGATATTAGAATAGTTTTCACAAAATTAAAGATTATCGAAACACATACCAAAACAACAAATTAGACTATTTCAATCATTCCACGGACGTCATAGGCCACGCCTTCTCACTTTCGTCCGGATTTGTTTTTTTCAAAAAATAAAAACTATGAATTTTATTAATTAAAATAAAAAATTTATAATTAATCATGTCGAATATCAAAATTAAATAAAGATAAATACAATAAACATATCAATAATATCACATAAACAATACTTAATTATTACATTAATAAATAATATCTACTATACAGTGGCAACAACATCATCCAAATAGGAGTTCATTCGAACGCATGACCTTTAGAATCATGGGGCCTCAAGTTCATCGATCAAACCAAAACACCTAAACAATAAAATTTGATTTTAGAAACATTGCTTTACGTACGGACAAGGCGTAATCCAAAAATAAAAAATAAAAAAAATACTGTGTTATGTTTTATAAATGTTTATTTTTTTAAAACACTTTGCAATCGCACAAATAGAAGTGGTACGCTCACACATGGGGGCATTTAGTGATTTTTCATTAGTTTCTTTGTTTTATTTGATTTCAATTTATTAAATTGGTATCTTGATATATCAAGACATGCAATAGATCAATTTTATTTAAAAATAATAATAATAGAAATTGGAGAAGATATTGGAGTTGCTTTTACGTAAGGTAATACAGAATGCGAGGAGCGTCTGATTATTTTCTGAAGTAATTTTTGAAAGTTTTTTGTATTATTTCTGGTTTGAAATCAATTCAAACAATTCATGTTAATTTTTGAGCTAATTTAAAAGCAATATGAAAATAGAACCAAAAACATTGGGATTGCTATAGACATTACATTGGAGGGCGGTTGTTGGACTCCACTGTCCCTTGGAGAATGAATGAGGCAAGCAAAAGTTTCTCTGCCAAATTATATAAGTTAGGAGGAGTTTCTGTCTTTCCACCTTTTTATACATTATTCACATGTTTTGTTCTCCCTCCTTTTAATACTTCCTTTTCAACATATTTCCATCTTCTCTTTATTTCCTGGCCTCTCAAACTGAAAAGTCAATATCATGATGAGCTAGTTCAGTTGGATTTGCTGTAGAATATTCCTTCAGCAACACATGCAAGACAGCCTTGAAACCTTGATCATATCGACAAGTAGCTATCAATGTACAATTTACAAATGAATGGTCTTCAAAGATTGACAGGATCCAATAGATGTCAAGTCAAACATAACAGAATTTTATTGGGATTAATCGAGACAAGTTGAAATGGTAAAAAGTGACAATATTTGCTAGTTAAATTGATAAGTACAAGTTACTTCACTTAAATACTATTAGTTCGATTTCCTTTGCTAATGTGAAAGTTTTTATGCGTGTGTTGTTTGAGCGTCTTTAAGAGATAATCAAATTCATGACTTATTTTTTATACAATCGTCCAAGTGAAAGATTATATTGGTGAATAATTTTTAAATAACTCTATAAGCAGTCTATTTTTTTTGGCCGCAACCTTAACTCATAAGAAAGAAAAACTGTATTTTATCAAGAAGACCAACTGATTGGGCCTTTTGGATATTTAGAATTGAGGGGGAGCAACGAGATAACGAAGCCCAACAACAAATTGAAATCCAATTTGCAAGTATAGTGATTAGTGACTATAATGTTGCAACAATTATTTCTCAGTGTGACTGTGACCTGAGTTAGGTACCTCTCTCTGTAACATTGCGTTGCGTGTACTGATAATCATAAAAATAAATAGTGGTTAGATAGGCTTTTGCACCTCTAAATCAATTAATGTGCAGCCTTCAAGTTTTATTAGATAGGATTGAAAAAAGTCGTGTAATTTAATGATATATAGAGTGAATTTACAGTGGTAAAAGTAATCAAAAGGGTGAATGATATGATACTGGCAAGAAGAAGGGTGAAGAATGGTCTAGTAGCATGAAGAAGGCTATTTTGGTAACTAAAATTACTGATAAATTAGAATAGATAGGAAATGAGATCTACCGATATTGATTGATGAAAAGGACACATGGCAGAATCCAAGGGGGTGTTTTAATTTTCTTAACAATATTTTGAAGAGAGAAGCACATGACGATGTTGTACAAATATTCTCTTGAATTTCTGTAGAAGAAATGAGAGAGGTTGACCCTCCCCCCTCATACACCGCCTTTAATCACCTATAATCCATACCTGCATGTGCAACTTGACAAATTGACAACTATATTCATGAATCATCAAACTCCAATTTTTTCATTTTATTTTTAAAAAAAGGAGATAATTTGTAAAATTTTAATTTCTTTTTTTTTAAAGGTATATAAATCATTATATCATTCAATACATTCAATTCAAAAATTAATTCAATATAATTCGAATTAATGAATAAGTTCAAAAAGAAATTAAAAAAAAATCTCATCAATTGAGAAAATCTCATTGGCTCTAATTTCATTTCTATAAATAAGTTCATCTTTTTTTTTAAAAAAAATTAAAATAAAATAATTAACCGTTCTCTCCCTTTTAACTATTTTGAAGTTTCGTTGACATTCATACTCTTAAGATTTAGAGTAAAATACAATTACATTTTTTGAAATTTAACATAATTACGAATATCTTTCGTTGCTTGAAAAATGTGGAATGCTAAATATAAAATTATTATGGAGTCCCTAAACGTTGAGGTGAAAATAATTAATTTACTTTATTTTCTTCTAAAAAAAAGGTTTAAGAAAAGAAAAATCTTATTGGAGTTAATTACACTTTACCTTAAAATTTAGGACAAATCATATTGATACTTATGAGGTTAGGTTCAATTACATAAATACACATTATTTTTTGTATAATTACAGCTTTACCCTTAAGGGGTGTTAGTGTAATAATTTTCAGGGAGTATTAAAGTAATCTTTGACTTTGAACAGAGAGTGTAATTGTAATGCAATTATAATCTCAAAGTATAACTGTAATTTAAAAAAAAATAAAAATATTTATATTTTTTTGCCTAACCTCAAAAAAAATAAAAATATTTATATTTTTTTGCCTAACCTCAAAAAATGTAACGGTAGATTCATTAAAAGAGATAAGTATAAATATTTTTATAACCTCAAAACTTTACAATAAACTACCGCTACATTTTTTTGAGGTTAGACAAAAAAAAGATAAATATTTTTATTTTTTTTTTAAATTACAAAAGGAACACCGAAGCTACTGATTGATAATACAAGTAAATCCCAAATTACAAGAGATGAAAAATCTCCAGATTTATTTCATATATTCTACAAACTCAACTCCACACTGCCATCAAGCGGGCATCAAATTGCCTAAATACATGTGAACATCTAATTTATAACCAGCAGCCACCGCCATTACCCTAGAATCTCCATTAACCTTTAATTTCTTCGAAGGACACGAGTTTGCGGAATTTCTGCCACGGCTTGTCCCAAACAACCGCCTGATACTGCTTCGAACCGGCGGCGCTGCCGTCCTTGGCGGCAATAACCAGCCGGTAATTCGTGCCGGCAACCACCTGCGTTTCTCCCTTGACCACAGCTTCAAAAGCCAAGGCCGCGCTAGCCTCCTTGTTGTGCTCCGTCACCGCAAAATTTGCGATCTCGACCACCTCTGGGTCTTTCAGGTTGTCGATCGGTCGCCATCCGCCGACGATTGCTTTTCTTTTCCAGACAGGGGAGGCTTCGTTGAGGGCAGAAGCCATCAAAATTGCGAAGAATACGAAGAGAAGCGAGCGAGATTTGAGTGCCATGTTCTTTTCTTTTCTTTTCCCTTGAGCAAGTTGTTAGGTAGATTGAGGGGTGGTCTATATTTATAGCGGGTGGCCCGCGGCACGCGGAAAACTGACTCGATGAGTCAGTTACAGATTTGCCATTAATTTACAAATAAGATTATGATGATTTTATACTTAATTAGTGTTGGATTTTTCAATACAACTTTTGGTGATTATTATACAAATATACAAGAATAGGATTATGATGATTTAGTCTTAATTAGAGTTGGATTTTTCCATGCAATTTTCGGAGATTATTTAAGTATCATAATTGAAATTTATTAGGAAAAATTATACTTAAGAGAGAAGGAAGTTCGTAAATTATTAAAATGTGAAGTTTCGAATCCTAATGCAAATAAGATCTTTATGATACACCTATTATTTTTAAAAAGTTGGTCAATTTTATCCATCATTGACTGTATTTTAAAATGGAATAATAGCATTAAATTAATTAAAATGTAATTTTGCACTTTTACCTAAGGGATAATTATATCATTTTTTGAAATTTAGTATAATTATACATAAATTTTTATAATTTAAAAAATTATATTTAATAATCATCAAATTTGTTGAGACCCACGAAATTGACTGCTATCAATAAAAAAATGAGTGCTACATAAATGCTAGTGTTCTATTTAACTTAAAAAATTTTTTAAAAAAATGAGACAAATTGACCCTCGTACTCCACTTTTAATTAGCCATAGTCCATGACTTCACGTGAAAGTTGACAAATTGACAACTACATGTCGATCTCATTCATGAATGGTCAAACTCCCAACTTTTCATCAATTTTTTTTTGAAATCTTTTAGAAAATGAAAAAAAAGGAGATAATTTGTTCAACTCCAATTTTATGGTTTTTTAGTAGACAAATCGTTACATCATTCAATATATATAAATTTAAGAATTGTTTATTTTAATTTTAATTAATGAATATGCCCATGGCGCCGTCTGTGGGGACGAGGCCATGTGCCCGTCCCAAGTCCCTCGTCTGGGGGCTAATGATGTAGCAAGCGTCCCACATTGGTTGCAGACAAGAAGCTTGAGTGGCTTATAAGCCCCAATGACTCCTCTAACTAGCGAGGCGCCTTTTCAGGATAAAATCGTGAGGCTCATACAGAGCCAAAGCGGACAATACCCTGCGCAACGGGGCACCGATCAAGTCGCTAGCCGCATCATTTGGCGCCGTCTGTAGGAATGAGGCCATGTGCTTGTCCCAAGCCCCTCATCTGGGGGGCTGATGATGTAGCAAGCGTCCCACATCGGTTGCAGACGAGGAGCTTGAGTGGTTTATAAGCCCCAATGCCTCCTCTCCCTAGCAAGGCGCCTTTTCAGGACAAAACCGTGAGGCTCATACAGAGCCAAAGCGGACAATACCTTGCGCAACGGGGCATCGATTAAGTCGCAAGCCGCATCACTTGGCGCTGTCTGTGGGAACGCCACAATCACAATACTGAGAATGCAAACTCGATCCAAGGCCAGAGATATAGAAATGAATGAAGAGCGGAGAACAGAAGCTCCACAGAATAACGTAGGAGAGCTCCCCCTCTTGGAACACATGAGCCTAGGTCCCAGCAAGACCACAGGAGGGGACATGAAGAAAGGAGGGAAGCAGTCAGCGAAGCCCCACCGCCCGCTGCACAACCGCCGATGTTTCAGGTGACGCCCGAAGCACTGTAACAGATGATTGAGGATGCGTCGGCAAGAGCAGCCGAGAGGGCGATCATGCATTTCATGGCGAACCGTCCCCGAGAGCCTACTCCCCCTCGTTCTCCGTCCCGAGGTCGAGACGCGCTCTCCGCCCCTGGGGATAACGAATCGAGGGAGGACGGCCCCCAAGACATGTCCATGGAGGAAGAAGAAGGAAGTATACAGGCCTCTTAGCCTGCCAACCTCCGCCGGCGGAACAGGGAAGCTAATGCAAAGCAGGAGAGGAGAGACGAAGATCTGCCAAACAGAGCGAGAGGTGACAGTTCACATCACCAAACCTCGCGACTCCAGAACGCCCCGCAAGACCTGGTCCCGTTGGCCGTGGCACCAGCTAGAAGAAGCCTATTCTCCATGCAAATACTGGCCGAAGCTTTACCCCAAGGACTAAGGCTACCACATTTAGCGGAATATGACAGAACAACGGACCCCGAGGACCATCTAGACAAATTCTTGGCCAAGGCAGACTTGCTCGATATGAGCGACGCCGGATATTGCAAGGTGTTCCGTATAACTTTGGCAGGAAGAGCTATGGCGTGGTTCAACCAACTCCCAGCATATACCATCGAAAGCTTTGAACAACTTTCGCAGCGATTTCTACACCACTTTTCCATCAATAAGAGCCATCCGAAAATCACCGCATACCTCTACACCATAGTACAATAGGAGCAAGAGAGCTTAAAGGACTATATACAAAGATTCTCAGGCGCCGTCCTCGAAGTTCCTCACCTCAACCATGAGCTACTAGCAAGCATACTGCAACAGGGATTGCGGAGAGGACGCTTCTGAGAATCTATCGCTGGTAAACCACCATTGACGTTGGACGAATTAATGAAAAGAGCCGCTAAATACATCCGGATTGAAGAAGCCAGCAAGCCGAAGATGGAACAGTCGTACAAGAGGAAAGTTCGAGAAGAAGAAAAGAAAGACCCAAGAAGAGACGGACAAGCGGAAGGGCAAAGACACATGCCCCCAACTAGCTTTATGAGATACACCCCTCTCAAAGCTCCAAGGGCAGAGATTCTTGATATAGCAGAACAACAAGGGATCGTTCAATGGCCAAGGAAGATGAAGGATAACCCAAAACGTTTGAAGTCAGACAAATATTGCCGATTCCACAAGGACAGAGGTCATAGCACGGAAGACTGCTATCACTTAAAGAATGAGATCGAGAAACTAATCCAAAGAGGATATTTGAAGGAATACGTGGAAAAGGCTGCGATCAGGAATCAACAGTTAGTAATCAGAGTTTCGATCAGAATATGGGACGGGGAGAAACATCCCGCCATAAAGACAAAGGAATTGAAAATCTCCCAACAACGGGAATTATAGGGGTGGTCATGGAAGGACCCGCTGGAGGAGACTCGGCACGAGCACAAAATGCGTTGATCAGGGCAGCCAAGCCCTCCCACAACGTCCACATTTGCGAAGAAGTTACTTTGGCCAAAACCCTGGAAGAAGAGATCACCTTCAACACGCAAGACTTGAAGAAAGGGATACCACCACATAACGATGCATTGGTCATTTCCGCCACAGTGTCCAACTTTCTAGTTAAAAAGGTCTTGGTGGATACGGGAAGCGCAGCTGACATTCTATTTTACGAAGCATTCTCACAAATGGGAATTGATTCCAACATGTTGAGAAACGTCAACACCCTGTTGGTAGGCTTCAACGGAAGTGTAATAGAACCTCTTGGAGAAATAACCCTGCCCCATTTTAATTGGATCCGCTCCCCATCGAGCCACTCGGATGATAAAATTCCTGATAGTAGACGCCCTGCCATCTTACAACATAATCATGGGGCGACCTAGCCTGAATACATTCTGAGCAGTTGCCTCCACCTTCCACTTGAAATTGAAGTTTCCCACTTACAGGGGAATAGGAGAAGAGATTGGAGATCGCCGCCTCACGAGAGAGTGCCACGCCAACATCCTCCAGAAAGGGATGAATCCAGGAAGAGGAAAAAACAACCAATCATCAGAGACAGAGAGGGTGGCGAAAAGAACAGTACTGCAATCCTCTCTGACACATCCCCTGTTAGAAGAACATAACCAAGAACAAAAGAAGAGAAGGATAAAAGATGAAAAACTGGTCGCAGCAGAGAAGACAAAGAACATTCAGTTGGTGGAAGGCGAGCCCGAAAAATTCACATCAATTGGAACAACCATGGGATCAGAACAAGAGCAGAAACTGGTAAAGTTCCTCCACGACCACTCCAACACATTCACGTGGAGTGTCCATGACTTGGTGGGAATAGACCAAGAAGTTATAACCCACCGGTTGAATGTTAACCCAAACGTCCGCCCAGTGAAACAGAAGAAGCGGAGATTTGGCCCCGAAAGAAATAAAATAATCAAAGAGGAGGTGGAAAAGTTATTGGCCGCCGAATACATCCGCCCGGTACAATACCCTGAATGGTTGGCCAACGTAGTGTTGGTCCCCAAACCAAACAAGAAGTGGAAGATGTGCATTGACTTCACTGACTTGAACAAGGCGTGCCCAAAAGATCCATTTCCCCTCCCAAAGATAGATGCATTAGTCGACTCAACGACAGGATGCGAAATGATGAGCTTCCTGGACACCTTCCAGGGATATAATCAAATAGCCCTTGAGGTGGAAGATCAAGAGAAGACAAGCTTCATCACCGAGCAGGGCACATTTTGCTATCAAGTGATGCCGTTCGAGCTAAAAAACGCCGAGTCCACCTACCAGAGATTAGTGAACAAGGCTTTCCAACTAATGATAGGGCGGAACATGGAGGTTTATATCGACGACATGTTAGTGAAAAGCCTTCGGAAGGAAGATCACATTCAGGACCTATGGGAATGCTTCACCATCATAAATCAACTAGGGATGAAACTCAATCCCTCCAAGTGCACCTTCGATGTACAAGGAGGGAAGTTTTTGGGATACTTGATCTCGCGCAGAGGGATTGAAGGGAACCCTGAAAAGATCAAGGCAATACAACAAATGAGCCCCCCAAAGAACAAAAAAGAAGTTCAAAAACTGACAGGAAGAATAGCGGCCTTAAGCAGATTCATGTCACGAGGGGCGGAGAAAGGACTCCCTTTCTTCAAGATACTCAGAAAAGTGGAAGAATTTACATGGAATGAGGAATGCCAAAAAGCGTTTGAGAACTTGAAGAGGTATTTGTCTGCCCCCCCACTCTTGACCAAACCCAAACAAGGGGAACCATTATACTTATACCTGGCAGCCTCGGAGGACACCGTGAGCGCAGTGTTGGTGAGGGCACAAGGGAGAGAGCACCAACCCGTATATTATGTGAGCAAGATGTTGTACGGGGCAGAACCAAAATATCCCCCTATTGAAAAGCTGGCCCTAGCATTGGTGATAGCCTTCAGAAAACTACGTCCATACTTCTACTCCCATCAAATAGTGGTGTTGACAAACCACCCCCTAAAGCATATTCTGGCAAGCCCTAATGCTTCGGGAAGATTGATCAAATAGGCAGTAGAACTGAGCGAACACGGAATAGAATTCCAAATGCGTCCCGTCATATAGGCGCAGGTCCTCGCGGATTTTATTTCTGAATTAGCCCCAAGGGCGGAAGAAGACGAACATAGTCTATGAAAAATGTTTGTAAACGGATCCTCTACCGCAACAAGCAGTGGAGTGGGGATGTCATCGAAAGCCCGGAAGCGGACATTATGGAGTACGCCATCACACTAACTTTCCCGGCCTCAAACAATGAAGCTGAATACGAAGCAGTGCTATTGAGAAGCAAGCTGATCCACGCCGCAGGGGCCCGACGGGTACATGTATTTGGTGACTCCCAACTGGTGGTTAACCAAGTGGAGGGAGAGTATGAAGCAAGACGAGAAAGGATGGCAAAATACTTGATGAAGCTACAAGAAGAAAAAGAAAAATTTCAAGAATTTACCATAAAGCAAATTCCCAGAGAGCAGAATTTCAGCAGCAGACCAACTAGCAAGGCTAGCCAGCGCTGCTCACTTCACGAAAAAATGCACAATAACCATGTTGTCTGCAACACACTCAGCAATCAGCCTAGAAGGGAACAAACAAAGAGGAGACAACGAAATCTTGGTAACAGCTGACACAACCACTAAGTGGAAGTCTCCCATAATCCAATTCTTGACAAAGGGAACCTTGCCCTCGGACCAAAAAGAAGCCAAGAAGATAGAAACAAGATCCGCCAGATTCATTTTGATAGACGGAGAACTATACAAAAGAGGATTCTCCACGCCATTGTTGAAATGCCTGGACCGCGAACGAGCTAAATACGTCCTCCGGGAAACACATGAAGGCAGCTGCGGAAATCATTCGGGGGCTCGATCCTTGGCCAAGAAAGTTTTACGACAAGGATACTACTGGCCAACTATGTTGAAAGATGCATCAACTCTAGTCCGCACATGCTCCCCTTGCCAAAAGCACGCCAACCACCTGCATATTCCCGCCGCGTTCATGAAAACAATAGAAAACCCTTGCCTATTCGACATGTGGGTGATGGACATAGTGGGGAAGCTACCTCGAGCGGGTGGACAAAAGGAATACCTAATCGTAGCAGTTGATTACTTCACTAAGTGGGTAGAAGCGGAACCCCTATCAAGCATCAGCGAGAAAGAGGTCATCAAGTTTGTATGGCAAAACATCATATGCCGGTTTGGCATTCCCAGAGCAATAGTCACAGATAATGGAACCCAGTTCCAAGGAAACAAGTTGAAGAACTGGCTAAAGGAGTTGAAGATAAAACAAATGTTTACATCAGTAAACAACCCCCAAGCAAATGGCCAAGCCGAAGTGACAAAACGAACCATCCTTCATCAGCTGAAGACGCGCTTAGGAAAGGCTAAAGGAAATTGGGTGCACGGACTCCCAGGAGTTCTATGGGCATACCGCACCACCCCCAGAGAGTCAACAAAAGAATCCCCTTTCAACTTAGTATATGGGACGGAAACCGTGCTCCCAACAGAAATAGGAGAGGAAACTTGGAGAGTAAAAACTTACGACGAAGAGCAAAACTCCCAAGCAAGGAGGGAGGACTTGGACCTGATCGAAGAAATGAGGGAAGCAGCAGAAAGAAGGGTCCACGCATACAAACGCTTAATGTCTAAGGCGTATGACAGCAGATTGGGACCCGTTGGAAAGTTAGATACCAAATGGGACGGCCCCTACATAGTGACCGAAGTAGTGGGACCAGCCACATATAAATTAAAGAGGGAAGATGGAAGCCCGCTCCCTCGAACTTGGAATGCAAAAAACCTGAAAAAGTATTACGTGTAATTGTTTCTTTCCTATCGAATAAAAGTCATGACTTCCTCTTGAATAAATTCGTGGTGATATCATTCTATTTTCAATTTACCTCGCATGATATTCCATGCCAACAAATACGCAATAATATTCATAATAAAATTTTCAAAGGGCTGTTCAAAACACGGCAGTCCGGAAGAATAAGGCCAAAAAACTACCTTGAGGGGAGGTACCCACCCCCCCGGAGTGAAAAAGGCCGAGAAAATTCTCTATAAACAAAGAGAGTTCCATAGAATGGGAACTCCTAAAAGAAAAATTTTAAGGGAAAAATCTTTAAAATAGAAATACTGACATATATAACTGTGCACAACAAATCTCCAGGACATCGCCATAAAGAAAAGTACGAGGGGAAACACCCCAATATAACAACGGAATATCAAAGTCAGAAGAATACTAAAATAAAGGAAAACAAGTAATCCTATCATACTACGAGGCACCACCTGTAGGTATATCGGCTGGAGTAGTCACAGCCTCCCCATTTTCAATGGCTCCCCCTTCAACTTCAGGCCCTTCAAGCTCTGCCACCGAGGGGTCGAGAAATAAAAAGTCCTCCCCAGGAAAACGATCGCAGGAGCGCAAGGTTGCACGACACTCCCTGATAGTCTGGTCATAAACCTCCTCGGCCTTGGCAAGTGCAGCAAGCTCAAAGTCCCCAGACTTCTCAAATTCCTCTCTAGAATCAGCCTTGACACACTCCAAGTAAAGTTTCCCCACGTCAGACTTGAGGAATCGGGAACCGGAGTTGACTTCTCGATTAAGAGAATCTTTAAGTTCCTTCCCAAGCGCAACAGCATCAGCAAGCTCCCCCTCCAAGCGTTCCTTAGCTTTGGTGGATTCAGCCAAGGTTAAAGTCAAACGGTTTATCTCTTCTTGATACTTCTCAAAACGTTTAGAAGCCACCTTCGCCAAAGTATTCACCTACAAAGAGAAAAAATAAAACACTACCAAAATCTTAAACTGAATCAAAAAGCAACGCAATAAAATACGCACTGTGGCAGACTCTCCACAGAGCATGTTCACAAAACCATCATCTATGAGGGAAGAAAACTTAGACACATCAAACTCACTAATCGTAGGACGAAGTTTCTCCCTCGCAATCTGGACGTCGGCCGTGTCCCAATACGAAAAAACATCCCCATGATGATTGGTCCCATAAGTGAAATATCTTTTCCCCATACCATGAAGGAGGATCAGAGGAGGCGTCTCGAGGACGCTTCGAACCACTCCCGCCAGAACTCGGAGGAGGAGAACGCCACCCGCCAGAAGCATCCCTCGCCCGGGAAGGACTGGAACCCCGCCTTTTGCCTTTGTTGTGCGGTGGCGGAGGAGGAGGAAGAGGCCGAGCTCGAGATGAAGTCCCAGAAGGGCCACCCCCCCCGCGAGGCTTTAAACCGGCGAACATCCTCCAAAGACAACTTTTTTCCTGAAAAACGAAAAGATAAAATGCATAGGCCACAAACAATAAGTAAAAGGAAAAAGTAAAGTAAGAAGAAAGATGAAGAGGGATACCATTTGAGAACAAGCCCGTCACATTGAAGACTTGATCAAACAAACCAGCCCCAATATAAGACATCTTGAGATCATGGTTCGGGGGGGAAATCAAGGGAGGAATCAACCCAAGGAGCACACAAACCCCAATCAGAATATTGAACATAAAGAAACTTCTCCTTCCAAGGACCCAAAGACGAAGTACAACCCTCCAAAAACTTGCAACCGTTGCGAGGATAAAAATAGAAGAAAGAGTCCTTCACTACCTTCTTGACGGAGAAAAGGGTGTGGAAAGCTTCTACGGAAGGGGATAAGTCTAACTCACTAAAGCGATGAAGAAATCCCAAATAGAACATGAAAGCATTGGGAGTGAGCTGACTCACACTCACGCCAACACTACGAATAATTTCCACTAATAGAGGGTGAGGTGGAAGAGTAAAACCCGAGGAAAAATACACGGAGTAGACCGTGAAAAAACCCGACGGAGGAGACTTGACACGATCCCCACAAGAAGGAAGAAGAAATTCCACCGGAGGAGAAGAGTTATAGTTAGCCTCCAAGAAACGAAGTTCTTCTAAACCAATAATGCTATCACACACATCTACATCCATAACCCTACAGCGAGACCTAGGAGCTGAAGAACAATCCCCCCCAAATTTAGTGGAAGCGGTTAAAGGAGCTTTAGAGCCTACCCTCTTGGGAGAAGATGAGTTAGACTCGAAGGAAACATTTAGAGAATCGGCCGGACAATCAGGAAGATTATGGACAGCCTCGATAACCTCTAAATCAAAGCTATCATCATCACCATCTAAAACAATCACATTGAAAGAGCGAGGAGGATTAAGAGTAGGACGACGTGATGACCCCTCGGCCGAAGGAAGAGTAGGAGAGCGAAGGGAAGACCCCCGACCGTCGAGCCGAGGAAGACCCTCTCGGCCCCCACGGTCGGGTGTGCCTCGATCGGAAACATGGCCGAGGCCGCCTCGACCAGAGGACTGGCCGAGGCCCCGACCAGGCTAGTCGAGGCCCAGCCCTTGACTAGATTGCTGGCCGAGCCCTCCAGGGCTGCGGCCAGCATCATCCACTTCGCCTCGACCCCCCCTCCCCCCCTGTGGCCGATACGAACCCCACTAGACCTACGAGAAGACTCCATACTCCTTAACAAAAATTATCAAGTACGATCAAGAGGAGAAGAAGCAAGCAATTACGCAAAAAATAAAATACGAATGAAACAACGAGAAAAGAGAATGATTAAAGAGTACCTTTGCGATTCGACATTCGGAAGAAGACGAAGGAGCTAGCACACCCAAGACTAGGAAGAAGCACGAGTCAAGAAGGAGTGGACGACGAACAAGAGCTTAAAAAGTTCTAGATTGAATGAATGAGATACGTATATATAGATGGAGAAGATGAAGAAGTTTCAAAACGAAGAAGATTCTGCCTGCCAAAGATATGTCTTTCCCCTTCTTCTTGAAAAAGATGGACTAACCAAATTAAATGGATCCTACTTACCAAGTTCCAATTATTCCTTCCTGAATGCTTGGAACTTGAGGGGACAGTTGACATGGAGAGAAATAAGAAGTCAACTTATATTTATTTCTCCCCATTAAATGAGAGAATACCAAGGAGTATTGATGAAGATCATGGAAACATGGAGGAAATCATGCCATTAGAGCTTGTAACATGGAAGCTCCACCATTAATGATAGAGCAAGGAGAAGACCATACCGTCCCCATAAAACGTTACCATTTATACCCTAGGATATAAGACGAAGGGCAATGAAGACAATACACAATGCTTACTGTAAATAGAATAGTAGTATAAATAGGGGTTCAAGGCCTTCATTTTGAGGGATCTTGAACTTAAGAGAATTCTACTAGTACACTTGTGCTACTATTGATCAACTTGGATCGAATTGTACGTATTGGTGATTGTGTTCAATTTTTAATTAATAAATTGAATATTTCATTTATTATTGAATCCTCTTTACTTCGTTGTTGTTGAATCATCTTCAATTTCTTGCAACATCAGCCCAAAAGAAATCAAAAAAATAAAAAAACTATAAAAGCCACCCTGAATGTGAGGATTCAACCTGACCAATTAAGCAAAGCTCATTGGCTCTAATTTCACTTTTACAAATAAGTTCATCTTTTAGAAAAAAATAAAATGAAATAATTAACCACTCTTTCCGTTTTAACTATTTGGAAGTTTCGCCCCATCACATTCTATAAGATTTAGGGTAAATTACAATTATATTTTTTAAAATTTAACATTATTACAAATAGTCATCGTTGTATGAGAAATTATAAATATTCCCCAATTACATGTAAGTTCTGTACGGTAAAATGAAAATTATTACTTTGCTTCTGTTATTTTTTTTTTTCCTAAAAGAATTGTAAAAGAAGTTTAAGAATGGACAAATAATTCATAGGACGTTATCAAACTTGATGGGAATTGACCATAACTTTTCTCGTTTCTTCCGTCAGTATCACATCGATAGATTCATTAAAAGAGTGGAACCCCCCTCCCCAAAAAAAAAAGACCTTAATTGATAATGCAAGTAAATCCCAAATTACAATTGATGAAAAATCTCCAAATTTATTTTATATATTCTACAAACTTAACTCCACACTGCCACCAACAGGCATCATACTGCATAAATACGTGTGAACATTTAATTTAATTTACAGGGTAAATTACAACTATATTATTTGATTTAATATAATTATAAATACCTCTTGATTGTTTGAGAATTATAAATATCTCCTGATTTTAAGTTGTGTCTAACAATTAGCTCACTCCATTAGTTTTCGTTAGGTTTTCATTCATTTTTTTAATGAACTAACCAAAATACACTTATGCATTTTAAATTAAAAAATAATTATTTTCAAATTTTTTTGATTTTCTTTTACTAAGTGGATATTTTTTTTTTCAAAATTTTCCATTCACCTCGTAAGTTTTATTAAAAAGTATTTTTTTCATTTTTTTCAAAAAAAAAAAAAAACAGAGAAAAAATATAGTTAGGACAAAATTGATGATTTCATACCTCCATCCAAGTATTACATAAGTTCATCAAAGATTAGGAGGTAGTCGTAATTTTTTTCAAACAATGAAAAAGTATCTGTGTCTCGATTGACAATGTGTTTACTAAAACTCTTACCGCCCCAATTTTCTCTCTCGTGTCCAAGTTGGACTTGATCAACATGAGAAGGGAGGGAAAGAATGCAGCAGCTGAACAAACATCACTAACTAAGGCCTTCAGTTCTTACTTAGCCGTTCTGTTACAAGATTGCTATAAGTTGCTATTCACCAGCGTTGCGCTTCTTTTGATGAAATAGCAACTTCGATCCCTTTACTATTTCTCTTCCACTTATTAAAACATGACTGCCACACTTCTTTTATTTCCTGTTACACTATACACTTTAACGTTAGTGTAGGGTCGTTAATGACCGGTTTTCTTCCTTGTAGTTTATCAGAGTAGTCAGTTGGAGATTAGTTTGTAGCAGTTACATTGTTGGTAACAGTTCTTCTTCTTACAAAAGTTAATCTAAAACTCTATAAATATGAAATACGAAATGCAATCAATTCTATTGAAAATGGTTGAGTTTCGCATCTACTTTGCTTCCGCTTCTTTGCATATTGCATAAATACATGTGAATATTTAATTTGTAACCAGCAGCCACCGTCATTGCCCGAGAATCTCGATTAACCTTTAATTTCTTCGAATGACACGAGTTTGCGGGATTTCTGCGATGGCTCGTCCCAAACAACCGCCTGATACTGCTTCGAACTGGTGGCGCTGCCGTCCTTGGCGGCGATAACCAGCCGGTAATTCGTGCCGGCAACCACCTGCTTTTCTCCCTTGACCACAGCTTCAAAAGCCAAGGCCGTGCTAGCCTCCTTGTTGTGCTCCGTCACCGCAAAATTTGCGATCTCGACCACCTCTGGGTCTTTCGGGTTATCAATCGGTTGCCATCCGCCGGCGATGGATTTTCTTCTCCAGACAGGGGAGGCTTCGTTGAGGGCAGAAGCGAGCAAAATTGCGAGGAATACGAAGAGAAGCGAGCGAGATTTGTGTGCCATGTTCTCTTCTTTTTTTCCCTTGAGGAAGTTGTTAGGTAGATTGAGGTTGGTCATTATATTTATAGCGAGTGGCCGCGGAAAACTGCCTCGATACCGCGGCGCCGTATTAGTGTGAGCAAGTTACAGATGTGCAATTAATTTACAAGAATAAGATTATGATGATTTTATACTTAATTAGTGTTGGATTTTGCAATGAAACTTTTGATGATTATAGACAGATTACAAATTTACAAGAATAAGATCATGATGATTTAGAGAGTGTTTGACTAAGTTTATAAGCTCATCAAAATATCTTATAAGATGCTTGAGAGGTTGTAAATTTCAATAACATTATTCAATTTTTTTCACAATATTTTATAAGCTTTGTAAGATTAATATATTATAAGATAAAAATTTCCTTTCCCTCGCGCACACACACACACATTCACAAGTACGCACCCTCGGGCCAAGAGGTGGTCTATCTCGAGTAACGCCCTGTAACGGGCGCATAAGTGAACCCAGTCCAAGGGGGAAGGATCATTTTTAACCCAAGGCCCTGTGAGTGGCCATGGTGAGGAGTATGACGTAGTTGAGGCCCGCAAGCCCAGTGGAGGAGGTGACCTGGCACTTGCTTGGACAACATGGTGCCCATATGTGCACTTGGCGGAAGGCCATTCATCCACGTGGATGCAAGATAGTTGCGTGACCTGTGACAAGCCTGCGGATTTAGGAACCACACAAAAGGGGCTCATACGATTGAAAGTCCTCAACAAGCCTGATTTTCAAGATCTTCTCCAGATTTGCTAAAGGCCTATTTGAGAGAACCTAGCTAAGGGGACGTACTTCCTCGCCCGTTAGTGGACCATGGCTATAAAAGCAAGCCTCTGGCATTCGGTAAAGGGTAACGCTTTCTTGCAATACACACGCATAAACCAGTAATATATCACAACATTACATCGCTACGTTATCACTCATTAATTATCGCTTTATTTTTACTCTATTTTTATCTTTCACGATTGATTACTAACTTGAGTATTTGCATGCTAATTTATTTTTTACGAGGCCTCGTTTCAAGGCTTGTGAAAAATTCGGCTCAAGATACTCAAATCCGAGTCATCCTTAAACAAAACCACAAAAAACAGAAAAAGAAAAAAAGAACTACTATAGAAGCCAGTCAACAATTCAATTGTAAAGATTCAACCTTACTATTGAGCAAAGCTCATTTGCTCTAATTTTATTTTTATAAATAAGTTCATCTTTTTAAAAATAAAATAAAATAATTAACCACTCTCTCCCTTTTAACTATTTTGAAGTTTCTTTGCCATCACACTCTGATGTGAACTAAAAGAGTTCAATCGGGTTGATTTCTTTGGGCTCCAATGGAGTGGGCTTTGATTTCTATAAGTTGGGAAATAGGACCTGTAAAAAAAGCGTTACTGCTCCATCGCTCAAGTCAGTAAGCAATTATAGAAGAATACACTTGAATGAAATAAGAAAATAACAAGAACTCATGTAAAGTGAGCATCAAGCATGCTTAGTGCAAATTGAGAGAAAAATTCGAGAGTTTAGAGTGTAGAAAAAATATTACCTGATGGTATTTATATAGGATAATCTTTGCGTGGGAAGGACTCTTGAGGGTTTTGGACTCTCGGAGGGTTAGTTACCGACCTTCCTAGAGTCCTACAGAACATGTCCTCTTAAAATATTGGATGTAGTTGAGGGATCTTGCATGGATAATGATAGGGTTGGATAAACCTTATTCGGACTTCTCAGCGGGGCCGGGCCGTCATTTATGGGCCTTTCGCTCGAGGCCAGGCTGGGCCCCCACCCCTTCTATAGGCTTCGTCTTGAATTCCTCCAGGGGGAAGGGGGGCTGGCATGTTCCTTCTCTTAGGTTGGGTCAAGGATTTCCTTAGGCCGTATCGAGGAGATGGTTGGGTCTTCATATTGGGTTTTAGTATCTCCTTTTGATATATAATGGACCTTTTTTTATCTCTGGGCTAGGGGCTTGGGCCAAACGATTTAGTGCATACCACACTCTATAATATTTAGGAGAAAATAGAGAAAATTGCAATTTCGGTCTCAAAATATATGGTGATTTGCAATATTAGTCCCATAATTTTTGAAATAGCTAGTCTCATACTTTAGAAAAACGTTGCAAATCTAGTCCCACCATAGCAATGTTAGTCCCACACTTTAGGAAAATATTGCAAACTTAGTCCCACATTTTAGCGAAATGTTGCAAACTTAGTCCCCAAGTTAATCCCAAATGTTGCAAAGTTAGTTCCAAAAGTTACCAATTTTTTTTTTATGGTGGGACTAACTTTGCAATGTTTTTCTAAAGTGTGGTCCCAAAATTACTTTCAAATGTTGCAAAGTTTTCCCAAAATTTATAATTTTTTTGTGGTGGGACTAATTTTGCAATATTTTTGTGTGAGGCTAATATTGGCTATTTCAAGAAGTATGGGACTAATGTTGCAAACCAACAAATACTTTGGGACCAAAATTGAAATATTCTCGAGAAAATACAACTGCTTCTTTTGAAATTTACTATAACTATGAATACCTCTCGTTTAAAAAATTAGAAATATTTTTCGCAAATGAAAAATAATTATCTAGCCACTAGATCGTTTGGTAAAAGATACTACTTTTATCCTATCATTTTTTTTTAAAAATAAAAAATTGTAGAAAAGGTTTAAGAATGGGCAACATATATAATTATATTGGGAAAAAATGCATTTTTGGTCCCATAGGACATGGGCTGTTGCAATTTTGGTCTCATTGTTTACGGGCTTAGCACGTTTGATCCCATAGGAACCCAAAATACTGCACTTTTGGTCCACACTCCGTTAAAGGTGTTAAAATGTGGATGGAAAACCACATTTGACTTTCAAATGTGGTTTTCTATGGTTTGAAACCACTAGAGGTCTTGAAGGTGGTATTTTTTTCCCCCATATTTTGGCCCCAATTTGAAGACTTTCTTTCTATAAAATGTATTTTAATAGTTTGATTTAACTAAATTTATATAAAGATAGAGTATAATCTGCAATTTTATAACAATATTATTATAAATTACTGCAAAAAAATAAAATAAAAGCACAAGAAAATTAAAAGAAAAACTAACCAACTGAATTGTGTTTGGATTAAAATCGGGATAACTATGAAGTATCATGTTATGATGGGGCTAGGTATATGGTCAATTTGTAGAAAGACACATGGAGTTGCAGGAAATCCAAACAGTTTGTTTTTTTTTTCCTCTCAAATGCAATTGGTTCGTTTTTGCTTTTAATTTTCTTGTGCTTTTATTTTATTTTTTTTTACAGTAATTTATAATAATATTGTTAAAAAATTGCAGATTATACTCTATTGAATGTATATAAATTTAGTTAAATCAAGCTACTAAAATATAATTTATAGAAAGAAAGTCTTCAAATTGGGGCCAAAATATGGAAAATTACCACCTTCAAGACCTCAAGTGAAAACCACCTTTGAAAGTCAAATGTGATTTTCCATCCACATTTTAAGACCTTTAACGGAGTGGGGACCAAAAGTGTTGAGCCCGTACACAATGGGACCAAAATTGTATGAGCATGGGACTAAAAGTGCATTTTTCCCTTATATATGTATATCAAACCTTACTGGAGTTGACCGTAATGTTTCCCTTTTCTCATTTGTTCCGTCAATATCACACACATCGATAGATTCATTAAAATAGACTAGAAACTGTTGCACGCAGTACCTGCACGCATAATTTTTAATAAATTTTTTATTTTATTGAATCTCATAACTTTTTTCAACATCTTAAAATTTATCATTGCCTTACGACTTCACATGTAAAAACAGTTTGATAATTTTTTTTTTTATTGCTTTAATTATCAATACAGTATTGTACTCAAATTAAATTTAAAAATGAAACTTTATAGAATATTTGTTATATTGATAATAATGATTATAATTACATACAACATAAATACTAATATGTTATTTTTATTTCAATTAACAATACACTTAAACAAAATGGAAGTAAGTTTAATTTTTTATCACATGTAATTAATTGCATGGAATTAATTATTCAAATGAACTTAATTGAATAGAGTTGGGAAGTTGAAGGGCATTTTTTGATATTACAATAATTTGGTGTAGTGGTATATAAAACTTCGACTTTGTGTTTATAAAGCCTCTTCTCTTTATAATAGTATAGATAATAGGTAAAACCCAAAAAAAAAAAAAAAAAGGAACGACTTTAATCGATAATCCAAGCAAATCCCAAATTATTTCTAAGAGACAAAAAATCTGCAGATTTATTGTATATATTATAGAATCTGGACTCCACACTGCCATCATATTGTAAAAGAACGCAGCAGCTGAACCAGCCTTGCTTAAGGCCTTCAGTTCTTACTCAGCCATTTAGTTACTAATTTCAATGAAGGACACGAGTTTGCGGAATTTCAGCGATTGCTCGTCCCAAACAACCGCCTGATACTGCTTCGAACCGGTGGCACTGCCGTCCTTGGCGGCGATAACCAGCCAGTACGTGCCTGTAATCACCTGCGTTTCTCCCTTGACCACAGCTTCAAAAGCCAAGGCCGTGCTAGCCTCCTTGTTGTGCTCCGTCACCGCAAACTTTGCGATCTCGACCACCTGTGGGTCTTTCGGGTTGTTGATCGGTCGCCATCCGGGGCCGTGGATGGTTTTTCTTTGCCAGACAGGGGAGGCTTCGTTGAGGGCAGAAGCCAGCAAAATTGCGAGGAATACGAAGAGAAGTGAGAGAGAGTTGCGTGCCATGTTCTTTTCTTTTTTTCCCTTGAGCAAGTTAAGTTATCAGGTAGATTGAGGGGATGGTCATTATATTTATAGCGAAAACTGCCTTGATGAGTAAGTTGCTGATTTGCCATTAATTTGCAACAATAAGATTATGATGATTTTATACTTAATTACTGTTGGATTTTTCAATGCAACTTTTGGTGATTATGATGATTTATTCATAATTAGAGTTGGATTTTTTCGAATCCTAATGCAGAATAACAATATTTATGTTACTCCTTTTAATTTTTCCCTTGAACATGGTGATTGTCCTCTCGATATTTCTTAAAAAGCTGGTCAAATCTATCCATCATTTGTTGATTTTTTAAATGGGGTAATAACAATAAATTAATTAAAATGCAATTTTCCACTTTTATCTAAGGGATAATTACATCACCGATTTTGCTTATGCACCCTCATACACCACCTTCAAATTATTTAGTCATAGTCCGTTATGTAGCACCCTCTAACGACACTAAAACTATATCTTCCCTAATTATCACACTTAATGTAAATTCTGGTTTTATCTATAATTAGACACATAATCTAGTCCCTGTTGAGTATATATACACATAGTCTCATCATCACAACAAGAATATTTATCATCTCATCCACAAGATCATATATACGTATATCAAGTACGACAAAAATGGAACCCGTTATGGGATGGGCTAGCGGAATTTGAGGAATTATCAGGGATGGGGGTAAGCCTTGAGAGGAGCCAGTTATTTGTTTCGAAGAGGGCTGTGGCGGCGTTAGCGGAATTGGTAGTGGCAGCGGGAATTAATGTTAGCTCTCTTCCTATTCGCTACTTGGGAGTTCGTCTCAGTCATTCCCAGCTGACGTTGGATGACTGTCAACCCTTTCTTCTAAGATTGGACAGCAAATTTAGTTCTTGGGGAGGCATTAATCTATCATTTGCGGGACGAGTACAACTACTTGTTGCTGTGTGTCAATCTCGGGCCTCGGCATTTATACTTCCAAAAGGGGTCATCCGTGCTATTGAGGAGCGCCTTCCACAGTTTCTATGGCAAGGGCATGGGACGGTGGGGGGTGGCTAAGATTGCATGGGAGCAAGTGACGAAACCTACATCAGAAGAGGGCTTAGGAATCCAACCTATTAATCTCTTGAATATTGCTCTTGTTGGGAAGATGTTGTGGGATGTGGCCACATTTAATTAAAAGTCCTTATGGGTACAGTGGGTATATCTCTATCGCTTACGGCATATATCTATTTGGTCTGCTAATGCGAATAATGAATCGTGGGGGTGGCGTAAACTACTTAAGCAACGTGAGCTTCTTCTACCTGGGTTTGTTTTCATTGTTGGCTCTGGGGAAAAATTACGTTTGTGAATGGACCCTTGGCATCCGTTGGGGATCCTCATTTCCAAATATCCGGGAGGGCTGCGGATTTCTGGTATTCCCGAATCTGCATTTCTACAGTCGGTAATCTGGCAGGGAGAATAGCGCTGGCCTTCAAGTGTTCGTCATCCGATTATCGCAGAGATTATGGAAAACCTCCCTACCCCGCGGGTGGATTGGATCGAGTTGCGTGGAAGTCGAGCTCTGGAGTTTACTCTGTTAAGGAAGGCATGAAGTTGTTGCGAGGGAAAACATCTTCTGTCGCATGGTGCGTATTGTTTAAGGGAGGATTGAAGATTCCCCGCAACTCTTTCATTCTTTGGCTTGCTATTCAATGCCGGTTGAGCACCATGGACAAGGAATGGATGAGTAATCTAGATCAGTGTTGCGTTCTTTGTGATCGCCAAGTCATGGAAACCCATTCCCATCTTTTCTTTTGGTGCCCTTACACTGCGCGGTTTCTTGGTGCTGTGCGGAATCTGGTAAAGTTTCCATGGTCATCTTGTGATTGGAATGAAGCTGTACGGTGGGCTACAAGAAGATGGCGAGGGAATACGTTGTTAACTATTCCTATCCTGCGTTGTTGGTTGCCATGGTTTACGACTTGTGGAAAGAGAGGAACAATAGACGGTTCATGTCTACAGCAATGGAGCGGGAGGTGCTAGCGTCAATCATTTTAGTACAGATTTGTAGTCGTATCCTTAGTAAGTTATGGAGACTCATTACAAGTACGGGCTTTTTATCGCATTTGGCATATTGCTTGGTGATATCGATTGTTTAGCGCACATGAAGCAGGCGTAGAGGGCCTTTGGGGCCGTTGGAGCTTGCCCAATGCTAGATTTTTTTGTACATTTATTTTTTCTTAATGAAATTTACCTTCACAAAAAGAAAAGCTCATTGGCTCTAATTTCATTTTTACAAATAAAATAATTAACCACTTTCTCCCTTTTAATTATTTTGAAGTTTCGCTGCCATCACAATTTATAAAATTTAGGGTAAATTACGAAAATTTTCTAAAATTTAACATAATAATAAATACCCTCGTTATTTGAAAAATTATAAATAGTTCTTAAATGAAAAATTATTATGTAGCTTCTATACAGTGTAGTAAAAATTACAACTTTACCCCTATTATTTTTTTCTAAAAAGTTGTAAAAAAAGTTTAAGAATGGACAAATAATTTAGGTTAAATACATTTTGCATCCCTTAACTATGCATGTAGTCACATTTGCCCTATAAAGTATGAAAGATAACAAAAACCCCCCTGACAAATTAATTTGACATTGATGGGACAAAAATGCCCTTCTCTCTTACCCCTATATACTTTTCATTTTACTCCTTAAAGTATGTTTCTTTAAATATCTCATCCAAAATTACTTTTAGTAATTTAAAATTTTACTCAAATTTTATCTTAAAAATAATATTAAATTTTTCTTTTTATAAATTATGTGATACAAAAAATAATTACAAGCTCAATATATGCAATATGTTTTACAAAGTAAATTATGTATATTAAAAATATATGTAAATATGTGTAAATACATAATGCATGTATATAACTTTATAAAAAAAATATGTTGTATAACTTATAACTTTTTATACAATTATTACATGTACGCAATGTATCATATCATTACTCAAAATATTACAAAATATTATAGATTAATTGTATTATAGATTTGCATATTTTTACAATGTATATTCGATATAATTGTATTGATAATTTATTTTTAAAAAAGTTAAATATATGTAAAAGCACAAGCAAAAAATATGAAATTTGTTGAACAATTATGTAAAAACTATAAGGATTGTATACAAATTTATAGAGTTTATATATAAATTATATATTAATTATAAAAAAATGGGTAGTATTTACTTTAAATAATTATTTTATAATAATTCAGATTAGGTTTTAGAGAATGATTGTAGCAGACATATTTTAGGGGTATAAAAGATAAGGACATTTTCATCATAAAAAAAAAAATTGTTTATACTATGAGGGGCATTTTGTTACATTTATAGTTTAGGGGTAAATCCACTTCATACATAACTCAAAAGGTGCAAAATGTATTTAACCCAATAATTTATAGGATGTTATGCCAAAACTTTATGGGAATTGACGGTAATTTACCCGAACATTTATGGTAAAGTTTCCCATTTCTCGTTTGTTCCATTGGTATTGTTAGGATTTGAATATCTGGTGAATAAACCCCATATCTATAGGGCTATTTGATTCTTTGTTGAGTCATGGTTGAATCATGGACTCTTTTATTTTCTCATTTTCGATTGTGATGTGCATGCAACTATATATAGTTGATTCTACTCATTCAATAACTAAGGGTGGCGTCGGGTCGGGTAATACCGGTTTGGATAGTTTGAGTCGAGTACCCCAACTTTCGGGTAGTTATTTTAACTACCCGATTCCAACCCGAAATTTGTCAGCTGCGACTTTCAAGTACCCGAATTAATCGAGTATCCAACTATCGAGTACCCGATTTTTTCTAAACTTATTTTTTAAAATACATTTGCCTTTGAATGAAAAGTATTCAAAGGCGAACCCTCTAGGGATGGCAACGGGGCGGGTCTGGTATGGGTCCGCCCGGACCCGAGACCTGCCCCGATTTAAGTTTTTAGGCCCATACCCGCCCCGCCCGCTCCGCCAAGATCAAATCCCAACCCGCCACGAATTTATTAATATTTTTTGTACTCATTTTTTCATTTCTTAAACACAAGAAATTAAATCATACGTTCATGCATAACATCCCTAAAAATATATTACATTTTTTAATATTAAATATTATTATTTAATTATCAAAATATTAAATATAAAATATAATATTTTAATTTTTTTGTTATAAATATAAACTACTAATTAGTTTAGTAGTAATATAATTAATAAAATATACTAAAAAATACAAAAAATCATATTGAACAATTTAATATTGTAGAAAATATCCATTTTCTGGAATAATGCAATTGAAATACATAAAAATATTTATAGTTGAGATTGGTATATGTTCTCGTATGCAATAAGTTTGTATATTTATAAATGTTAGTATTATATTGATGTAACTATCATCTTATATTGTTAAACAACATGGGTTAATCAAACCGTTAGAATTCAGATCAAATCGTTAGATATGATCCTACTTACAGAAAAATACATTTGGTAAAGTTTTAGACTTATTGGGTATACGGGTGTTGAGATATCGTACTCGAAACAAAAGAGTAATCATTTAAGACGGTGTATCGCTGAATCCGACCATGTGATTTTAAATCGGACCGTCCAATATGATCCAATGGACACAAACTTATATATATTAAATTTGATATGAATCGGGTGGCTGGATTTTAAGATATCATAATTGTTAATTAAACTTTTTGATCTCATTATATAATAATATATATCTAATGAATTGTATAAGACAAATAACATATTTATCTAAATTATTAATCTTCTTTTCAAGTAATATCATTTTACGATTTAGAATGAATTATATTATACGAAGAATACATTAAACTAATATTTTATTTTTTAATAAATAATATCAAGTTAGATTTAAATAACTTAATATAGACTATATAGTTTTCAATTTAAAATTTAAAATTTAAAATAATCATTAAATTTCTTATCAACTAATTTTTTATTTTTTTTTATTTCTTACATAGAGTTGGGTACAAGCAAAACTTATTTAGGACTTAAATATAATACTATAATTTCTTATTTATAATATATATTAATATATATAATAAAAAAGAGGCAGGTCGGGGCAGGGCCAATGGGGCGGGGTCGGGGCAGGTTTTGGACAGGACCCGTACCCTGCCCCGAATCCGGTCGGGGCAAGTTTTTTATGCCCCAAACCCGCTCCGACCCTAAAAATTAGGTCCCAGACCCGCCCCATACGGGACGGGTCCGAATCGAATTTTCTGAATCCAAGTTGAAATTGCATCTCTAGAACCCTCTGAATACTTTCATTCAGAGACATTTCGCCTCCGAACAACCTGAGGCTTTGAATTCTTCGTTCAAAGGCGAAATGACTCTGAATGTTCAGAGGCATTTTGAATGCCTCTTAAATTGTAAAAAATTGAGGCTGTTCGTAAAGTCTTTGTTCTTTATATAAAAATAATATTTTTTTAATATAAAACTTCAGTTTTTTTTTAATATACTAGTCACCGCTGCACGCGGTCCTCGCGAACATATAAAAAAGAACTGTGTGAGATGTAAAGAAAAAGAATTGTGAAGAAATGAGAAAAAAGAGTTAGTAAGAAGAAAAAAACATGGAGTGATGTGAGAGAAACGTGGAGTAGTGGGTTGAGAGAAAAAAGTAATAAAATTACTTTTCCGAACAATAACTTTTTTAAGAAAAGAAAATGATTGAAGGGTAAATTTAGGCATTCAAAAGTTGGTACGCCAAAAGGTTTGCTTTTATAATAGTATAGATAAGTGATAGAAATAAATATATATTATTAACTAAACAATAAAACGAGAAGAAAATAATACTAATTTTTGAATTTAGTTAATCTTATTCTATCTTCTTCTGGTGACATATTAGAATTTTAGGATTTATGTGAGAAAGAAGATAGATTTTTGGTAGGGTTGGGAGGGATGAAGAAGATTTGATGGTAAAATGAAGGAGAATGTGTAAAGTTACCCTAAATTCAAACACTACTCCATTACATATATTTTGTCTTTGTGTTTTTTTTTTTTAAAGTTCGGGTACCCGGGTAGTTTAGGTTGGAAAATTCTACCCGAACCCCGACTCAATTTTAAAATTCAGGTATCGAATTATCCGATATTCGAAATTTTTTTAAAAAATCCAAAAAAACTATCAAACCCGAACGGGTTAAATTGGGATCCGAACTATCGGACTCAAACGCCCACCCTTATTAATAACATCAAGTAAATTACTCTCAATTTCTCTCTATCCCTTCCATATATTCAACATGTATCACATGATTCATTAAAAGAGATAAGAATGGAACAATAATACGAAATAAACGAAACAGCTTTAACTGTTAATGCAACTAAAATCACAAATTACAACAGATGAAAAATCTCCAGATTTGTTTTATGTATTCTACAAACTCAACTCCACACTGCCATCAAGCTGGCATGTGAACATTTAATTTATAGCCAGCAGCCACTGTCATTGCCCTAGAATCTCCATTAACCTTTAATTTCTTCGAATGACACGAGCTTGCGGAATTTCTGCAATGGCTTGTCCCAAACAACCGCCTGATACTGCTTCGAACTGGTGGCGCTGCCGTCCTTCGCGGCGATAACCAGCCGGTAATTCGTGCCTGCAACCACCTGCTTTTCTCCCTTGACCACAGCTTCAAAAGCCAAGGCCGTGCTAGCCTCCTTGTTGTGCTCCGTCACCGCAAAATTTGCGATCTCGACCACCTGTGGGTCTTTCGGGTTATCGATCGACTGCCATCCGCCGACGGCGGTTTTTCTTTTCCAGACGGGGGAGGCTTCGCTGAGGGCAGAAACCAGCAAAATTGCGAGGAATACGAAGAGAAGCGAGGGAGATTTGCGTGCCATGTTCTTTGCTTTTCCCTTGAGCAAGTTGTCAGGTAGATTGAGGGGTGGTCATCATATTTATAGCGAAAACTGCCTTGGTTGGATGATTACTACGGGCGCCGTATTAGTGTGAGTAATTTACAGATTTGCCATTAATTCACAAGAATAAGATTATGATGATTTTATGCTTGATTAGTGTTGAATTTTTCAATGCAATTTTTGGTGATTATAGACAGATTACGAATTTACAATAATAAGATAATGATGATTTAGAGGGTGTTTGACTAAGTTTATAAACTCATCAAAACATCTCATAAGATGCTTGAGAGCTTATAAATTTCAATAATATTATTCATTTTTTTTTCACATCTTGTGAGCTTTATAAGATTAATATATTATAAGATAAAAATGTCCTCTCTTTCTCTCTGTGACACACACACACTCATTCACAAGTACGCACACTGGGGACAAGAGAAGGTCTATCTCGAGTAATGCCCTATATGGGGTGCATAAGTGAACCCAATCCAAAGGGGAAGGATCACTTTTAACCCAAGGCCCTGTGAGTGGCCATGGTGAGGAGTAAGACATAGTTGAGGTGTGGAGGAGGTGACCTGGCGCTTGCCTGGACAACAGGGTGCCCGTATGTGCACTTGGCAGAAGGCCATTCATCCACGTGGATGCAAGATAGATGTGTGACCTGTGACAAAGCCTGAGGATTTAGGAACCACGCCAAAGGGGCTCATACGATTGAAAGTCCTCAACAAGCCGGATTTTCAAGATCTCCTCCAGATTTGCTAAAGGCCTATTCAAGAGAATTACCTGCTCGAGTCCTAAGGGGACGTACTTCCTCACCCGTTAGTGGACCATGGTTATAAAAGCAAGCCTCTAGCATTCAGTAAACGGTAACGCATTCTTGCAATACACACACATAAATCACTAATATATCACAACATTACATCGCTACATTATAACTCGTTATCGCTTTATTTTTACTCTATTTTTATCCTTCACGATTGATTACTAACTTGAGCATTGGAGTACTAACTTATTTTTTGCGGGGCCTCGTTTCAAGGCTTGTGAAAAATTCAGCTCAAGATACTCAAATCCAAGTCATCCTTAAACAAAACAACAACAACAACAAAAAAAAGTAAAAAAGAACTGCTATAGAAGCCAGTCAACAATTCAATTTTGAAGATTCAACCTTACTAATTGAGCAAAGCTCATTCCCTCTAATTTTATCTTATAAATAAGATCATCTTTTTTAAAAAAAAATAAAATAAAATAATCAACCACTCTATCCCTTTTAACTATTTTGAAGTTTCATTGCCATCACACTTTGATGTGAGCTAAAAGAGCTCAATCGGGTTAATTTTTTTGGGCTTCAATGGGGTGGGCTTTAATTTCTATAAGTTGGGAAAGGGAACTTGTAAAAAAACTTTAGCACTCCAATGCTCAAATCAGTAAGCAATTATGGAAGAATAAACTTGAATGAAATAAGAAAATAACAAGAACTCATGTAAAGTGAGCATCAAGCGTGCTTAGTGCAAATTGAGAGAAAATTCGAGAGTTTAGAGTGTAGAAAAAATATTACTGAATCAACCAGAATGGTTGATATTTATAAATGAGGTTCTTTGAGTGGGAAATGATTCTTGAGGGTTTGGACTCTCGAAGGGTTAGTTATCGACCTTCCTAGAGTCCTACAGAACACGGCCTCCTAAAATATAGGAGGTGGTTGAGGGATCTTGCATGGATAATAATATGGCTAGATAAACCTTATTCGGACTTCTCAGCAGTGTCGGGCCTCCATTTATGGGCCTTTCGTTCTGGACCAGGCTGGGCCCCCACCCCTTCTCTAGGTTTTCATCTTGAATTCCTCTGGGGGTGGGGTCGGGGTGGGGGGTGGGGAGGGGGGGCTGGCATGCTCCTTTGCTTGGGCTGGGTCAAGAATTTCATTAGGCCGTATTCGGGAGATAGTTGGGTCTTCATATTGGGTTTTGGTATTTCCTTTTCATCTCTAATGGACCATTTCTGATCTCTGGGCTTTGGGCTTGGGCCAAACGATTTAGTGCATACCACACTCTATAAGATTTAGGAGACAATAGAGAAAATTGCAATTTCGGTTCCAAAATATAGGGTGATTTGCAATATTAGTTTAATACTTTTTGAAATAGCCAACATTAGTCTCATATTTTAGAAAAATGTTGCAAATTTAGTCCCACCATAGCAATGTTAGTCTCACACTTTAGAAAAATATTGCAAATTTAGTGCCACATTTTAGCGATATGTTGCAAAATTAGTCCCAAAGGTTGTAATTAAAGTTAGTCCCAAAAGTTGCAATTTTTTTTTTTTGTGGTGGGACTAACTTTGCAATGTTTTTCTAAAGTGTGAGACTAATATTGACTATTTCAAGAAGTATGGGACTAATATTGCAAATCATTATAAACTTTGGGACCAAAATTGATATATTCTTGAGAAAATACAACTGCTTCTTTTGAAATTTACTATAATTACGAATACCTCTCATTTGAAAAATTACAAATATTTTTCTCAAATGAAAAATCATTATATAGCCACTAGATTGTTTGGTAAAAAATACTACTTTATCCTATCATTTTTTAAAAAACAAAAAATTGCAAAACAAGTTTCAGAATGGGCAAAGTATATAATTATATTTGTATATCAAACCTTATTGGAGTTGACTGTAACATTTTCCTTTTCCCGTTTGTTCCGTCGATATCACATGCATCGATAGATTCATTAAGATAGATAATAGGGAAAAACCCAAAAAAGAAAAAAAAAAAAAAACACGGAACGACTTTAATCGATAATCCAAGTAAATCCCAAATTACAAGAGACAAAAAATCTGCAGATTTATTGTATATATTATAGAATCTGGAGTCCACACTGCCATCATATTGTGAAAGAACGCAGCAGCTGAACCAGCCTTGTTTAAGGCCTTCAGTTCTTACTTAGCCATTTAGTTACTAATTTCAATGAAGGACACGAGTTTGCGGAATTTCAGCGATGGCTTGTCCCAAACAACCGCCTGATACTGCTTCGAACCGGTGGGGCTGCCGTCCTTGGCGGCGATAACCAGCCGGTAATTCGTGCCAGCAACCACCTGCGTTTCTCCCTTGACCACAGCTTCAAAAACCAAGGCCGTGCTAGCCTCCTTGTTGTGCTCCGTCACCGCAAAATTTGCGATCTCGACCACCTTTGGGTCTTTCGGGTTATCGATCGGTCGCCATCCGCCAACGGTGGCCTTTCTTTTCCAGA
Organism: Sesamum alatum; assembly: GCA_034509735.1. Classification (NCBI taxonomy): domain Eukaryota; kingdom Viridiplantae; phylum Streptophyta; class Magnoliopsida; order Lamiales; family Pedaliaceae; genus Sesamum; species Sesamum alatum. Next base: position 51,983,112 of record JACGWO010000001.1, on the reverse strand, counting down.
CAGGGGAGGCTTCGTTGAGGGCAGAAGACAGCAAAATTGCGAGGAATACGAAGAGAAGCGAGCGAGATTTGCGTGCCATGTTCTTTTCTTTTTTTCCCTTGAGCAAGTTGTTAGGTAGATTGAGCCATTGGGGGGTGGTCATTATATATTTATAGCGAAAACTTCCTTGATGATTAAGTTACAGATTTGCCATGAATTTACAAGATTATGATGATTTTATACTTAATAACTGTTGGATTTTTCAATGCAAATTTTGGTGATTATAGACAGATTAATAAGATTATGATGATTTATTCATAATTAGAGTTGGATTTTTTCGATGCAATTTTTGAGATTTTTTTACTATCATAATTGAAATTTAGTAGGAAAAATTATACTCAAGAGAGAAGGAAGTTCGTGAATTATTTTTTTTTGAAGGAATATAAAGTTCGTGAATTATTAAAATGTGAAATTTCGAATCCTAATGCAAAATAACAATATTTATGTTATTCCTTTCAATTTTTCCCTTAAAAAGATTGATTTTTCGTTCGTTATTTCTTAAAAAGGTGGTCAAATCTATCCATCATTGGCTGTATTTTTAAATGGGGTAATAGCATTAAATTAATTAAAATGCAATTTGCACTTTTATCTAAGGGATAACTCCATCACTTTTTTTTTCATGTTTAGTGTAATTACACGTAGATTCTTTATAATTTTGAAATTACATTTAGTAATCCTCACATTTGTTTACACATACGGAATTGATTGATATCTGAAAAAAAAATCGAATGAAAATTTGTTTTATCCCCTAATTTTCTTATCATTGACTTATTATAATAAAACAAATATTTTTTTGTCAGAAAAAACTTATTTGATATGTAATAAGTCAAGTACTTGACGAGCTGCCGATGACGCATTGGTGATAGTGAGTCAGTGAAAAATTTGGTACGACGGATGGATTCCCAAGCTGTACAACTTTCAGCCAATTACATATGTCAACACTATAATTACAATAGTCCGTTACTTCACGTGAAAGTTGACAAATTGACAGCTATATTTATGCAATTCATTATATTATTCAATACCTTCAAACTCAAAAATTGATTCCATACAATTTTAGATTTATGAATATGTTTAAACGAAATAAAAAAATAAAAGAAAAGAAGAAGAAACTACTATAAAAGCCACTCCACAATTTAATTGTAAGGATTTAACCTTACCAATTGAGTAAAGATTATTGACTCTATTTTCATTTTTATAAATAATTTCATCTTTCTTTTAAAAAAATTAATCTAAACTAATTAATCACTCTCTCCGTTTTAATTATTTTGAAGTTTCGTTGCCATCACACTCTATAAGCTAAATTATAATTACCTTGAAATCTTTTATAAAATAAAAAAGGAGATAATTTGTTAAACTCCAATTTGATTTGTTTTTAATAAGCAAACCATTAAACATTATTCAATGCATTAAAATTCAAAAATGAATTGAATATAACTCGAATTAGCGAATATGTCCAAACGAAATTAAGAAAAAAAATACTATAGAAGCCACTTTCACAATTCAATTATTTTGAAGTCTCGCTGCCATCACAATTTATAAAATTTAAAGTAAAATACGATAATTTTTTAAAAATTTAACATAATTATGAATACCCTTGTTATTTTAAAAAATTATAAACAATTCCTAAATGAAAAATTATTCTGTAGCTTCTATACAATGAAGTAAAAATTACAACTTTACCCCTGTTTTTTTTTTTCTAAAATGTTTAAGAATGGACAAATAATTTAAGGTTAAATACATTTTGCACCCCTTAACTATGCATGTAGTCGTATTTGCCCCATAAAGTATGAAAGATAACAACCCCCCCCCCCCCCCGATAAATTAATTTGACATTGACGGGACAAAAACGCCCTTCTCTCTTACCCCCTATATACTTTTCATTTTACTCCTTAAAGTATGTTTCATTAAATATCTCATCCAAAATTACTTTTAGTAATTTAAAATTTTACTCAAATTTTATTTTAAAAATAATATTTATAATTTATAATTTTTTTTATAAATTATATAATACAAAAAATATTTACAAGCTCAATATATGCAAATATATTTACAAAGTAAATTATTTATATTAAAAATATTAATCAATTATAACAACTATATATTATTAACTAATTTAAATTATTCTTGTAATTTACATATATTGAAACAAATTCAATTATTTATTATAAATAATATTTAAAATTAACTTACCATTATAAAGTATAATGGTTATTAAAAATAAATTACCATTTAAATTAAATTACAGTGACTAATATATATGCTTTCTTATATGTATAATTAGTAAAATATTTTAAATTAAATAATACTTTAAATTAGTTAATAATATATAATTGTTATAATTTATTAATATTTACATTTATATAGATATTTAAACTTTAAAAATAAACTTTAGTATATTATTTTTTATGTGATGCTAATTTAAATTTTCAATTTAAATTATAAGAAATAAAAATTGATATACTTTTATGACATTTTGATATTTAAATAAATATATTTTGGAAAAAAAAATATTTGTAATTTTAGAGGGAAGAAAAATACAAATATTGATTTCACAAACAAAATCTAAAAATGAAATAAATAAAGGATGGTGATTTATAATATCGAAAGATGTACTTTAGTCAAATGAGTTCAGAAGGAGCTTTTCTTTAAAAAAAAAAAAGAAAATGGAATTTTTTGCTTATTTTTTAAAATACAGGGATATTTTAGCATTTTTTTAGAAAATATAGGGGGCTAAAATAGAATTTGGCCATTTTTGGATCTGGTCAACGACCATTGACTAACGGGACATGCTCCAACATGTGCCATTTTCGTTAAATTTAACGATTTGGGACTATTAATGTTAGAATTTTAGGGTTTTGGGACCAAAAGTGTTGACCCCGTATAAAGCGAGGGACCAAAAGTGATAACGGCCCTATCTAGTGGGACCAAAAGTAAAATTTTGCCTTCTCATACCACAAGAAATTTACGTATATTTAAACCAAATCTTAGAAAACAATGGCATAATTATCCCTTTATTTTAAAATGTAAGGTTATAGTTACAACATTGCAGGGAAGAAAGAAATAAAGACGCCCTCACAGTCACAGGATTGGATTCCAATTTAAACAGTTGCAACTTTCGTAAACCTAATAAGGATCTTCAGATGTAGCCAAGGCTTCTCATAAACGAGAGCGAGATAGTTGCTTCGAGAATTGCCCTCCACGGCGGATACAATCAGCCTGTAATTTCGTCCCCCAACAACCTGAGTAGCTCCACTGATCACGCTTTGCAATTCCAAGTTGGTTTTGGCCAATTTATTATGTTCCCTCACCGCGAACTCCGCGATTTCTAGCACTTTGTGGTCTCGTGGATTGGAGATTGGCCGCCAGCCGCCGAGACGAAGCAATTTCTGGCCATCGGAGGTGGCTGAGGAGGCTATAGAATTAGAACCAGACACCAATAGGACCACGAAAACTAGAGCACGAGTTGCGAGAGCCATAACTCATAAGACGTTAGTATTATTATGTTGGGAGAGAGTCACGCTTCTTGGCCCTTGTATAATACCCCAATTCCTATTCCGTTTTAGTAATTGGATACGACCCTTTAATTTTGTGACTTATGTATCCATTGTAAAGAAAATTGCCATCGGAATTAATGCGTTTTCTTCTTTTGCTTTAGTAATAAATAAGTATTTGCCCTTGAAATAATAGGAAAATATCCATGTAATATATAATTGGAACGACACATTCAACAACTCCACACTGCTACAAAGCATCATAATGCATAAATACATGCACCGCTGCCCTAAAATCTCCATTAACCTTTAATTTCTTCGAAGGACACGAGTTTGCGGAATTTCAGCCACGGCTTGTCCCAAACAACCGCCTGATACTGCTTCGAGCTGGTGGCGCTGCCGTCCTTGGCGGCGATAACCAGCCGGTAATTCGTGCCGGCAACCACCTGCGTTTCTCCCTTGACCACAGCTTCAAAAACCAAGGCCGCGCTAGCCTCCTTGTTGTGCTCCGTCACCGCAAAATTTGCGATCTCGACCACCTTTGGGTCTTTCAGGTTAGCGATCGGTCGCCATCCGCCAATAGTGGCCTTTCTTTGCCAGACAGGGGAGGCTTCGTTGAGGGCAGAAGACAGCAAAATTGCGAGGAATACGAAGACAAGCGAGCGAGATTTGCGTGCCATGTTCTCTTCTTTTGGCTTGAGTGTTGTTATGTAGATTGGGGAGTGGTCGTTATATTTATAGCGGGTGGCCGTATTAGTGTGAGTATTTAGTTACAAATTTGCAATTAATTTACAGTAAGATTATGATGATTTTATACTTAATTAGTGTTGGATTTTTCAATACAACTCTTGGTGATTATACAAATATACAAGAATAAGATCATGATGATTTATTCTTAATTGGTGGTGGATTTTTCAATGCAATTTTTGGAGATTAATGAAGTATCATAATTGAAATTTATTTGGAAAAATTATACTTTAGAGAGAAGGAAGTTTGTAAATTGTTAAAATGCAAAGTTTCGAATCCTAATGCAAAATAACAATATTTATGTTACTCCTTTCATTTTTTTTTCCTTAAAAATGTTGATTTTTCCGCTCGATATTTCTTAAAAAAAAGATCAAATCTGTCCATCATTGGTTGTATTTTAAAATGGGGTAATAGCATTAAATTAATTGAAATGCAATTTTCCACTTTTATTTAAGCGATAATTACACCAACATTTTCTTGAGGTTTTGTTTAATTGCATGTAGACCAATGTGGTAAAAACTATATCTAGTACCTCTGATGTTTTCGTCTAATAAATAGATTTATATTAGTCAAAATTTACGGAATTTATTGATCGTTGCAAAAATATTGAATGAAAATTCATACTTACTCTCAATTGATTTATTATTAACTTATTGTAGGTCAAATAATTTTTTTTGACTGAACTACTCATATAAGAGTGAAAATGCACCTCTTCACATGCATTAGCGTGTGAAGATCGATGTATAAGGGTAATCTTATAAAAAAAATTGGTTGACATACAATAAGTCAGTATTAAGTCAATCAAGATAAATATACATTTTCATTCAACTTTTTTTTTTCTGTTATCGACAATTTTCATGGATTTTGCTTGATGGATAGTGATGCAAGCAAAAAGTTGCTCGTCCGGATCCTATTTGACTTGAGAGTTTTGGGTCGAGTTTTTCACAAGTCTTCAAAAGGGGACGTGCAAAAAGTACATTAGCACTCCTACACTCAAATTAGTAAGCAACTTAAATACAAATGGCGTAAAGAAGAAAGCGATGTAGTGTAATCGAGCAATAATTATAGAAGAGTGAGTGGTTTGTGCGTACAAATACTGCAAGAATTCATGACCCTTTTACCGAGGGGAGAGGCTTGCTTCTATAGCCGTTGTCCCCTGCCGCTTGAAGAAGTATAACCCCCTTAGGACTGGGCCGATGGTTATTTTGGATAAACTTAATCCAGCGAATTCGGGGGGAGATCTTCTGATTGGATGAGCTTCCTCACGGGATATGCCCCGATTCCTAAAGGGTGGTTGGACCACGTCCTAGAGCCTTAGACGCTGTCAGGGATTATGTGGTTTCCATGCCTCTAGGCAGGCGAATGACCTTCTGCAAACTGCTCATGCGGGACACCTTAACATCCCGATAGGTGTCGAGTCATCCTTCCCCGTTGGCTTGCGGGCCTTTGTTACAGCCTATTCTCCCCAAAGGCAATGCTCGGGTTCTTGGGTCGAGGGCCCCTCCCCTTTGGACCACGTGCATTCTAGGCCCTTTACCAAGGTTATTAGAACTGGGCTTTCATCTTGGGTCGAGCGTATTTCTATGGCATTAGATCGATCTATTTTGTTAAATCAAAACACTAGTCAATGATACTAAATGTAATTTTACAAACTACAGTAAAATATGCATATTTACACCAGAAAACCCATATCGTAACTATCCCTTATTTTAAAATTAAGGTTATATAGTTACACGACTGTAGGGAAGGAAGAATTTAAGAAGCCCTCACAGGAATTGGATTTCAATTTAAACAGTTGTGATGGTACAAATATAATATCAACGGAAATTTTATTAATCAGGAGTACAATTCAGCACAATTACACTAGAATTATATTCCAGCCTCCCGTTTTTCTCTTCCTCCTTGTTAGGCTCATATAGTGGTTGATCATTTATTGTTGTATTGATGAGGGGCTTGAATTGTTCGCCACTGTCTACTTGAATCTGGATCCCTTTCTAGGATTCATACATTATCCTCTTAAACCTGGACTAATTTCTAGGTTTTATACATTAAAGACAATCATGCTACTTACCATATATATTTCATCACTTAATAATAAAAAATATTATTTAATTTCAATTATATATATACCGTTTTTGGGTAGTCTCAAACCTTTCCTATTTTGAGTTTATTTTTCGCTCCATCAAGTTGCAACCTTTTTAAACCTAAGAAGGATCTTCATATGTTGCCAAGGCTTCTCATAAACGAGAGCAAGCTAGTTGCCTGAAGAATTGCCATCCATTGCCGACAACAAGCCTGTAATTTCGTCCCCCAACAACCTGAATAGCTCCATTGATCACGCTTTGCAATTTCATCAAGTTGGTTTTGGCCAACTTATTATGTTCCCTCACCGCGATTTCTGGCATTTTATGGTCTCGTGGATTGGAGATTGGCCCGCCAGCCGCCGAGACGAAGCCATTTCTGGCCCTCGGACGACGAAATCTAGAGGGCGAGGTTCGGAAGCCATAAAACGTTACTATTATCTTGCAAGAGAATCACGCTTCTTGGCCCTTGTATAATACCCCAAGTCCCAACTCCTATTCCGTTTTAGTAATTGGATATGACCCGATAATTTTGAACACGACTCTTTATTTATATGTAACCATGCACATTGCTTTTTTTCTCGGAATTAATGCGTTTTCTTCTTTTTCTTTAGCAATAAATAAGATTTTGCCCTTGAAATAATAGGAAAATATCCATGTAATAATTGCAACGACGCATTCAACAAATCCAAGTGCTATAAATTAACAACATAGTGACTAGTAATTGTTACAAATATTCCCTCATGTATATTATGCCCAAGATTCTAACATCAACTCATCATTCGTTTTGCTTGAAGACCACAAGTTTCTTGCCATCTTTATTGACCAACACCTTTGCATCATAGTCATTCAACTGGTTGTTGTTCGTCGCTGCAATGACAAGGCCGTAGGTTGTTCCTTGTGCAGTGTCGGCAGATACCGCCTCAAATAAGGCCGTGAAAACCAACTTGGCGTTCTGATTTTTGTTGTATTCATCGAGCGCAAACTTTGCTAGTCCAATCACTACAGGGTCCTTTGTGTTTAAAGGGACGAAACCGATATCAGCATCCGGTGACAGGGCGGGTGCATCAGCCGCAACGAGGGCTTTCCGGCCGCCGGTGAAGGCGGCGGAGACACCAAAAATAGAGGAGGCCATCAAGAAAGCAGAGATCATGAGGAAAGTGAAAGATTTGAGGGCCATTTTGGAGTTGTGTATTGAGGAATGTGGGCTTAGGGGTTGTTTGGTCTGGTATTTATAATGTGTTTTTGGGGCTAAAGATTTTGGGTTTTTGATTCGGAGTACCAAATTATACATCCCTTGGTAAGTTGCAGAGTAATATTTGTAGAATTTGAGAAAATCATATGTTGCAAGATTGTGTGAATTTCGGTGCATTATCATAATCTTGTTATGAAATGGTGGATATTGAACTAATTTACGTTAATTTCACTAAGGAATATATATGACATACCATGTACTTTGTAATCTGTTGTTTATGTAAGAAATAGTACAAAACTAGCTTGTTTAAATTTCATTCATTCATTAATAAAAATTTGATTTACCCGATCTTCTCCAGAGCATCAAAAAAATTGTTTATTTATAGTTAGACATGTGAAAAGATATTCAGAATTTTGCATATACTAGAAAATAGCGAGGCACAAAATCGACCTGTATATACCTTTCCGAATTCAAATTCTTATATTTTACATTCATGTAAGAAGAAATTATTTATATCCGGACAAAAATTATATATATAGAAAGAAAAAAATTACAAAGCAAAGAAATTGATTTCACCCAAAATTAAGGCATATATTGCCAGACTTGTTAACTAGCTCCTAGACAAGTTCAACAGTGGCTCATTCGCCCCGAAAACATAAGCTCCTGCAACAACAACAATTTCGGATTCAACACAATTTCAAAGTAAAGTATCATTCCACACAAAAATCGTGTTTAATGCACTTTTTAACTCCATATGATATTGCAAATGAGCCAATTATCCCCCTATGAAAAACAAATAACGATTTATCTCCCTATATTATTTAAAATAGAGCAATTTACCTCCCTATCTAACGCGACAAATTGATTCATTTTAAAAATTACAGGGAGGTAAATTGTTATTTTATTTTTCATAAGGGGTAATTTGCACATTTGCACTATCACAGGTGGGTTGCTTGCATTTTTTCCGATTAAAAAGAGAAGAACTCACCAAGTGTAGGCATAAGAACAGATAACACAAGAATGCCAGCAATTTTGAGGGGTGTGCCTGTTATCAACATATCATTGATCTCAATATGGCCCGTCGAGAACCCAACGATATTGGAAGGCGTTCCAGTCGGCAACAAAAACGCAAACTGTGCTCCGATAGCACCCGGGATCATGAGTAGCAGCGGGTGGCGGTGCATAGTTTGTGCGATTTGAATCAGGAGGGGAACGACGAGGGTCGTGGTGGCATTGTTGGAGGTGAATTCGGTAATGGTGCTGCTAATGAGGCACACGGCGGGGGCAATGGCCCAGTAGGGGGCTTTCT